>OZ024909.1:84990980-85385980 GCA_964017125.1 Flabesymbios commensalis
ACCCCCCACCCCTCTATCTCTCTTATTTATTCTTCCACCCCAAAGTAGACGAGCGATCATATAGTACATGTAGTACATACATTAATGTATGATCTAGTGAGTGAGTGAGTGAGTGAGTGAGTGAGTGAGTGAGTGAGTGAGTGAGTGAGTGAGTGAGTGAGTGAGTGAGTGAGTGAGTGAGTGAGTGAGTGAGTGAGTGAGTGAGTGAGTGAGTGAGTGAGTGAGTGAGTGAGTGAGTGAGTGAGTGAGTGAGTGAGTGAGTGAGTGAGTGAGTGAGTGAGTGAGTGAGTGAGTGAGTGAGTGAGTGAACGTTGATCATGCTGCACATGCGTGCCATTGCATTGTGCGCTAAATGTTTACTAAGAGAATCATGACGACACATGATGATGCAGTGACTAATATCTAACTAAGGATTCCTTTAATTTGGGACAAGTCTATCTCTTATACAGCTATGGGGCGGGGGCCCTAGGGTAGTGGTTAGCACCGCTGCCTTTCACGCCAGAGTCCGGGGTTCGGTTCCCGGTCTCGGCGGTTTGAAAGAAACAAAAAATGTTTCCTCCCCATCCACGTGTGAAAGTCAGTATTGTGGGGAGCCTCCGTGACCGAGAGATAGCGAGCTCGGCCTCAGACCGCCAGGGCTCGAATTTCGAATCCTGTGTCTGGAGGACAGTGTCATCTCAATCATCTCACCATCCTCAGGAGGTTCTCCTGGCCCAGTTTAGCCTATATGTGCACAAAGGTGGCCTAAAGCCCGATTCATTTCATTTTGTACAGCTATGGACTTATTAAAGAAACATTGTTTCAATGTATCGTGTTTGGTATTGTTAAGGCGAACCAATCAGGCTAAAATCATAAAATATCGGTGATTTTAATTTGGCTTCTTAATATGAGCATATGATGTAAACATGTCCATAGACTAGAACTGCGAAAGTTTTTAAATTTTTGTGCTGCGCATTTACCAGTTAGGCTAGATATAGAGACGAAATTCCCGTATTTCTTATTTTGGACATGCATGTCCGAAATAAGAAATCGGGAATTTCGTCTCTATATCAAGCCTAACTGGTAAATGCGCAGCACCAAAACTTAAAAACTTTTGCAGTTCCAGACTAGTCTATGCAGACTAGTCTATGATTAGCCGTCTGCAACGGTATCCCAACAATAAAAAAAAATATTCAAGGACGACGTATGGTGTATGCTGTGTTTGACTAGCTGTGTCTACCCGATATGATCTATTGTTGTTTTGTGGTTTTACCCCCCCCCCCCTCCCCCCTCTGATGGTGTAAACACTCACAATACTACATGCATGCATACAGTGAGTGGCGAACTATTTCTCGTCAGCGTGGTTATACAGCTGAGTAACATTTCTGTGCAAAGCCAACAGGCGGTATCTGCTTACTTTACAAGTAAGCAGATACCGCCTTTTGGCTTTGAAGAGCTGATTTACGCTGCTGAATTGTTTGTGTGCAAAGCCAAAAGACAGAGACAGTATCTGCTTACTTTACAAGTGAGCAGATACTGCCTTTTGGCTTTGCAGAGCATATCTGTGCTGCCGAATTATTTGTTTGTATTTTTCATTCATTTGAAAAGAGAATAATTACAGCAATTTCCAGCTCTAAATGAAAAAAAATATATATTACATATTACAAAGTCACTTAAAAAACCATTACTGCCGAAAAATGACGTAAATATTTATTTTACTATATCTATATGTATACGAGTGTGCCGTTTTGGGGCCACTTACCTCGTGCTGTGGTTAAATATGTGTGCTTGGAAAGTCGGAGATCGCGAGTTCGAAACCCACTCTCAGTCTGGACGTATTTCTTATTTTTCACATGGTTGTCCGAAATAAGAAATCAGAAATTTTGTCTCTATATCTCGCTTAACTGGTAAATGCGCAGCACAAAAATGTCAAAACTTTTGCAGTTCTAGTCTATGGACATGTTTACATCATATGATCATATTAAGAAGCCAAAAAAAATTACCGATTTTTTGATGATTTTAGCCTGATTGTGTCGCTTTAAAGGTTTTTCCACAGCTTCATTTTCAATAGCCAGGACAATGAAAAGAGAACTTTAATAGATACATAATAAAGAAATGTCAAATACCTATAAACGTTCTAGTTTGACAATCACTCAAAATACCTGGCAAACGCAGAAAATCTTCTTATATCATATAAATGTTATCTTGATATTTCAAACCAGTCCAAAAAGGTGAATTTAAATGATCATACACTGAATAAAATGAAACAGAACTAGTAAATTATTTCGCACTAGTCCAATCTTCAGCGTGCCATGATAGTGGCCATAGTGAGGGGGGGGGGGGGGGCGAACGTAGCCCTCATAAATCTGCAAACCCGTTTGTCTTCACTGATAGTCTCGGCCTGGTGCATAGTGCATAGGGTTGTAATAGGGTCGCCACAGCTGAACAGTGGAGCCCGATAGTACACCATGACAGTTTTCGTTCTGTAAATAAGTACCACAAATAGCTGAGAAGATTTACGGCAGAAGGGGTAGCTGCATTAAAGGTGTAGTCAACTGTTAAAATTCACGGGACAAGGGTCCCCCAGAAGACAATAGTGCCCGTGGGTAGGTCAAGTCCCTATTCCATAATAATACTAAATATGCGTTTCATACCCAAAGCCTCATTAAGAGCAAGTTCTGAAATCACAGCAAGTTCATATATACTTGAGCGACATCTATGAGTTTATAATTCAAAGCTCTTGGCCCTTACCCCTACTTGGTCGCTTGCATGCAAACAAACTGACTGTCTTACTGCGGGGATGTTGAAACTGCTTGACCCAAGCTTGTATTGACATGCCCAGTAAACACAAAACATGTATAACTTTATGCAATGTTGGACCAACGTCGAAGACGTTGGGCCGACGTTGTATAAATGTTATACAAATGTCTTGTGTTTGCTGGGTAGGAGGACTTTCTCTCAAACATTGTACATTTATTCTATGTTGGTTCAATGTTGGGCCAGCGTCGCAGACGTTGGCCTAGCATTAAAACAGCATTGGATCAATGTCCTGTTTAAGTAGTATCTTGTAATCAGTTCAGTGGCTATATTAATGCCGTCAATCTGTACTCAATAGGCTACTGTCCCAACTCTGGTGAAGAGCGTCTGTGCCCAGGTCGTGGGGATCGCGCCGGTCCGTAGAGCAGTAGCGTGGCACTTAAATTGCTTGCTTCTCTCCGACAGCCAGCATCCATTCGTCGGGCTCCTTCGAACGCAAGAGGGCATTGGCCTGCGTGCTCATCAGCCCCGGTAGGTAGTTTGGTCGTAGCAATATCTGGTGTAGGCTGGCCAAAACCAGAATCTCTGCTGCTAGATAATGCAGATATTTGCACTGTGTGCCCCCTTCTTTCAATAGGTAGGCGACAGCCGTTGTATTGTCCAGCTTAAGTGACACTGACTGGTGTCTCAGATGTGGTAGCCAGTGCTGAAGAACAAACAAAACAGTCTTCAGCTCCAGGTAATTGATATGATTCAATTTGTCCGTGTCCGTCCATAGACCCTTGATGGACATCTGATTTATTTGAGCACCCCACCCTGTCAGGAATGCGTCTGTTGATATCACTTGCGTGGGAAGATTCATTTGCAAACTTCGCCCATTCGACAGTAGCGAGTTCCACCAACGCAATGTGTCTGGAGTTTCTTGTGTTAACCCTTTCACCGCCAAATTATTCAATCTGAATTTTCACCCACTTGAAGTTGTGTCTCGCTGACGCGATCCACAACTTCAAGTGAGTGAAAATTATTCAGATTTGACAAAATGGAGGTCAACTGTTTTCAAATATTGCTGATTGATGTCACATTTTATCTTTAACATGTTTAAAGGTGGTACTTAATTTGCTAATAAAAAATAAAAACCGAATATATGCGGCACCCGAATATATATGGCGGCTAAAGGGTTGAAGTTATTTGGGAATCCGTGAAGCTCATCAGCCAAAATTGCAGAGGGAGAGTACAGTCGTGTACCCGGTATGACTGGGCCACCTAACTCATTTACTGCGCGAGGCCCAGTCACACTGACCGCCATTTTGTTTCCACAGGCAGCTGTGTAAAAACGGTACTCGAGCTGCCTACCAAAAAACTTGGATGCCATGAAATTGAGAAGAAAATTTCAAGTGTCTACGAAAACTAGGCCATATTCAGCAGGCGTAAACTTTTGATCGTATTAGAACTATTACATTTAAAATTGGAGGTCACTGTGTCAGAGCCTTGCGATGTCATCAGGGTAACAGTCGTGCCAGTGGAATCGCCACTGTCGCAATGTTCATTTAGCCCAGTAACACCATACAGGTCTCTCGTCTTGATTGTGGGTATTTGTGTCATAACTGAGATCTGCCATCGTATTTGATCCAGTTTTGCCTGTGGAAGTGGAAATCTATATCGTATTTGATCCAGTTTTGCCCGTGGAAGTGGAAATCTATATCGTATTTGATCCAGTTTTGCCTGTGGAAGTGGAAATCTATATCGTATTTGATCCAGTTTTGCCTGTGGAAGTGGAAATCTATATCGTATTTGATCCAGTTTTGCCTGTGGAAGTGGAAATCTATATCGTATTTGATCCAGTTTTGCCTGTGGAAGTGGAAATCTATATCGTATTTGATCCAGTTTTGCCTGTGGAAGTGGCAATCTATATCGTATTTGATCCAGTTTTGCCTGTGGAAGTGGAAATCTATATCGTATTTGATCCAGTTTTGCCTGTGGAAGTGGAAGTCTATATCGTATTTGATCCAGTTTTGCCTGTGGAAGTGGAAATCTATATCGTATTTGATCCAGTTTTGCCTGTGGAAGTGGAAATCTATATCGTATTTGATCCAGTTTTGCCTGTGGAAGTGGAAATCTATATCGTATTTGATCCAGTTTTGCCTGTGGAAGTGGAAATCTATATCGTATTTGATCCAGTTTTGCCTGTGGAAGTGGGAATCTATATCGTATTTGATCCAGTTTTGCCTGTGGAAGTGGGAATCTATATCGTATTTGATCCAATTTTGCCCGTGGAAGTGGAAATCTATATCGTATTTGATCCAGTTTTGCCTGTGGAAGTGGAAATCTATATCGTATTTGATCCAGTTTTGCCTGTGGAAGTGGAAATCTATATCGTATTTGATCCAGTTTTGCCTGTGGATGTGGAAATCTATATCGTTTTTGATCCAGTTTTGCCTGTGGAAGTGGAAATCTATATCGTATTTGATCCAGTTTTGCCTGTGGATGTGGAAATCTATATCGTATTTGATCCAGTTTTGCCTGGGGAAGTGGAAATCTATATCGTATTTGATCCAGTTTTGCCTGGGGAAGTGGAAATCTATATCGTATTCTAGTCCAGTCCTAGGTATGGGAAAATCTGTGACCCACGTCCTGAAACAGTTTCAACACAAAGTCTCTGTTCTGGCAAAACAACGTCTGTGTGTTCGCCAGGACTAGAATATCGTTTAGGTCAAATATTACTCTGATGCCTCTGATTCTGCAATATTCCATCAGGGGCATCGTGATGTCTGTGAATACTTGTGGAGATGACGTCAGACAAAATGGGCGTCTGCGAAACTGGTATATTTTCTTTTCCCAAGCAAATTGTAGAAACCTGCGATAGTCCCTGTGCATAGGGACGTGTAGGGATGCATCCATGCATCCTGTCTATCATGATGATCCAGTCGCCCTGACGAATTGACCGGTCATATGGAAAGGCTCCTTCTGTATGTACTTGTTCAACGGTTTCAGGCTGATCACCGGTCTCCCCCCCCCTCTCCTTTTTTGGAACAAGAAAAAGGTAAGAGTAAAACCCACGGGTGTCTTCGTGAACTTGTTCTACTGCACCCTTCGTTAGAAGGGCACTGATCTCCTCCTCCATAATTGACGTTTCCTGAGGAGATCGGGTCGAGACAATCCTGGTCCGTGCCTGGTCCGTGCTAACAGGGAAGGTACTGTGACGAAATCTAGCTTCTGGGTGACCCCTCGCCACGATGTAATGTGGTCGCCCAGGCAAGAGACCCCAGTAGCTTCTAGTCGTGCACTACCAGTGCCTCCCTTGCCGCGGGAGGCCCACCTCCCCTCGACTAGCCGCGTCGAAAGGGACGGCGATATCTCGGGTCACGGTCGCGTCTGATGGGTGACCGGCTACGAGCCCGGCGAGGCTGGTCTCTGTTTCTGCCGCTGTTAGCCGGCTTGTGTCTTATGGCGGCTGTGAGAGCACTCTGCTGCTGGCGAGCTGATGCAGAATCAATGTCCCGCGACACATCGTCACGGAAAAAGGTGTTCATACCCAGCAAACATGACACATCTACCCAATGTTTGACCAATGCTGGGCCAACGTCGTAGGGCCAACATTGGTCAAACATCGGGTAGATGTGTCGTGTTTGCTGGGTACCCAAGGGCCCACCCTTGACCTGCTGTTGAAGCACTGGGTCCTAGATTCCGGCGACTACAGCATCCCCTTGCCGAAATGATAGCTTATTGAATCCCGCCGCCAGGAATCTCATCGCATACACTATCGGGGCCAATGCCTCTGTCTGTAAGCGGTCTATTCCGTTCAATACCTTAGCCCGCGTATCGGCGGGCATGGCGTCTGCCATATGAGACAACTCTTGCAGGGGTGACTCCACGAGTTCCAGCCCTTTTGAGAGGGCGCAAGCCCGTCTTACCCAGCAGATTCTGCTGCTTCTTACTGCTGTTGTAAGCCTGCCAGGGGGCGGATCCAGAATTTGAAAAAGGAGGGGGCACAGTGGCTTCGGGGGCTCGGTCCCAAGACTTTTTCGGCCAATTTGGGGGATTTTTTTAAAGAAGGTGCCCCGCCCCCCCCCCCCCTCTGGATCCACGCCTGCTAGGGACTTGAAGGTGGTGCTCGCGGTCTGTTGGGGCGACTATGGATGGAGTCTATGCGATAGGTCCAAATATTCTATAGCTCGGACCCACCCTGTGATTGCGTCAACAGCGCCTTCTGGTGGCTAGTGGGTGTAGACGCCCCGGAGGGCCGAGTAAGAGCAGACTTCAGGCCCGACCGTGGGCAATCCTCGAGCACAGGCACCTTCGCGAAGGGATGCAGCTCTTGGTCCTAGTCTCTCACCTTATCGTCAACAAGATATTCAATTGATACAATCGTGCGGCAGTTGTGTCTGTTAAAGAATCATTCAGCTTCAAAACGCGCATGCCTGGGACGGTCGAGTGTAGACCAACAGTAGCCTATTGAGTACAGATTGACGGCATTAATATACCCACTGAACTGATTACAAGATACTACTCAAACGAGACATTGATCCAATGGTGTTTTAATGTTAGGCCAACGTCTGCGACGCTGGCCCAACATTGAACCAACATTAGATAAATGTACAATGTTTGAGAGAAAGTCCTCCTGCCAAGGAAACTCAAGACATTTGTATGACATTTATGCAATGTCGGCCCAACGTCTTCGACGTTGGTCCAACATTGCATAAAGTCATACAAATGTTTTGTGTTTACTGGGTGACAATACAAAATTGGGGGTCAAGCAGTTTCCAAATCCCCGCAGTAATACAGTCAGTTTGTTTGCAAGTAGGCGACCAAGTAGGGGCAAAAGACAAGGGCTTTGAATTATTAACTCATAGATGTCGCTCAAGTATATATGAACTTGCTGTGATTTGAGAACGTGCTCTTAATGAGGCTTTGGGTATGAAACGCATATTTAGTATTATTATGGAATAGGGCCTTGGCTTACCCACGGGCACTATTGCCTTCTGGGGGACCCTTGTCCCGCGAATTTTGACAGTTGACTACACCTTTAACTAATTAGGAGGTGTGAACACCAAATTGACCAAAAAATAATCACTTATATAACATATACCATTATGATCAGCGTCATTCAAAGAACAATATTTGTAAAGTCTTAGCAGCTAAATGACCATGTAATATCCTTTTTGAAAGCAATTTTCATCGAATATTTCGGACCCATCCGTTCGTCAGTGTAGCCATCTTGTTTAGCAGACGAGCTCCAGTCAGTATACTCTGGTTCCCAGAGCCACACTACACGGCGTGGCCAAGCTTCTTGTAACCTCTGTTATGCCCCAGTGGCGAATGTTTGTGACGTGTTGCTATTTTGAGATGAAAATAGGGTAATCCCCGAATTCAGACATTTTTGAAAGGTCACTTCCCCGGATGAAGTATTGTTCACAGTATTGTATTCCCCCTCTGACACACTTCCTATGACTTGAAAAATTATTCACCAGCCTTAATAGCACAGGCATGAAAGTCACGTGACTAAGAACCTTGGCCTCGACCCGGCCATAAATGAAATTGGCTGGGTTTGCCAGGCAACCGTCAGTACTGAGAGAAATACTCCGAGGTATCATCCTATACATTTATATGTGTAAAAACAGTTTCTACAGCTCGATGTGTGATGTGATACCAGAATGTTTTCAGTCGGTTCCCTAAATAAAATTAAATCATTTGGGATAATCATCGACTGAAACGTTCAGGTATCACATCACACATTTTAATAGCTCTCTCGTAGGGAATCATGCTGTATAAACTGTTTCCATGGTCGGAGACAGTACATAACACTGGAATGAGTGTATAGAAAACAATGAGACAGCAATCTGATTAGCAAAAGAAAACAGTATAGAAACAGGCAATACACACTTACGATTTATGTTGAGTTAAAGGGCATTCTTGTCAAGTAGGACTCTTAGGTTTCTTGCCACTTGCCGAGTCTGCTTCGTTATCAACAATTGAAAGTGGGGAAAAATGCCGTAAGTTTTACGTTGAAATTCTTATTCAATAAGAATGAACTCTGTTTTTCTTAGCTTACCTTGGCTTGAATCATCTAGTGAAATACACTCATGACACACCTGTGTATTTCCACGAAAGATTGCTGAGCATTCTCAGTAGACGAGAGATGTCTTCTGCATAAAGATGGCGACTCAAACCATGTCAAGGCATAAAACAAGGGAAAAGTTTAAATAGTGAAGAGCAAAGGGCCTAGTACAGACCCTTGTGGTATGCCAGCTAAATGCCATGAAGGAATAGTAATGAATATATAATTTGTCTTTTTGACGTACGGTACCATACCAATTTAACAGCCTATCAGTTGGTGAGGTATGCTCAATAGTGTTTAAAGGTGATCTATCACCCCTTATATAGTATGAATATTATTGTGACAAATAAATCAAAGTTGCCACAAGATGGGGCACAAGTGCTTCCTTATATGGGGTGATTGGCTATCATGTGACCCTCTCAGAGGGTCACATGATAGCCAATCATTTATGTGGTGATTGGCTATCATGTGACCTTCTCAGAGGGTCACATGATAGCCAATCACCCCATATAAGGACATAATTATTCATACCATACAAGGGGTGATAGATCACCTTTAAAGCCGCAGACATGTCGAGAAGCGTCAAAACAGTGACAGTGGCTCATGTCTAGAGTAATGGCAATATCATTTCGGACTTTCAACAATGCTGAATCAGTAGAGTGAATTTTTTTTTAGGCTGAATGTGATGGATTTCCCAATTTGTTTTGCTTGTATGAAAGTGCAAGCGCCTAGAGAACACTTTTTCAAGAATTATAGACAGAAAGCTCAAACTTGAAATTGGTTTTTATATCGTTTTTAGAGAGGGAAGATTTAATATTAGGGTTGTCATTGTGAGCCTGCACATACAATTTGATGTACACTACATTCCATTAACACAAAACAAGTCATGGCCCCAATAGTGGTGGCCAGACAGATGGGAACAGCTGGACGGATGGCAGATGCATCACGTAATGCCAATAGCCTCCCAAAAATATGGCAGGGGATTAAGGAAAAGAACAAACAACAACAAATTACTGTCGTATTTTATTATAAAACATGGCATATTAGTTTCATGATGCTGCATAACTAATTTCAATTGCCAGTAAAATAAATGTATTTAAATGTAAGAAAGAAATACTTTGCGTTGATCTTGACTGTCTGACTCAGAAATTATATTTTTCCCAGCATGTGGAAGACCTCAACATTTACCGTCCCCTGAGATATGAAATGGTATATCTGCCATCCTTTCATATCTAAGGGATCGATTATAAAATGCAAGGCAACCCACTGGGCCAGCATTACTCCAACACATGGTGAAGTAAAGAACAACACTCTTAATTACAAAATTACTTGACTGTACACTTTTGTTGCACAATTATGATGTACATACATCAAGTACTGTACAATTTTGTATTCAAAACACGCTAATTGTGCATGCAAGCGGTGTACATGTAATTTTTGCACAACCACATACAAGTTTCGTACACATACAGGTTGTAAACTGGTGGACACTTGTGATGTACACACATCCAATGTGGACATGCTTGATGTACAGATGTACTGTACACTTGTACAGTACACACTTACGCTTTAGACACTTTTGTCGTGGATGCTTGAATTGTATTGTGTACACTGAAATGTAATGCATACACATTTCTGTACATGCAAATAGTGTACATGGAGGTTTTGTACACAGAAATATTGTACACACAAGTTATGTACACACTTGTGTTGTACGCACCTCTTCTGTGTACACTTGCTATGTACACACTTGCGCTTACACACTGACTGTATATTCTATTTCGAGTTTCCACTCTGACTATATCCAGCAGACATGACACATTAATCCAATGATGGCCCACTGTTGGGCCACCGTCTACGACAATGGCCCAACAATGGGCGAAGATCGGAACAATGTCCCGTGTTTGCTGACTATTCAGAAATAAGACAGCAGACAAACTTCTTCAGGCGTTAAGTTATTGTTCCTGAAACGTTTACGGAAACGAAATATAACAAGTACAAAAAAATGAAAAGTCATGAACATTTTAGAAAATATGAGAAATAAAGCTAACTCAACAAAAGATATCTAAGCTGAAAAAAACAAAAGTTTTCTGTTATTTGAATCTTTCTCGTGTCTGTAGCATGATGGTGACCTATAGTTTTGTCAATTGAAGGATCTGTACATTAATGTGGTATGTTTAAAATTAAAGGAGTGTATCTTGAAAATGGAAAGATACATTCTTTTAATACTTCATTCATAGACGAAATGAGGTCAGTGAACTAGTTCCAAGGGAGTATCTATTTGTATGGCTATGTTATAATGGCAGTCAGTGGGAGTGAGTCATTCAGTAAACAGCATTGCCTATAGATATACGCAAATATAACACATACAGAATTATGTGTTACATCTACATTGTAAAGAATATGCGGCACATTGACATTTTGAAAAAAATAGAATAAAAAAAATGATTGAATACATGATAATAATTATAATAACTTTCATATCAAAATATTATACATGAATATTTGTATTCACCTTGCGGCAGGAATTGTAGAAAAAGTTTTAAAAATGAGGGTGTTTCTTTAATCTAAATTGAATTGTGGTGCAGTAGCCATGGTAGTGGGAGATAACATCCGGAGATAATTTATTGTATTTCATTTAAATGACAATTTGATATGCTAAGCTCTCTCGGTATTTTGCAGGTACATAATATTGTACATATTTTCAATTTAGTCTTAGACCATATATGCCACCATTAATACCATAAAATGAAACCTTCATGATGTAGTGTAATTATAAAGCACATGGCCATGTAAAAGGCAATCAGTAGACACTGCTTACTCAATAGATGACTTGTACACTCCATCAGATCAGATGAGCCTCACACAATCCGTATTATGTGTCTTAACTCTTACAGTGCGGAGGATAGACTCTAGACGACAGAATCTGACGTCTGTAGACGTCAGATTCTGACGACTAGAGTCGATCCCCGCACTGTAAGAGTAACAATATTTTTACTGCCCTTAGACCCATAACATAGGTATTCAAATGAACCGGAAAGAGCTTACTAAGATAATTATGACGATTTCAAATTAAAAAAACCCTTTGGTTGCGATGTTTTTTACAAATAAATTCAGATACTGATCGTGTCAAGCTCAAATATGGATTGTGCCAAGCTCATCTAATCTGATGGAGTGTACATGCCATCTATTAAGTAATATTATACATATTTTACTCTTTCTTTGCGGGAATGACTCTAGACGGCAGATTCTGACGTCTATTTACGTCAGAATCTGACGTATTCGGTCCAACGTTTTATCAGCCAACCAAACCAGTTATTGGGTATGAAATGAGCATTTAAATGTTAAGGTTGGCAAGTGATTGGTCTCAAATTAAACAAATGTACGTAATTTTCAGCCACTTGAAATTGAAATCTCTAGTTGAAATCTCTAGTTGGTGTAAATTTAAATTATTTAATTTAGCAGTGTAAGTGAGAATTCACCTGAGGCCCAAGTAAAGTCAGTGTACGTAACAAGTCAAGATGAAACGACGAGAGGGGCGGAGGCGGGCTGCCATTCCCAGAAATTTTTGAAACCACAAATGATCTTCAAGCCATTCCAAAACTATTTTTAGATCAATCTATGCGGACAAATAAGTGTTTTCCGGTGGTATTTTTGACCACAGATCGTTCTAGATGAGTTGCCATATGTGTGTAATAACAATATCGGCCAATTTTTCCAATACAACACTGTAAAGTACTGAGCTACAGGCAATTACAGGCATCACTTGGTCACGTTACCCTAAACCGAAATGTGGGCGTGGTCATGAGTAGAGTACTATATCTATCCCACACTTGACATTAGTAGCGCGTTAATATCAGTAGTGACTGCATATACGCCAGTATATTCTGTAATTTTTAGTAGATTCTGTAAGTCTTCCTAGCGTGTCATATTTTTATTTCAGTAGTGACTGTGTTGCAATCAGTAACATCTCAAGGTTTTCGAGTGATAGAATCATGGGGTGTTTATTTATAAACGCCAGTAGAGTTTCCTCGCATGTAGCGTTTTTATATCAGTAATGATTGCATCAGTAACATTTTAATGTTACGAATGATGCAATCCAGGTGTTCCTTATATTATATAGACTCTTTAAGATATGTCCTAAGTTCCTAGCATAGCCGGTGGTGTTTTTTTATATCAGTAATGATTGCATGGTCATCAGTAACATTTTTATGTTATGGATGACGCAATCCTGGATTTTTTTGTATAAACGCCAGTATATTCTGTAAGATCTGTCCTAAGCCCCTCGCATAGCCTGTAGAGTTTTTTATTTCAGTAATGACTGTGTGGCCATCAATAACATTTTAATGTTACGGGTGATCCGATCTTGGGGGTGTTTATGTATAAACGCCAGTAGATTCTGTGAGAGTTGTCCTAGAACCGCCGGCATGTGCTCCTTCGTGATCGGGTTCGATTGGTCCAGGTTCATCACCGATTCCTCCAAATACCTACAATGTGAACAATTTTTTTTTAAACTTTTTTTAGAGATATCTTGTGAAAATTGCTGAAAATTATGAATTTTTGTGAATTGATTGATAGATGTCCAATTAGTAAAAAAAATACAATTTTTAAATAGACAGAAAAATTCTAAAAGTGAATAATTGCTACTAAATTCAATATTAATCACACAAAAAATATAAGTATGGAGTCTATCGGCCTGTATTTGGAACAAGACAAAAATATTGGCACTTTAATAGAAATAGACTTGTTTCAAATGTAAAACATGTGTACCCTTGTGTGTCACACCAAATTGTATGTATCATATGAATTGTATGTCTATGGATGCAAGTGCTTAAAAGTGAAAAGATACCTTTCGAAAAGAAAAGAAAAATAAACGCTTCAAATACAAGCACTTGTGTCTAGTGTAGGCCTACATGTGCCTAGACTTGACGAGATTTAAGGATCGAACATATTGAGTATCTTACTTGTGTTTTAGTTCCACGTTGTTTGTGAGATCTGCTGATAGCTGTTGTATGAGCGAGAGGAGCACAGGTTGTAGAAGCGGACATGGCGTCTGGTTAAACACCTGTGACGGGTTTACCGTCTCGCAGACAAACATCACCATGCTGAGGTCAGAGGCAGAGAGGGCCTGTAAAAACACAAATAAGACAAACATCATCATGCTGAGGTCAGAGGCGGAGAGGGCCTGTAAAAAATTTAACGTTATTTTCATATAATAAATCGACACAGAAATACATTAATCCATCCCTACTGCAATAGAAGAGATTGCTTTGCAATTTCTTCTAAAGCAATCTCTACTAATAAAAAAAACAGTTAAAATTTTGTCTCTTTTTATTTTATTATACCGAAAGTTATATTGAAATAATAATGTAAAAAATGTTTTTTTGTATAAGCTTACCATTACAAAATTTTTTTTAAAAGAATTATTTTTATTTTTTTGAATTGCCTGCTCTGAATCTTGAATAAAAATTCTTGTGAACCAATTGTTAAAAAAACTATGGCCTTACCTGTTGGAAGGCAGTGTTAAGCTGACCCTGCCTGAGGAGCTGGAGGATGCGGGTCTGCTGCTGCTGCGGGTCAGGTGTAGCCGCCGTTACCGGGGTAACCGCTCCGGATCTCATGGCAGTCCTCAGCTGGTCTGTCAGTGATGACTGTGTGTCCTTCATCGCTGACGTTAACGACTCCTGAATCACATGTTTTACTTCTGACAGTAGCTTCTCCTCCATGCTGTAATACGACAAAAGATATATATTGACAGACATATCGTATAATATATAATTTTAGTATTGACCAACAAAACACAAATTTACATTAGACTATAGTAGGATTCATATTAATTAATGATTTTCGCTGATTTCTCAGTCATTTCTAGGGGTGGGGGTGGAAAATGATTCCAAAACTGGAAAGAATATTGCCTAGTAGAGGGGGTTCATCAGCAGCCGCTGAGGGAGAGCGCAAGGGGGGGGGGTTAAACGCCTCCTCACAAGGGGGGGCGAGAGATCTCCCCCTGTCGATTTTTTTATTTCCAGGTGTTCTCAGGTGGTTTTTAGCACACTCTGAGGCTAAATTTTACTATCTGGGAAGCATCTTAAATGTGTCTAAAAATCCATTTACAAGCTAGTTCAAGCTGAGCACTGGAATAAGAAATTATGAATAAAAGCCAGAATACTATTTTCTTCAAATTTTTAATAAAAAATATATTTCAACAAGCTGCACAGACTTCCTTAGTTTAGTTTGCGCTGCACACCAGTTTCAAGTGGTGATGGGACCACAATCCATGTGTACATCCATGTGTACTGCATACCAGTCTAGAAGTGCTTGCTGTGCAGAGTTTTCATCTAAGGTGGCTCGTAAAGGACAAGTGAGATACGTGTTTGATTTTAAAGTGTAATTTATTTTTTCCACTCATTTTATTCGAAAATCCGTATGTAGACGGAAATTTCCCACCCCTACATTCATAAACCAATTGTCTTGAAATTTTAAAAGCACTATTTTCGAGTGATCCGGCAAATACTTTGAAATATTGTACATATATGCACAAAATAATATATACAGTAGAACCAGCTATGAGCAGCCACTCTTTTGAGCAGCCAACCTCCTATGGGAGGCCACTCGGCCATCCCCCAAGATGACATCTCCTATACAAATGAACCTCTTACGAGCAGCCACCTGCCTTAAACGGCCACTTTTCCTGTGTCACAAGAGTGGCTGCTCATAGCAGGTTCTACTGTAATAAAAAAACTAGTCTATTTAGCATGTAATGAATGTGGCCAAATGCAGCCCTCTATAAACCCATTTCCTTCATTACACATTAAATGGTCTAGCTTCTGAAATACCAATAAAAAAATCATGAAATTTTAAGAGTAGTCGCCGCATTACTAGAAACTAGTCTGTGTGAACTTTAATGAAAACTAGTTAAAGAAAGCTAATGAGTCAGCAGGACCAACCTCAACCCTTTAACTCTTACAGTGCGGGGATCGACTTTAGTCGTCAGATTCTGACGACTAAAGTCGATCCCCGATCACCCATAACATATGTATTCAAATGAATCAGAAAGAGCCAACTAAGACATTTACGATGATTTCAAATTGAGAAAAACCCATTTGCTTGCGATGTTTTTTACAAATTAATTCAGCGCTCTAAGGGTTTGGGTCAACACATCCTGTGCAATATGAAAACAATCCAGCAAACGCTTCCCGAGAATTAAAGTGAAAAATGACAAAAATTTGGTAGTTCTAGCAGTTATATACAAAAGACCTTACCTGGCAGACACCTGCTCTACGTGATCGTCCAGTTTTTTCTGCGCCATGTGTATATCATCCAGTGAGGGTGTTATGTTAGATGACAGAGACTGTAGCTGGGACACGGCTGCCTGCTGGGCCGCAGCTTGAGCCTGTACGGCCTCGGTTGCCGCCCTGAGCTGCCCGGCGGCCTGCTCCTGGGCCTCCAGGCAGCGCCGCCTTGTGCCTTCTGTGTGACTCTCTACCTGCTGTAAATCTGACAACACAGAACAAATAATAACAGCCATCGAAACGTGTGACCGTCAGAAGGTACCTCGTAAAAAATAGTCTCGTAAAAAATAGTCTCATTAACCTTTTCACTACCATACATGACGGAAATTCCCGTCGTCATTCGTCAATGAACGTAACCATAAAATGACACAAATTTTCGTCAAATATATACTACATTTATGTATTTTTCGTCATTTGAAGCTGGAAATTGCGTTAGCAATTCCAGCTTCAAAAGACGAAAAATAGAACTCGTACACCAGTATATCTGGATCCTGGCATGCACCCCGGCCTGGAAGTCAAAGGGTTAAAATATATAAATAATTAGACGAAATAGTAGATTTCTATTTGATACCCTGGAAATAATGAACTATCCAGCCTTAGGTCTAATTTATTATTCTAAACATGAGCATTGATGCAGTAAATGTTGCCCTGGGTATCAAATAGAAATGTACAATTTTGTCTAATTATTTATATATTTTTCGGGGCTGTGCCCTGACACCAAAAAAGTATAAAATAATTTTAGGTGAGCGCAAAAAACTATTCTTGTTTGTGGGACTTTTTCAGCATTAACGACAGAGAAAATTACTAAGATTTTGTTAAGTTAAACCTCTTGCAACACAAATTCTACTACTTCCTGCAAACATTCACCAGGTGGTGCTGCAAATAACGTGGTACCCTGGGATACAGCGGCCAATACCCTGTGTACTACGTGCTGCTCTACATATTGCTATTTCACCATTAAATGGAAATATATACACAAAGTTCATATAATATTTATATACAAAAAGATGCCTGATAAAATTTCATGAGTAAGTCTAGTACATCTTCATTATGACACTTACTTAAGTCGGGTAAAAATAAATTAGAGCTTTAATCCTTTAACTGCCGGCCCTGAATATATTCGGTTTCTCAGTTTTTTAAATATTTCATTAAGTACCACATTGCAATTAAATAGTTTGGCGGTTAAAGGATTATTGGCTGAAAAAGAATGCTGTGATTCTGTCTTGATGTTTGTCCCTCAACCATTCACCCCTTGTTCTCCTTGTCCCCTTGTTCGCATATTATGTTTTCCAAGGAAGTCTCAAAACAAGTCAGTAAACTGATAGTTATAACTAGAACAGCTTGATTAATATTTGTGAAAATTTATTGAACTCCAATTAAATATTTTTTTTAGAAAAAATTGTTTTCTAAAAGTCAACAATAAGCGATAATGTAATAAGTCAATGCTAAATGTATACATTTTTTAAGTTAGACATTTTCTCAGAACGTGGGGTGACCACTCAACACCTTATGTTAACTTCACTGCTGGGATCTGCCACGACCCTCAGCTTTCAGAGAACAAAGAGTGTAGCATCATAGGAAACATCTCTTATAATGGATAGCATGTACAATGTACATAAATTATGATCTATTTACCTCAATATGAGAAATTATTTATTTTAGTTCACTACAAACAAGAATTGTTGTACGAGTCCATTCAATATGAAAAATTAAAACTGCACTCTTAGTTGGACAGTTACCATAGCTTCATTTTAATACCTATGTCATGGGTCTACTACCATTATATAAATATTTTACTTTTTCAGTGGGACATTGACTACGTCTATAGACTTCGATTCTGGGGCTGAAAGGGTTAAAATTCTAACATTTTTATTTATCCTTGAGGTTGTAATTGTCGCAGCATTTGACACTTCAATGTGACTCGAAATAAGACAAAATAATCAAGTACAATGAGGGTTACTGGTAATGTTGAAAGGCAAACATTTTATATTTTGTTAATAACAAAAAATGAATTCAGTAAAAACTCTTCATCTTGGAATAGTGAGAAGCAATTGATTTATTTTTTTCCAAGTGAAATAATTGTTTGAGGAAAATTTTGAATCAATAAGTTGGAAGATGACAATACTAGAAATGTTTTCTCAGCACCCGAGGCGCCCACTCGGCACCTAAGGAGGGCCGTGTTAACTGCACTGCTAGGATCAATGACCCTCAGCCTTCAGAGAGCAAGGATTGCATCATCACAGAAAACATGGCTCATTTACCACATTAGAAAATACTCAAGTCAATAAGAAAAATTATAACATTAAATACATTCAGATTTTTCAGCACCTCGATGCACACTCGCTACCCTCAGCCTATAAAATTAGGAATTTTTTTCACCAGACTGACAGGTTCAGAAAAGTTGCAAGTTTATCAAACATTAGATATTTTCCCCAGACAAGAATGTTAAGTCAATTTTATTCTAATTATTGATTGAATGAGTGAGATATTCCTGAAATGTAGTTGATAGTTTTATTTTTACTGCTGACTAAGCTTTGTGAAAGTTATCCAAAAAATCTGGAGGGTGACTGGTAGTTTTTAATATACATTCTAAAATTATGCTAGGCACAGCCCAGCATTGGATGTTAGTTTTATAGATAGAATTTTAGTGTAGAAATGACTCTAGATGTTTTCTCAGCTCCCAAGGCGCCCACTCGGCACCTCAGGAGGGCCGTGTTAACTGCACTGCTAGGATCAATGACCCTCAGCCTTCAGAGAGCAAGGATTGCATCATCACAGAAAACATGGCTCATTTAACACATTAGAAAATACTAAAGTCAATAAGAAATTGATAATATAAAATATAGTCAGACTTTTCGGCAATAAACTTGGGAATATTTTTCACCAGACTGACAGGTTCAGTTAGGTTGCAAGTTTACCAAACATTAGACATTTTTTTCAGGGCGAGAATGTTAAGCGCATTTTCTAAATTAAGTCTGATATAATGAGTAAAATATCTCTGAAATTTTATTGAGCTCTATTTACTGTTACTGATGACTAATCTCCAGAAATGGCATCCAAACAATCTGGAGGGTGACTGTTAGTTTTTTGCACATTTTTGAAGTTAAAATGTAACTGGAGAAGTTTTCTCAGAATAAGGGGTGACCACTCAACACCTTGCGCTAACTTCACTGCTGGGATCTGCCACGACCCACAGCTGTCAGAGAACAAAGAGTGTAGCATCATAGAAAACATCTCTTATAATGGATAACATGTACACTGTACATAAGTTATGATTTTATTTAACTCAATATGAGAAATTATTGATTTTAGTACACTACAAACAATTTTTGTAGGAATCCATTCAACATGAGAAACAAAAACTGTTTTTTATTAGTTGGCCAGTTACCATAGGTTCATTTAAATACCTATGTCATGGGTCTACGCCCATCATAAATATTTTCCTCTTTCAGTGCGGGGATATACTTTTAAGATGTCAGATTCAGACGTCTAAATCAATCCCGTGGTTGAAAAGGTTAAAATTCTGACATTTTTATCCGTCCTTGAGGTTGGACGCAGCAATTCAGGTGAATTGAAATAACTAGGGCCAAAGGCCTCATGTGTTTTGGGCAAAGGGAAGACACTGAAAAAACTACACATTTTTCAATTATACGGGTGTGTCATTCTGATTGATCAGAAGTGCATACTCGTTTATAAGGGTGTGAGCCCTTATATACGTAGGCCTATCAAAACTGTGATTTTGATAAAATTGTGATGTTTTGCTGTTGATTGTGACAAAGGTCATGCTTGCATGGCGGCAACAGTAACTGAACGTGGGATGTTGCTTGAATTAAGTATGCTTAATTTAATTTATGTCTAGACTGATATCTAATTACATTATACTTATTCTCTTGTCACAGTTTGACCTTAACTGAGGTTAGAAATATCCCAATAATTATTTTCAGTGATAACAGCGATAACAACAAATACACGCTTAGGGGCCTACCTTGCCCGCATGATTACAACATAAACAATACCAGTCATCTATGACAATAAACAAAATTGCCGGCGCACAAAAAATAAAACGCACTGTGAAAAAGTGTTAAGGGTAACCCTTTAACCGCCGATCCCGATTATATTCGCTTCCTCATTTTTTATTAGCAGATTAAATATCCGCTTTTGAACATCATACAACAAGATAAATGAAAAGAAATGAATCGGATTTTAGGCCACTTTTGTGCACATACATGCTAAATCGGGCCAAGAGAACCTCCTGAGGATGGTGAGATGAGTGAGATGACACTGCCCTCCAGAAACAGGATTCGAAATTCAAACACTGGAAGTCTGAGGCCGAGCACGCTACCTCTAGGTCGCTGAGGCTCCCCACAATACTAAGTTTTACGAGTGGATGGGGAAGAAACATTTTTGTTTCTTTTAAAGCGCCAAAACCGGGAAACAAACACCGAACTCTGGCGTGAAAGGCAGCGGTTCTAACAACTACCCTAGGGCCTCCGCCTCATACAACAAGATTTCACGAAATCGGCGACCTCCATTTTGTCAATGTGTCGACGGGACTCAACTTCAATTTAGTGAAAATTCCAATTGAATAATTTTAGTGGTCAAAAGGTTAAACCCCAACCTTGATTGGACGTTGTGCCATGCTACGCATGTGTTTTCAATGCCTGTTTCAATGTATAGTGCGTACTGTTTTTAAATCTAGGTCTAACTGTATTTAAAAGGTCAGCAATAATCATATTTGGTGTGCAGGCCGTAGGCCTAAATGGGGGAGGGGTGAATTAAAAGTGATTTTTTAGGTTTCAAAATACCGGGGGGTACTTTGAAACTAGTTTCAACGTACCCCCGGTACGCTGAACCTAGTTTCAACATACCCCCGATATGCTGAAACTAGTTTCAACGTACCCCCGGGGTAATCTGAAACTAGGGGAGGTAACTTGAAACTGGCCTTTTTATAGTTTACAGTGTAACGGGGGGTACGTTGAAACTAGTTCCAGCGTACCTCCAGGTAAGCTGAAACTAGTTTCAGCGTACCCCCACCCCGGTTTGCTGAAAAAGGGGTATGCTGAAACGGCTACTCCGGCTTAGAATGTAGTGGTCAGACAAAGAAAATAATGTAGTGGTGTGTTTTAATATTTTCTAAACATAACAGTGTATTGATTTTCCTCATGGGCCAGAATAATCTTAAATGTTCAGGATATAATTAGAAATTGTTCATTCATAAAATCTCTGATATACTTTGGGAAACAAGTTAAAAAGGAAAAAAGTTAAAATGTATCCTAAACGTGTATTCCTTCCACCACCATCGCCTGTGAACATTCATTCAATACTTGCCTACGATGTACCTCGTACAGAAGATGTAGGCCTACCCACCAAATGCCGGTTTAATGTTCGCCTAGCGTCACAATCCATTGCTGGTTCAATGTAGGTCAAAAGTATACGACGCTGGCCCAACACTAATCTATCACTGGGTCTGCTATATACTTCGAGCAAACACGTGGAATTCACCCAGTGGTGTTTCAGAGTTGACCAACAGTCTTCGCCGCTGGCCCGACATTGAAACAGCATGGGATGATTGTAGCGTGTTTTCTGACTGCTGCATGGGGGTGACTATACAGGTGACGCTTCCTATCCCAACGCCAGAAGCACTAGATAACACGATACATTGGGCCAATGCTGATGTAATGCTGGGCCACTGCCTGCGACGCTGGGCCAACATTATTCCAATCAAAATCCTTTAAGCTCTAATTTTAAGTTAGTCATGCCGTACCGGTGTTCGCCTTTTAGTCAGAAGGCCTGGTAGTCAGAAGGCCCGTTAGTCAGAAAATAAGTAAGGATTATTAGTGTTTTCGATAAATGACATAACGCCGTCTGTAGGCCTATAACAGCTAATATGTCGGTATTGGAGACATAGTAAGTAGTCACCAGACTGGCCAGGCTATAGCGTGTATTCGTACAGCTGTGAAGGCCTACACTACCAGTGCTTAACCAGTGGTGGCTGAAGGTTGGCCCAACGTCGGAGATGTGCAACTCGCTATCTGGCCAGAGTGTCAACCAGCAGATAGACATGACGACCCGGCGCCTATATATCCTTCACAATAAGTTGGCCCAATGCTGTCTCCATGTGGGGAATGTGTCAGAGACCGGCAGCAGAAAAACCTTCACAGCGCACACAAAACATAAATGTTGATTCATTGTCTGTGATATCAGCCCAACCTTACATCGACATCTAAACAAACATGATTGCTGAGACATTGATCTGATGT
This sequence comes from Flabesymbios commensalis, assembly GCA_964017125.1. Taxonomy (NCBI): domain Eukaryota; kingdom Metazoa; phylum Annelida; class Polychaeta; order Terebellida; family Flabelligeridae; genus Flabesymbios; species Flabesymbios commensalis. The sequence continues at coordinate 85,013,324 of OZ024909.1, forward strand.
TGGATTATTGTCGTGCCAGCGTCCCGGGCAGTGGTGTAACATTAAGCCAATATTGGACCAACTTCTTTGGTTCACTGGTATTGTTTGCTGTGTATAAGTAACAGTCAGTATGAATGCATTGCATGTGCACCCAAGTATACAAGTATGCATACACCCCATCTCCTCACTGCCTGCCGCCCAGCTGACGTAACAAGTGACGGCAAGAAGAGGGGGCGCTGTCTTCCGTCTGGGTGGAAGGTTAATCAGTAACAAGTGGGCACGCATAATCTGCCAAAAAATACAGCACACATAACCTGTTAGAGAGGTTCATGCAGGCAATATACTAGTGTGTATATTAATATACTACTTGTGTATAATAATGTACGACCAGACACCCAACGAGATTTAATGTTGGCCCATTAACATAACCTGTTAGAGAGGTTCATGCAGGCAATATACTAGTGTGTATATTAATATACGACTTGTGTATAATAATGTACGACCAGACACCCAACGAGATTTAATGTTGGCCCACCATCTGCGATTCCCCCATCTGCGACATTGGCCCAACATTGTATCGGTAATATGGCAACGCATCCTGGTTGCTGGCTAGGCTATGAAGTTTTGTCTAGTGTGGCATACCACCACCCCCTCCCCCTAACACCCCCCCCCCCCCACACTGGAGAGTCGCTTAACAAGCTGCCGGTAGAGGGTGTGTTGACAATACAAACACAAGAGATTGACTTAATGTTGTTTAAATGTTGGCATGGCGTCTTCAGCACCGGCCAACATTAAAACATCATTGGATCAAAGACTCTTGCTTACTGGGATTGTGGGCTTGGATGGGAAGTGAGACAGCACGTGTTGACCACATTCTCCAAAACTAATTAATATCTATTATCTCTCCTAGGGCCTACAAATAACGCCAAATATGGCACGATCTAGTACTATAGATAGCAAGGGACCATTTCAAAAGTTCATACAGTAAGATGTGAAACCATGTGAAGGTGATCTATATAGCATCAGGTTATTTGACACGACCAGCGAAACTGAGGGGAAAGGGCAGATTTATCAATGAAATGCGCCTGTCTACAGGTTTTATGAATGAAGTGACGTCACGTTTTGTCACACCTCTGTGCTCCAGACAAGACAACAAGGTGTCTGGAATTGCGCCCCAAACACAAAAAAGAATTAAGTTTTATTAGAGTTAATGTAGTAAGTAGAACATTTTCTATTTAATAAAAAAATTTAATTCAGTAGAACATCTTCATCAGGGAATAGTGGGAAGCAATTGATTTATTTTTTTTATGCGAAATAATTGATTAGGGAGAATTATAAAGCAATAAGTTGGAAGATGAGAGTACTCTAGATGTTTTCTCAGCTCCCGAGGCACCCACTCGGCACCTCAGAAGGGCCGTGTTAACTGCACTGCTAGGATCAATGACCCTCAGCCTTCAGAGAGCAAGGATTGCATCATCACAGAAAACATGGCTCATCTAACACATTAGAAAATACTAAAGTCAATAAAAAATTGGTAGTATAAAATATATTAAGATTTTTTGTCACCTTGACCCACACTCAGCCTATTAAATTAGGAATATTTTTACCAGACTGACAAGAGAAGGGGACGAGGCGCAATGGCTAGAGCGCTTGCCTGCCTCGCCAGTCATGTATGCGTCCTGGTTTCGAACCCCGCTGTTCCAGTGTTGGGTTTCCAGAGAAACAGCATTGTTTCTCCCTTCTAAATGTGACTAGGTGATCACGTTATTGATGGCTTCTTCGAGTTTAGTTTGAGACCAGTGTATGACGTTAATGTCGCGCAGGGCCCCGCGCTGCACGCTCCTTACACCAGACTGACATATTCAGAAAAGTTGCAAGTTTACCAAAGTAAACATTAGATTTTTTCTCGGACAAGAATGTTAACCCTTAGAAAACTGATGTTGACTACAGTAGACATTCTGGGTTTTTATTAGCACCTGTATAACCAGTTGTTAAAAATAAAATATGCTTTCAATTTTGAAACCCTGATATATGTTGGGACCTAAATTTCACAAATACCACAAATTTTCAGTCACAAGAAGTTGTGGATTGCGGCAGCGAGACACAACTTCAAGTTGCTGATAATTTAAATTTATTAGCTCAGTGTTCTAAGGGTTAATCATAAATTAAGTCTGATATATTGAGTGAAATATCCCTGACATTTGATTGATAGTTTTATTAACTGATGACTAAGATCCATGAACGTTATCCAAAATATCTGGAGGGTGACTTGTTGTTTTTAGCATACATTAAATTTATTCTAGGCACAGGCCAGAAAGCGGGCCATTGGACGTTAATTTTATAATTAGAAAGTGATAAATGTAGAAATGGCTAGAGATGTTTTCTCAGCTCCCGAGGCGCCCACTCGGCACCTCAGGAGGGCCGTGTTTTAATGAAAGGAACTGTGCCTTCAATGGTAACGACATTAAATGGGTTTCCAAACTCCACTCGAGCTTAAATATATATATATATTTGAAACTAGCTAAGAAACAAGTCACAGAATACTCCAAATATGCACAAAATCAGAGCATCAATTCTTGTGCAAAAAGAGGATCGAAAATTTCTGAGTATCCATTTTTGTGCAAAAATCGGATCGAAACGTTCGGCTCACTATGAGGTAGGCGCCCTCTCATTCGGCCAATGTCGATTCTTGTGCAAAAAGAGGATCGAAAAATCTGAGTGTCAGATCTTGTGCAAAAATCGGATCCAAAATTTCTAGCCTAGGAGTACTGTGATTGGTTCAAAACCACGCTCTCTGATTGGTAGATACCAGTCCACCAATCAGAAAGAAACTTAAATCTTGCCTATGTATATAAGGCACAGTCAATCCATATTATATTGTCAAATTTCAGCTCGAGAAATTTTATAAGAAGAACTACCAGCATTTACTAATTATGTCTAGTAGAAGAGAAGAAGATAGGAAGAGTCGCAGCAGGTCGGAGGAGAAGAAGACTGCTGCGACTCACAAGACTCCGTCTATAATGGTGCAGCTGCCCTGTGCCAGAGGGTCTTCTTGGAGTTTCGGCTCCAAGAAGGCCGAGAAGAAGATGGAGAGGAAGAAGTCACCCGCTTCTCATACGATCACCATGGCTGACTTTGAGAAGGGTGAAGCTCCAGCCCTTATTATCCCTGAGGATACTGGGGATTTAGACGGTGCCGTTTTCGATACGGCGACCTTTGAGCGGGGTCCTTTGACCCCGCTGCATGCCACCCCTAAGGGGGCGGACATGCCTGATAAGATCACTAAGAGATCCCTTGTGCCTGAACAGACGGTTGGTCCCGCTGTTCCGGCCCCCGCTCCTGCAGACGATTGGCGTCTGCAGATGAGACGGGAAATGCAGGAAATGATGAAGGAGTCACTGCGGGATATGATGGCTGTGATGCCAAAGGAATGCAACCCTGCTGAAAGCAGGTGTTCCGAAGGAACTGGGCAGGCTGGGGCCCAGGTTCCACAGTTAGGAGCAAGTAGCACGGCTACTGCTCCAGGTACGATGACAGGGGAGTGTAACCCTGCTGACAGCAGGTACTCCCTAGGAACTGGGCAGGTGGAGGCCCAGGGTCCACTGGCAGGAGTACGTAACTTGGTTACTGCTCCAGAGACTGGACCAAGAATCCAGGACTCATTATATGTTACTCAGAGGAGTAGAGGTAACAAAGTTACTACACTAGGGACTGGACTAGGCAGAGTCCAGGGCCCAATGGCTAGGGAATCAGTTCGTTTTGCTGTTCCCTCTGAAAGGGCTGGTCTGCACGGAGACCAGGCACCTATGTTTGACAATTTGGTTGGAAGTGAAGGTAATGTTACCTCACTAGGAACTGGGCTTCTTAGAGCCCAGGGTCCACTGGCTGGCACCTCAAGGGGTGCCACTTTAGATTTTTCAAATCCACCTGCGCTGAGGCGGAGGTTGACAGGCAGGGAGCAGGCTCAGGCTCCATTGTTCAGGTCATCCGAAACGGAGGTTCAGGGCGAACCTATGAGCTTTGCAGCTCAGGTGTTGTCAGACCTTCCTGAAGAGGAGGTCTGGACTAATGACGGATTAGAGGAGGCTACATACTTCTCTCCTGAGGAACCCGAAGAGGAATATAACCCCTTCAAGGGTATTCAGGATCTGGACGGATACAGTCTGGTGGGACTGGGATCCGCTCTGCCGAAGGTGAGACCAACTATCACCCCCTCAAGCAGACAGTTGGCATTATGGAGACAGGTCAGGGGAGGAGACGTCATGGATCCTCACCCTAGAGTGGACATCCTGGACAAGATTTACTCTGGTGATCCAGCAGCTAAGCCTTTTCTTGACCAGGAGGTACCGCTGGAGATACCAACCAGTACCAAGTTCCAAGCTACAGACTTGGCTATGAGGAAGCAGCAGAGAGACATGGGTCTGGTAGCCCATGCTATAACTACAGGGCTGGAGGACTTAGAAGGAGCCTCAGCACATCTCCTTTCCACGGTTGAGGAGATGACGGACGGACCTGTAAAAGACCGGCTCATGCAAGCTCACAGGGAGGTGACGCAGGCGTCGACACACCCTCTGGGCCATGCCCTGAGGTTGTTGGGATCCAAGTTCAACGACTTGGCGAGTAAGAGGAAGAACCTCTTATCTTTAACAGTACAGGACAAGATGCTGGGCCAGCAGATAAGGTCGACCCCTTTGGGGTATGACTCTCTTTTGGCTACGTCCCTCCAACCGGCTGTCCAAGCTAGTGCCAGCAGGAGGCAGAATGAACTGTTAATGGCAGCTCTGAGGAACAACACCAGGCCTAGGTCAAGGTACAGGAGTAGGTCTCCAGTGAGAAGACCGGTGGAAACTCAGCAGTACCAGCAGCAGAGACAGGGACCGCAGCCCTTTCGAAGGGGTAGCCGCGGAGGCCGCGGCTCCAGAGGTACAAGAGGTGCCAGAGGCACTAGAGGAGGAAGACCATCTTTCTCCAGACGGTCTTGACTTTCTGGGGAGGTTAACCCAGAACAAGGATTGGTGGGACAGTGTCGCGAAGGATTCGTTCGTTCGCGAGGCTGTCCGAGGACACAAACTCGAATTCGAGTCAGTTCCACCAGTGAGAAAAATAATGAAAAATATGAAAAACAAAAAGATATTAAATTTTCAAAAGAGAAAGATCCTCCAAGAAGAGGTAGAGTCCCTTTTAGAAAAAGGGGCGGTGGAACCAGTCAGGGACCACCACAAGGGGTTCTACTCGAACCTATTTGTAGTACAAAAGAAAGATGGGGGTTGGAGGCCGGTGATAAACCTAAGCGGCCTCAATCACTACATAAAGAAGAAACCATTCAGGATGGCAACACTGAAGGACGTCTCCCAGAGCCTGAGGCTGGGCGACTGGGCGTCGACTATCGATCTGAAGGACGCATATTTGCATGTCCCTATTGCAAAGGAGCACAGGCGGTTCCTGCGTTTCTCCTGGGGAGGGACGCAGTACCAGTTCAGAAGGTTACCGTTCGGTCTCAGTTCAGCCCCCCGGACTTTCACGAGGGTAACGCTTCCTTTGGTAACACTATGCAGAACGCAGGGGATCAGGATAATCGTCTATTTGGACGATTTCCTGGTCCTAGGGCGAAGCAAGGGGGAACTCAGGTCACACACAGCTTTCGTGTTGAACATGTTGAAGAAGGCAGGGTTCCAGAGGAACCCCATGAAGTGCAACCTGGAACCAAGGCAGGAGTTCCAGTACCTGGGTTTGACCTGGGACACAAAGAATCTCAGAGTCTTTCTGCCAGAAGAAAAGAGGAAAGATTTCAGGGTGTTGGGTCTCCAGATATTGAGGAATCCCAACATAGTCTTAGCGCAGAGGTTTCTGGGAAAAGCTATCTTTGCATGGAGGGCAGTTCCCTTGGGGAGGCTGCATATAAGACCGTTCCAGATGTCTGTAATCAGGGCTCTGAAGTCAGGACGCCTGATTCTGGACGGAGAAGCAGAGAGGGCTATCAGATGGTGGACTCGAACTCCCGAGGACGGAGTGGAGTTGAGAACGCCTCCAACATCATTGTCCATGACAACAGATGCCTCAGCCTCAGGTTGGGGCGCGACACTGGACCACAGATCAGCCAGTGGGAGGTGGACAGTGAAAGAAGCGGAACTGCACATCAATCATCTGGAGCTGTTAGCAGTGATGAAGGCGGTTCAAGCTTTTGTTCTGAGTTTGAGAAACAAAGGTGTTACAGTTCATTTGGACAATGTCACGGCCGCCTCCTACCTGTTGAAAGAGGGCGGAACGAGGTCGGCTCGGTTAAACGAGCTAACCCGAGGCATTTTAAGTTATTGCAGCAGGCACGGAGTGGTCCTGGTACCTGCTTACCTACCAGGCATAGCAAATCTAGGAGCAGATGCGCTATCCAGGGGGATGCAGACAAAGGAATGGTTCCTAGATCCTGTGGTGACGAGGAGGATGTTCCAGCGCCTCGGTACACCGGAGGTAGACCTTTTTGCCTCCAGCAGGTCAGCCCAGGTCCAGAAGTACTTCACTCTGGACAAGAGAGACAACAGGGCTCTGGGAGTCAATGCTCTTCAGCATCCTTGGCTATTCAATCGGATGTACGCATTTCCTCCCCCTCAGCTTATTCCTCTGATTTTAACCAAGATGAGGATGTGCAAGGGATCTCTAATCTTGGTCACACCACTTTGGTTCAGGGCAACTTGGCTGCCGGAGCTAATCCAGTTGTCGACACAGCAGCCTCTACGACTACCTCAGGGACAGTCGACAGTACGAGACCTGAGCACAGGCAGAGACCTGCCCTTCCTGGAGAAGCTCAGGCTGACAGTTTGGTCCATCTCCGGGAGTCCTTCCAAGGTCAGGGGGCAGATCAAACCCTGGCAGAGTTTATTTGTGGATCATGGAGGGGCTCCACGAAAACGCAGTACTCATACGCTTGGAGAACCTGGTCAGACTGGTGCGCAGGAGGTGCTGTATCAAGAACTGAGCCTTCTGTAGGGCAGTTTGCAAACTTCTTGTGGTTCTTATACAGAGACAGACGTATGGCCTGGTCATCGATCAGGACACATAGGGCGGCTGTGGCTACCATCATAGACCCCTTAACTCAGAATCCTCTGAGCCAGCACCCTATGATCAGCAGGTTTATGAAGGCTGTATATTTAGCGAGGCCTCCAAAGGGAAAGGTGAAACCGATCTGGAGCGTTTCAGAGGTTCTGGAGGAGCTCAGATCTTGGGGTTTAGCGGAAGATTTACCTAGGTCAAGATTAACCTGGAGATTGACGATGTTGTTGGCTCTGGCTTCTGCCAGAAGGGCTAGTGATCTGTCATTATTACACATAGACAGCAATCACCTGTTCAGGTCAACGGATTCCTGGCGTTTCCACCTTGCTTTTGGGGCAAAGCAGGACAGACCGGGACATATCCCTAAGGACATAGTCATTTCTAAACAGCAGGCTGCAGAACTATGTCCATTGGAAAATCTCAGAGAGTACCTGAGGAGAACTGAGGAGGAGAGACAGGGTAGTATGCAGTTACTGCGTACTACTGTTGCTCCGTTTAGACCCGCAGGGAGGCAAACGATTAGATCTTGGTTGTCAAGAGTCCTGGAGCTATCAAATATTCAGGCTCCAGGAGGGTCGACGAGAGCAGCTTCGGCTACATGGGCCGCAGCCAAGGCAGTACCTATTTCTACTATCATGGCTGCGGCTGACTGGTCAAGTGTTAAGACAATGTCCAGGTATTACTTAAGACCCCTTCCACAGGGGGCCCCGGCCTCTGAACATTTGTCTGTTCAGAGGGCGGTGTTAGGAGATGTTTAGCTCCTAAAAAAGGGAAATGAAAAAAAAAAAAAAAAAAAAAATATTTACAAAATATGAAATTATATAGATAATGGATCTATATATACAAAAAACGTAATTGTACATATGAATTTTAGTCTGGGTGAACATATTTGGTTGTATCTCATAATAAGATTTAATGATATAGCTGGCCACTTTTAGACGTTACAACAAATCCCATTTAATGTCGTTACCATTGAAGGCACAGTTCCTTTCATTAAAATATATCAATTTTGACGCATAGCGTATTAAAATTGATGTTTTAATAAAGACTGTGCCGAAATGGTAACGACCGCAGCGTCTAAAAGAATGGTTAGTTAAGTGGGAAATTTCTCTCGCTTTGAAATTTAACAATATAATATGGATTGACTGTGCCTTATATACATAGGTAAGATTTAAGTTTCTTTCTGATTGGTGGACTGGTATCTACCAATCAGAGAGCGTGGTTTTGAACCAATCACAGTACTCCTAGGCTAGAAATTTTGGATCCGATTTTTGCACAAGATCTGACACTCAGATTTTTCGATCCTCTTTTTGCACAAGAATCGACATTGGCCGAATGAGAGGGCGCCTACCTCATAGTGAGCCGAACGTTTCGATCCGATTTTTGCACAAAAATGGATACTCAGAAATTTTCGATCCTCTTTTTGCACAAGAATTGATGCTCTGATTTTGTGCATATTTGGAGTATTCTGTGACTTGTTTCTTAGCTAGTTTCAAATATATATATATATTTAAGCTCGAGTGGAGTTTGGAAACCCATTTAATGTCGTTACCATTTCGGCACAGTCTTTATTAAAACATCAATTTTAATACGCTATGCGTCAAAATTGATATATTAACTGCACTGCTAGGATCAATGACCCTCAGCCTTCAGAGAGCAAGGATTGAATCGTCACAGAAAACATGTCTTATTTAACACATTAGAAAATACTGAAGTCAATAAGAAATTCATAATATGAATTATTATTCAGACTTTTCGGCACCTCGACTATAAAATTAGAAATATCTTTCACCAAACTGACAGGTTGAGTAAAGTTAGAATTTTTTCCAGGACGAGAATGTTAAGCGCATTTTTTAAAATTAAGTGATATAATGAGTAAAATATCCCTGAAATATGATTGATAGTTTTATTTACTGTTTCTGATGATTAGGATCCATGAATGTTAATCCAAAAAATCTGGAAGCTTACTGTTCAGTTTCAGCCTACATTCTAAATCTATTTTAGGCACATACCAGAAGGTGGGCCATTGGACATTAATTTTATAGATAGGATTGATAAGTGATTGAAATAACCCTGATAATTAATTGATAGTTTTATTTTTACTGATGACTAAGGTCCATGAATGTTATCCAAAAAATCTGGATGGTGACTTTTAGTTTTTAGCATATGTTCTAAATTTATATTAGGCACAGGCAAGCAAGCAGGCCATTGGACATTAATATTATAAATAGAATTGATACGTGTGAAAATGGCTAAAGATGTTTTCTCAGCTCCCGAGGCGCCCACTCGGCACCTCAGGAGGGCAGTGTTAACTGCACTGCTAGGATCAATGACCCTCAGCCTTCAGAGAACAAGGATTGCATCGTCACAGAAAACATGTCTCATTTACCACATTAGAAAATACTCAAGTCAATAAGAAATTGACATTATAAAATGTATCCAGACTTTTTAGCACCTCGATGCAAAATTTGGAATATTCACCAGACTGACAGGTTCGGTAAAGTTGCTAAATTATCAAACAATATATATTTTTCCCAAACAAGAATGTAAAGTGCATGTTTTTTTTTAATTATTGATTTAATGGGTTGCAAGTTTTTCAAACATTAGATATTTTTCACAAGAATGTTAAGTTTGTTTTTTTCTAATAATGATTTAATGAGTGAAATATTCCTGCAATTTAATTGATAGTTTTATTTTTACTGATGACTAAGCTCTGTGAATGTTATCCAAAAAATCCAGAGGGTAATGTTAGTTTTTAGCATATATTCTAAATTTATTTTAGGCACATTTCAGCAGGCGGGGCCATTTGATGTTAATCTTATAGATAGAACTGCTAAGTGTAGAAATGGCTAGAGATGTTTTCTCAGCTCCTGAGGCACCCACTCGGCACCTCAGAATAGCCAAGTTAACTGCACTGCTAGGATTGTATCGTCACAGAAAACATGTTTCAAATTTTTTTTATTATTTTTAAATAAGCCTGTTGACACATAAGTGATATCATAGGACTAATATAATGAAGACTAAAGACTCACACTTTGTTTATTGCATATGATTTACTCACATTCCTGAATCCTGTGATTATATATTATATTTTTGGCAAGACCCACCAGGACTCATTTTTTATTATATGCAGTGCGTGTGCTGTGAAAGTGCAGTCTGTATTATGTGGGTTGACACAGCAGGTCTGTACTGGTTGTGGGACTACTTGAAAGGGCTGTGAGACCAACTTCCTGTTACTAGGTCCGGATGTAATCAGTCTGACCTCAATCGGACTGACCACCTGACTTATATCCTGGAGTTACCTGGGCCCGGTCATCACAAACACCTGCGGGCCCTTGGTAGCTAATCATCCCCAAGTGGGTCATAGCTCCGAGATGCCCCTCAATGTCGCATCCTTTTATAATTACAGTGGATGATCTCAATCAGTGGGTTGACCTAACCATTCGACACAAACATTCGAAAAACAAATTTTGTTTAATCATGTTAATAGCAAGCATGTAGACATGTAGCAAGCCCACTTGTTGACTCCAAAGAATAAATGCTTGATCACTGTGGATCTTGGCTGTCATTAAAAACTTTTTACGGAATAACTTATTGGCTGTTTTGAATAAAAAATGAGAAATGGCTTTCAAAATGGTTTATTTTCAGGGCTTTTAAGGCCTTTGGCAAAATTCAAGCACTTTCAAGGCCTTGAAAAAATAATTTAAAATTCAAGGCTTTTCAAGGCTTTTAAGGCCCCGTACGAACCCTGTAATTAGGATGAGAGAGATAATCTACTCACATTCCTGGGTGCCGTGTTGAAACGTGTGGTGAAGCTGCTGGAACAAGCCCTGACAGGATCTGTCAAACGCGGGGAGGAGAGTGTCCCGACACGCCGACACCAGGGGGCCCTGTACAGCGTTACCCGCAGATTGACCGATCACCTCAACCGTTTGCTGAAAACACACAATCAACATGGGTGATTAACACTCAAACCCTATAACCCTTTGAACCCTCACGATGCATTAAAGCATAATTTTAAATCCCTGAAAACAGACTGAATTTTCCTACAACCAAGGGTTTTAGAACGAAAATTTCCATGGAACTGGTTTACCAATATGTGTTAAATTTCTTTAATTTTAAACCACATCAAATCATCCTCATCCACTACAAGTCGAGAATTGCGACAGCAATTCGCGGCTGGTAGTGGAGGAAGATGACAGTGGTAAATTCAGGCTTGAAAGAGTTAATAATGACTATAATTGCGTTTATTTAATCCGTTTTATTTGCCGATCAAATCACTGTTACTGGGAAGGAAATGAGTACATTAACATTTTAAATTTACAAATGTTTTATCTCAAAATAAACTAGTAATTTTCACACGAGTGAAGTGGATAAAAATTTAAATGTGATAGCTTGCCAGTTGAAGGTTTAAAAAGGAATGACGTGTATAAGAATGCAGTGTGCCAAGTAAAAAATATTAACCTGCATCTTTAACTTTTTTCACCGCGGAGAGCGATGGAAGAGTAAAATATTAAGTAAAATATTTCTGATGTCCATAGACCGATAACATATGTATTCAAATGAAGCAGAAAGAGCTAACTAAGACATTTATGATGATTTCAAGTTGCGAAAAACACTTTGGTCCACATAATTTATACATTTTTAAACATTTTAGCATTGTAAGGGTGAAATACAACTCAGATATTTCTTAAAAAAAAAATATTTACTTTGAGTGGAAATTGCGTGAAAAACTTAAATTTGACCAAAATTATACACAAACATTATCTGCTGTGGGAGGGTGAATAGTGTGACGTAGGCGCAGTTTCCATCCGGCGAGACCCCAGAAAATCCACAATGTGGCGCGATAGCACAATAGTGCCTACCGCCACGTAACATACAGATACAGAATAGTTTGACAATAGTGCATACTCACCCGGGACCGGACCAGTTTGGCGATGTTTTCCTTCAGTAAGGTATCAGTGGCCGTCAGTTTCTGAGACAGCTCCGTGTGAAGCGCCTGCTTGATTGGCTCAATCAGAGCTTTCAGACCTGAAAAAAAATACATCTTATTATTATTGCTCAACCCTTAAAACCACTAAGTTATACAATTTAAATTTTTTACCCACTTGTAGTTGTGTGTCGCTGCCGCGACCCACAACTTGAAGTGCGTACAAAATACTTGTACAAATACTTGTACAAAACAAAAACATGTCAGTGTAACAAATGTACTACTCATTTGTTATTCACATCTTGCTTGAAGGACAAATAAAAATGCTGAAGATGGCTATAGGGGGTGTTAGATGTTTAAGGGTTATTTTTATCACCTAGGGATCGGCAGTTTTTTTAAGGCCGAATTTGTTGATGAGGAAGGGGTGACAATTAGAAAATGGGCATTTAATAGAATAAATGAGTGATAATATTATATTTATTATGTACAAAATCTCATGCCAAGCAACCACAGTGTCTTTAATGAGAGACTTTGGGTTGAACTATTTTTATGCATATTTTTCATACACTTTTTTTGTTTTCTTCCAAAAACACATGTTAGTATGTCCATGTGAAAATTTACTGCTTGATATTTGTAGTGAATAACAAGTAGCTGTACTTACTTGGTAGGACTGAGCTGGTGATCTCTCGTTTGACCACTTCCTCCAGCTTCCCCGTCAGGGTGCGATTCAGAGTGTCTGACACGGTGGCCATTAGTTTATCTGCCTTCTGCTTATCTTGGTTCTCTCGCTGACCTATTGCCTGCTGAAGCTTCTTGGCTGGTGAGAGTTAAAGAAATGCTTGAACTTTGACTGCATACTTTATAAAGCGGTGTAACCCTTGAAGCCCTAAATAATTTGAATTTTCACCCACTTGAAGGTGTGTTTTGCTACCGCGACCTGAAAATTCAAGTGGGGGGGGGGGGGGGGGATTACCTATATTTGTAATGTGAGACCGAACATGTTTAACTTTAAACACTTTTCATTCCCAGAATCGGTGATTACCATATCCTTCTAGACCTGTGTATCTAAAGTTTAATTATGTTATACACCAAAAGTTGTTGAAAATAATTTAATTTGTGATATGTCTCTTTTTCAAAAATAAACATACAAAATACCTCAAATAGATCTGAGCTGAGCAGTTATCAAAATATTCAACTATTGTCCCAAATTAAACCTTAAACTTAACCCTTGAAGCGCTGAATTAATTTGTAAAAAAACACCGCAACCAAAAGGTTTCTTACAATTTGTAATCATCATAAATGTCTTAGTTAGCTCTTTCCGATTCATTTGAATACCTATGTTATGGGTCTACGGCCATTAGAAATATGTTTTCTCTTACAGTGCGGGGATCGGCTTTAGCCATCAGAATCTGACGTCTACAGGCGTCAGATTCTGATGTCTAAAGTCGATCCCCGCACTGTAAGAGTTAAAGCACTAAATTATAGAACCCGTCCAGCCGTCTTTTCGACGGCCTATTTTCAGCCTGGACATACAAAAATATCGCCAGATTTCATCAAATTGCATTGTGGGAGGACCCCAGACCCCGTCCTGGCCCAAAAATAAGTAAATATGGACTCCCTTTTATCACTTCCTGGCTAAGTCCATGCTTGAAGTTGTATTGCTACCACAATTCACAGCTTAAAGATGGTGATAACTACTCAGATTTGTTTCCTATGAAACCAAACATATGCAAATTTTGATATCTAAACAGTCATTGCACTCACAATAACGGTAATTTAATCTGTTGATAAAATTGACTTAAAATGATCATACTTGTAGTTAAGCTAAACACAAATCACAGCAATTGTAAATATGAGTAATTTGCAACCATGAAGCTTAGCGGGTCAAGGATACATTGTGACTGTGAGTGTTGATTGAGGGAGGTGGTGACTTTCTGAGGTAGAGATGTCTCCAGGGTGTCTAGCCTGTGCTCGAGGCCTGAGAACTTCTCCCCGTGCTGAGACTGTAGCCCAGTCGTCAGGTGCTGGATGGCTTGCTGCTGCTGCTGAACCAACATCATCAACTGCTGGATCGACTGCTGCATCTAAAAAATACAACCATTGTAAATACCTGCTGTCCTGGTAGTCTCTTTGTCCAGTTGAATTGTTCGCTTTTATTTTTCTTTTATCTAAAGCTGAAATTGCTCAAATGACGACAAATATTTAGTCATATAAAAGATATCTACATTGAATTATAGATAACAAATAGATAAAAATTTGCTTAAAAAAAGTAATAATGTTTGTAAGTTACATTGGGATACTGCACTATTAGTGGAAATAACAAATGATCACCTCAGTGATGGCAGTCGCGTCAACACCTCGCCACGTCATCGCTGGTTCTCCACTGAAATAAAAATAAATATTTTACATGCTAATGATGTTATGTTCTTCAATGCTGGCCAAACATTAAAACAACATTAGATAAAAGACTCAGAAGGGGCATGGCACCACCTATCTTAGGAGGCACTTAATCATGCACGAGGGGCAACTGATTGGGGCATGTCCAGTAAAGCATATAATCAGTGAAACGTGGGAGTATCAATTAGGGATGTAAACATCACAAGTGATGAACACTTAGTACACGCTATCATCAGGCTGTACGTGAATTTCAGATTTTCAGATTTTCAAGTTATAAATGAGACATATTTCACATTACAAAAATGTCTTTTTTTTTGTCATGAGAAGAAGGCTAAACATGATAATTTTACTGAAGCTCAGCGCCTAACCCTTAAAGCGCTGAATTTTTAAATGAAAATCTTGAAGACTAAAGGGGTTTTTTCAATTTAAAATCAACATAAATGTCTTAGTTAGCTCTTTCCGATTCATTTGAATACCTATGTTATAGGTCTACGGACATTAGAAATATTTTCACTCTTACAGTGCGGGTATCGACTTTAGTCGTCAGAAGCTGACGTCTACAGACGTCAGATTCTGATGACTAAAGTCGATCACCGCACTGTAAGGATGAACTCTTAGAGTACTAAAAATATTTTTCGTATAAACCATGGAGACCAAAGGTTTTTATCAATTTGAAATCATCATAAATGTCTTAGTTAGCATGAATAGCGATGTAATGGGTCTACGGTCATTATAAAAATGTCAGTGCAGGAGATCGCTTTAGACACCAGAATATGGGGTCAGATTCTGGCGTCTAAAGTGGGGGGTCAAAGGGCTAACACACCTGGCTGCAGAGCTGGATAAGTCGATGATATCAGACGGCTGAGTTTGTCGTTCAGGCATTCTCTCTCTGACAGGAGTAGCCCTATCCTCTTCCTCTTCATCCTCCTCTTCCTCCTTTACTTCATCTTCCTCTTCCTTCTCCTCCTCAATCTGAACATCTCCCTCAATCTGAAAGTCTTCAGAATCGGCACGAGGAGCTTGAGCGACATGTGAAGCAGGACTGGAAATAACATGTTAAATAAGTAGTCATGGATACAGTTGACAAATAGTGAGTCAGGATCATAGCTATTTATTTGACTTTTTTAGACCATTTTATTAGGTATTTTGTATCATTAAAACTTTCTGTAAAAAAATCTGTAAAATCACATTCTTGTCCAAAGAATGCCTTCAAAGACGAGTGTGGGATAAAACCTCTCCCACAGCTCCCTGTGTCTCTGATTCATCAATAAAGCCATATTGCATGTGTATTCTTAACGTGTTTATTATAATTTAAAAAAATTAAAACCCTTAAAAATCTGTAAAATCACACAAAGAATACCTTTGCCGAGTGCTGGGTCAAACCTCTCATGCCAGCGTCTTCGCTACCATAAACTCATTACATGTGTGTACTTACTGTATTATTATTCTAATTAACGCCCAGGAAGTTGATTACAATACCCACAGGTCCCTGAGGTTACAGTGGAGGTGGGTGCTTATTAGAGTAGTTTTTCAATGTCTTTATAGTGAAGGACCACCATGATCTTGGCTTTTATTTTCAAATCAGGCGAGTGGGCCTTTACTAGAAAATGGGCGTTTAATGGATTAAATAGAGTAGAAGATGTGTTTTTAAAATCAGATTGAGCTCGTTCTAGCGCTCATTCACATGTGTACAATTACATGGCTCTGTCTTGTACATCAGCGTAAGTACATTTCAGCGCCTCCCACGCATTACATGTATACTTACATGGCTCTGTCCTGTATGTCGGCTTGAGCTCGTTCTAGCATCTCCCATGCTTTACATGTATACTTACATGGCTCTGTCCTGTATGTCGGCCTGTGCTCGTTCTAGCACCTCCCATGCTTTACATGTATACTTACATGGCTCCATCTTGTACGTCAGCTTGAGCTCGTTCTAGCACCTCCCATGCTTTACATGTATACTTACATGGCTCCGTCTTGTACGTCGGCTTGGGCTCGCTCTAGCACCTCCCATGCTTTATATGTATACTTACATGGCTCCGTCTTGTACGTCAGCTTGAGCTCGTTCTAGCGTCTCCCGTGCTTTACATGTATACTTACATGGCACCGTCTTGTACGTCGGCTTGAGCTCGTTCTAGCGTCTCCCGTGCTTTACATGTATACTTACATGGCTCCGTCTCGTACATCGGCTTGAGCTCGTTCCAGCTCCTCCCATGCTTTGCATGTGTACTTACATGGCTCCGTCCTGTACATCGGCTTGTGCACATTCTAGCGCCTCCCACGCATTACATGTATACTTACATGGCTCCGTCCTGTACGTCGGCTTGTGCACATTCTAGCGTCTCCCATGCTTTACATGTATACTTACATGGCTCCGTCTTGTACGTCAGCTTGAGCTCGTTCCAGCGCCTCCCATGCCAGCCTCTTCGCCTCCATAAACCCGTGAAGCTGACCGTCCAGCTGCGGTGCTTTAGGCCATTCCCGGCTGTCAGACGACACAGACGTCACCTCCTCTTCCTCTTCTATCACTACAGCTTCCTGTGTCTCCGTGTCTTTGTTGGCAGGGGAAATTCCCAGTAGATCACCCTCAGGAACCTCAACCCGTGAGTTATCAGCCTCCTCGGATTCCTCCTCCATCTCCTCCTCCTCCTCCGTATTCCCCTCGTATGTTGTCTCTTGACCTATCTTCCTCGCTCCTTCCAGTATTTCACTCACCTCCAGGCTCGTTGAGCTGGAGCTGCCAGTGCTCTGTAACATCACACGACGCTTGGCATCGCTCGCAAACATATCCTCCATTGAATGTGACATGTCAGTCCCGGGGGGTTTGAAATCGCCCTTCTTGGCGCTCGGCGAAGACGTGAGGAATTTCTCTGAAACAGATGGTATGGGGAGATGAGGGGGTTCGGCATCATCCACGATTGGGGAGCAGGCCGCTATAGTATCCTCCTCTTCACGATGCATCGTCGGAGTTAAACCCTGTGGCGTTACGTTATTCCCGGCCACAGATAGATCTCGCGATGACGACGGCGTGATGGTTAGAGAGCTGCCAGGAGAGGGCTGTGATTGGTTGGAGTATCCGCGCGGTGTCTGCAGACCATCATCCATTGCAGTCACCTGTGTCAGACTGCTCAGACTGGAGCCTCCGCTGCTGTGTAGAGCGTCAGATTGAGAAAGTCCTTCGGAGCGTCTGCTAAATACAAACAATAAAAACAAACCATTCAAAAATATATTAACCCTTTAACCACCTTGACCTAATTTCACCTACTTGAAGTTATTTAACTGCTAGTAACAAATATATGCATCAAAGGGTATACTTACAATGAAAGTTTTCTAATAAAACATTATACAGCTAATCTGAACAAAAAAGCACTCAGATCTCATAAAATATGATAGAACTTAATGAAACAAGAAAGCGCTAACTAAGATTGCATTTTGATATATAGCACTGATAAAATCGGGGGATTTAAATTCTGCATTGAGCAACAAAATTGTGTTTTAATCAAAAGGCCAAAGAAAAGAAGCAAATCAGATATTTCCATATATATGGCTCAGAATTTTTTTTAATTATGTCTCAATATATTACCATATCGGATGTGTGAACCGGGCATCAGAAGAATAGGTTTTGACTTTGCTAGTTTAATATATTAACACTTAATCAGGTGTGTAAATGCATGGTTTGTGATCTATTTTATTTTATAACCTGAAATGTGTTGACTGTGCCATGGTGTGAATACATCATTAAGGCATGAAAAGCATAGGTTGTGAATTTATTTCTCTTTTACATTTGACTCGACTTTGTGTATGCTCAAGAATTGTAGGTTGTGATTTTATTCCTATTTTTAACTATGAGAGTTATGTGAACGCATAGAGTATGAGAAGTATAGGTTGTGATTTGATTGTCTTACATTACCTCTGAGACGGTTGTGTGAATGCGTCAGGTATGAGAAGAATAGGTTGTGATTTTATTGTGTTATATTACCTTTGACTCGGCTGTGTGAATGCGTCGGGCGTGAGAAGTATAGGTTGTGATTTTATTGTGTTATATTACCTCTGACTCAGCTGTGTGACTGCGTCGGGCGTGAGAAGTATAGGTTGTGATTTTATTGTGTTATATTACCTCTGACTCAGCTGTGTGAATGTGTCGGGCGTGAGAAGTATAGGCTGTGATTTTATTGTGTTATATTACCTTTAACTCGGCTGTGTGAATGTGTCGGGCGTGAAAAGTATAGGTTGTGATTTTATTGTGTTATATTACCTCTGACTCGGCTGTGTGAATGCGTCGGGCGTGAGAAGTATAGGTTGTGATTTTATTGTGTTATATTACCTTTAACTCGGCTGTGTAAATGTGTCGGGCGTGAGAAGTATAGGTTGTGATTTTATTGTGTTATATTACCTCTGAATCGGCTGTGTGAATGCGTCGGGCGTGAGAAGTATAGGTTGTGATTTTATTGTGTTATATTACCTCTGACTCGGCTGTGTGAATGCGTCAGGCGTGAGAAGTATAGGTTGTGATTTTATTGTGTTAAATTACCTTTGACTCGGCTGTGTGAATGCGTCGGGCGTGAGAAGTATAGGTTGTGATTCTGACTGTTGTTCACTTTTTCCCGATCGGTTGCTGTGAATGCTGGGTTCTCCTGAGCTGGCTGCCGGTTCCGATGGTACGGATCTCATAGACAGTATATTCAGTGACTCCTCACTCTTATCTGACGAAGGCATGTCAAGACTCAAGTCTGACAGGGGATCTCTCAACCCTGGAAACAAAATCGATTTGATCGTTAGATATTGTTAACTATTTTCCACCCTTATCCTTATCATGACAATTGTCGTTTTTAATCTGTTTTATTAGTCAACTAAATCACCGTTATTGGGAATGAACACTGATGAAATGTGTGTTTAGACATCGGGATTTGCAAATATTCTGGCCCAAATTAAACAAATATAAGTAATTTTCAGCCAATTGAAGTTGTTGGTTGCGGTGGCAAGACAACTTCAAGTGGGTGAGAATTTAAATAAATCAACTTAGCAGGATAAGAGTTAACCCTTATCCTGCTAAGTTAATTTATTTAAATTCTCACCCACTTGTGTCTCGCTAACACAACCTACAGGGCGGGGGCCCTAGGGTAGTGGTTAGCACCGCTGCCTTTCACTTCAGAGTTCGGGGTTCGGTTCCCGGTCTCGGCGGTTTGAAAGAAACAAAAATGTTTCTTCCCCATCCACGTGTGAAAGTCAGTATTGTGGGGAGCCTCCATGACCGAGAGGTAGCGTGCTCGGCCTCAGACCGCCAGGGCTCGAATTTTGAATCCTGTGTCTGGAGGACAGTGTCATCTCAATCATCTCACCATCGTTTTCATCATTTGTAGCTGGAACGTGCTCTAAAGGTTGTGCTGCTGAATTTTTCACATTTTTCATCATCTTGCCACATTGGTATTAAAGGGTTGTGGCGGATACGACCTTCTAATACTAAGGTGACCATTTCAAGCTAATAACACAATTTCAAACTACAAATGAAATTTCTATTTATGAGAAATAGAGAACAACTAAGTTTACACCTAAGCAACAATCACAGAATATTTTATCTATATTCAAGATTGCGTATATAATTATACAAATTATATGGTCCCAGCAACACAAGGGTTAATTTATCATTTGAATCTCAGTACCTGATTCATCTTGGGACATTGACATAGATACAGATGCCTGCTGGGCCACAGAACACTCTGGTATGTAGCGGATCTGTAACTCCTGTAATGCTCTGAAAAAAACAAGGATGACACAAATTAGTAAAAAGTGAGAAAAAAAGCCTCAAAATTTATGATTAACAACGAATAAAAATCAGACAATTTCTGAAAATTTCTCAATATCTAATTGAGGCCTGTTTTGATGAGATGTTGGATTTTATATTTAATTGAATTTTATTAAAAATAAGTTGGATCACTAGCATGTCAAAGTTTAAATGGTCAAATTATAGTATTTTATATCATATTATTTAAAATTCAACAAAACACAAATTCCAGCTTCAAATGTACTGGCGCACCCATGCCCCCCCCCCCCCCCCCACAGTGGCTGCTCCTGAATTTTAATGGAATCTTCCTCGCACATGTATAATTTTCAACAACTTGGAACTAATAGGTCATATTAATGCTGAAGAAAATACTTACTTTGTGTGGACAGAGTAGATCTTGACCAAAACCCCCACACTCGCTCCTTCTGCATCCTTATCAACTTCTTCTTCTTCATCCACAGCAAGCTCTCCTAAAATAAATAAAAACATTTTGAGTAAAAATAATTCAATTTTTTTAAAGAATTTACTGTGATAATATCTATATATCAGTACATCAGGTCAGTTGCACAGGCCCTCGCCACAACCCTATGTGATTATATTATAGTGGGATTCACACTAGGCATGGTGGGCGATTTTTGCTGGTTCTCAAATCGCGACCAATTTTCATGAAATTTTGTAAATGCTATTTTCTAGTCATGCGGTGAACCACCTTGAAAGTTTCAAAATTCAAAGATTAAAAATGAAATGATTTAATGGGTTTATAAAGCTCAATCAGCGATTCACTGAATGAACCTTTAACCCTTAAAATTCTGAATTTTTCATGCAAACTTTGGAGGCAAAAGTGTTTTTTCCAATTTAAATCATCATAAATGTCTCAGTCAGCTCTTCCCGATTCAATTAAATACCTATGTTATGGGTGTACAGCCATTATTTTGTATTTTTAATCTTACAACCCGGGGACTGTCTTTAGACGTCAGATTCTGACGTTTACAGATGTCGGCGGAAAAAGTGGATCCTGCGCTGTAAGGGATAAATTAAACTATAGTTATAAATTGAATTCTCAAGAGTAATTGACAGAGCATTTGAACATAGAGCTTGCAAAATTTTATGGGAAATGGGTTCAATTTTCACACTGAGAAATTAGCGAAAATGTGAATCCTGCTATACCAGCTAACATAAGACATTGACCCTATGCTGCCTCAACCCTACGAACACTGATGTCGACTACAGTAGACATGCGGTGTTTTAACCCTTAGAACACTGATGCCGACTACAGTTGACATGCTGTGTTTAACCCTTAGGACACTGATGTCGACTACAGTTGACATGCTGTGTTTTAACCCTTAGAGCACTGATGCCGACTACAGTTGACATGCTGTGTTTAACCCTTAGAGCACTGATGCCGACTACAGTTGACATGCTGTGTTTAACCCTTAGAGCACTGATGCCGACTACAGTTGACATGCTGTGTTTAACCCTTAGGACACTGATGTCGACTACAGTTGACATGCTGTGTTTTAACCCTTAGAGCACTGATGCCGACTACAGTTGACATGCTGTGTTTAACCCTTAGAGCACTGATGCCGACTACAGTGGACATTCTGTGTTTACCCCTTAGAGCACTGATGTCGAATACAGCAGACATTCTGTGTTTACCCCTTAGAGCACTGATGTCGAATACAGTAGACATACTGTGTTTACCCCTTAGAGCACTGATGCCGACTACAGTGGACATTCTGTGTTTACCCCTTAGAGCACTGATGTCGAATACAGTAGACATTCTGTGTTTAACCCTTAGAGCACTGATGTCGACTACA
Organism: Flabesymbios commensalis; assembly: GCA_964017125.1. NCBI lineage: Eukaryota > Metazoa > Annelida > Polychaeta > Terebellida > Flabelligeridae > Flabesymbios > Flabesymbios commensalis. Next base: position 85,035,273 of record OZ024909.1, read on the forward strand.
GTAGACATTCTGTGTTTACCCCTTAGAGCACTGATGTCGACTGCAGTAGACATTCTGTGTTTACCCCTTAGAGCACTGATGTCGACTACAGTAGACATTCTGTGTTTACCCCTTAGAGCACTGATGTCGAATACAGTAGACATTCTGTGTTTAACCCTTAGAGCATTGATGCCGACTACAGTTGACATGCTGTGTTTAACCCTTAGAGCACTGATGCCGACTACAGTGGACATTCTGTGTTTACCCCTTAGAGCACTGATGTCGAATACAGCAGACATTCTGTGTTTACCCCTTAGAGCACTGATGTCGAATACAGTAGACATACTGTGTTTACCCCTTAGAGCACTGATGCCGACTACAGTGGACATTCTGTGTTTACCCCTTAGAGCACTGATGTCGAATACAGTAGACATTCTGTGTTTAACCCTTAGAGCACTGATGTCGACTACAGTAGACATTCTGTGTTTACCCCTTAGAGCACTGATGTCGACTGCAGTAGACATTCTGTGTTTACCCCTTAGAGCACTGATGTCGACTACAGTAGACATTCTGTGTTTACCCCTTAGAGCACTGATGTCGAATACAGTAGACATTCTGTGTTTAACCCTTAGAGCATTGATGTCGAATACAGTAGACATTCTGTGTTTAACCCTTAGAGCACTGGTGTCGACTACAGTAGACATTCTGTGTTTACCCCTTAGAGCACTGATGTCGACTACAGTAGACATTCTGTGTTTACCCCTTAGAGCACTGATGTCGACTACAGTAGACATTCTGTGTTTAACCCTTAGAACACTGATGTCGACTGCAGTAGACATTCTGTGTTTAACCCTTAGAACACTGATGTCGACTGCAGTAGACATTCTGTGTTTAACCTTTAGAGCACTGTGGTCGACTGCAGTGGACATTTTGTGTTTTTATTAGCACCTGTATAACCCCTGATAACGAGCTGTTCACAGTAAAATATGCCTCCAAACTTGAAACACTGATATATTTAGGGATTTAAATTTCACAAATAACATACATTTCTAGTCAGTTGAAGCTGTGTATCGTGATAGGGAGACACAACTTCAAGTGACCGAAAATTTTAATCGAATAGCTCAGTGCTCTAAGGGTTGATGATGGCCCAACATTAAAACAACATGCTCGAGGGGATATAAAGGTATACAAACCTGTAGTTAGCTCTGCAGTGTGATTAGCGCTTGTTTCGGGCAAACTGTGAAACTTCCTCCGCCCGGCGTCCAACACAGAGAGGGACAGGCAGGGCTGAGTGACGAGAAACTCAGCGATCGAGCTGAAATGTGCGTGTCCGGAATCCATGATTTGATGCAGCTGCAGCACGTAGAGAACCTGGAGAAAAATAACATGCTTAAATGGTAACTCTTTGCCTGCTAATCGCGACTATTGTCGATTTCGCATTGAAATGAGTGTTTAAACATCAAGAATTACAAATGTTTGGTGCCAAATCACTGGGTGGGCGCTATAGTGACTATATAGTGGATATGAAATTAGCCACAATCTCTGGCTGTGGCCAAAGGGACATAATATCACGTCTCTGATCTCTGTTTTCCAATTGGCGGTGGCGAAAAAGGTCCAAATAATCTTAGCCACAAGGGAAATCTTTTAGAATTTGACGAAGTGGCAAGTGATAGCGCTCACCCAGAATCAAACAAATATGAGTAATTTCTAACCACTTGAGGTTGTGGATCGCAGTAGCGAGACAATCTAAGTGGTTGAAAATTTAAATAAATTAACACTGAAATATTTTGGTATAAACCATGAAAACTAATGGTTTATTCAAGTTAAAATCATCATAAACTTCTTAGTCAGCTCTTCCCGATTCATTTGAATACCATTATTACGGGTCTACAGCCATTATAAATATTTTTAATCTTACTTTAGACATCAGATTCTGGCATCTAAAGTCGTAAAATTTAAATTTTAATACTGCTGTCATCTGAAACCTATGGCAGGAAAACAAATTTTACTTGTCTGCACGAAATCAGCATCATTGTGCATTAAAAATAATACTGTGCAATGGACTATTTCTGTGCTCCAAACCCCATGGAATTATTTTTATTCAAATAAAAATTAAAGAATTTTACACATTTCAAAAGATGATAGTGATAAAGCAAGCGAAAGCCCTTAGATTGAAGATCTTAAAGCCCTTTTTATGTTTTAGCATTGTAAAAAATTACAAAAACTAAAATAAAACACATAAAGGTTTGATCTTTTCAAGCATAGACATTTTACATGTAAATGACTATATTATTTACTGATTCATTCAATGAAAAGAAAAATTTCAATATTTCTGTATGTTTTTTTATTATTTTTGTATTTCTGCACTGCAAATTGTGTGATGAATCTGATTATGTACAGATAGATCACACCTGTGATCTTAAATCCATTTTAACTTTTTGACCGCCGGTCCCGATTATACTCGGTTTTTCATTTTTTAGTAGCACATTAAGTACCACCTTTTAAACATGTTGAAGATAAAATGTGCCATCAATCAACAAAATTTGTAAATAGTTAATCTCAAGTTTGTCCAATCAGAATAATTTTCACCCACTTGAAACTGCGGATAGCGTCACCGAGACACAACTTCAAGTGGGTTAAAATTCCAATTGAATAATTTGGCGGTTTACTCTTACAGCGCAGGGATCGACTTTAAGTCATCAGAATCTGACGTCTGTAGACATCAGATTCTGACTTCTAAAGTCATTCACTGCGCTGTAAGGATGAAAATATTTCTGATGGCCGTAAACCCATGACATAGGTATTCAAATGAATCGGAAAGAGCTAACTAAGACAGTCATGATGATTTCAAATTGAAAAAATCCCTTTGACCTCAAAGGTTTTCATAAAAAAAATCAGTGCTTTATGAGTTAAAGGGTTAAGACAGTGCAATTATAATTTGACTTACTCTGCGATTGACATCTGAGAGAACCAGATAACTAGCAGATAGATCAAAACAGCTCTTTAGACACGGCTCCATCTGAAAGTTTGACGGAATATCCGGGTGAGGCATAAACCGGAGAGTTTGTAGACACGTCCAAGTCTCACAACTCCACACCTTTAATTCACGATTCCCATCAGCCCCAGTGACGGCAAACTTCCAATACTGTACACTGTAAATAGAAAGTAAATAGGAAATGGTAGTGATTAAAACTACACAGCAAGAGAAACATACAGTGTAAATTTGAACAAATATTGTACAGTAGATCCTGTCATCAACGACCCTGCCATCAACCACCTTTTGTCTCCAACGACTTTTTTTTCTTGCACGGAACCTTTTTTCTATAGTTAACGACCTGTGATCAACGACTTTCTGTCTAACGCGACTTGCAACCTCAAATATCTGGCAGAAGGTCATTATATTACTTGTGTCGAATGACCTCAACTTTTGGAAACATTCATGAGCAAACCACTGCATGTTAGAGCTGACTGTGTGGATATCATGGTTAACAGAGAGGTATAACGCTGGAAGATCAGGCTGATGTCGCAAGAGGTCTATCTACCTCAGACCATCGATGTTACTGCACAGCAATATCACCTCCCGCCGGTAGGAAATCATCCAACCCTTCATGTCCAATGATCAACTAAAGATATGCCCCATGAATCAATTTAATGCTCGCATTAGTCAAAAAGTATATAAAATTGTTCATTTTGCATAGCGCTAATTAATTGTTTTAAAAGACAATCGTATTCAATTGTTCAGGGAATGCAATAAGAAGATACACTATGATTAATTATACAAATAATATTGTCTATAGCACACTAAATGTCAAGTGCTATTCAGTTGTGTGTTGGCTGCTTAGTGCTAGACAGAGCGGCGCCGTCATAATTACGCTATACACAGCGTGTCAGTCAACAGTACACCCCTCTCCAGACATGAAACGCGCCGTCACTGACCAGCAATTACAAGACGTTGACCCATCGTTGTTTTAACATTGGCCCACTGTTTTCGAAGTCGGCCCGCATTAAAACAACATCGGGTCAATGGCTCATGTTTACTGGGTGACTACAGCTGGCACGAGACGTTGACGCAGGGTTGGCCAACATTAAAACAACATCGCGTCGGTACATAACTAATCCCCCAGTCACTTTAATACAATACACTGCCTTAATGAGACGTCCACGCGTGTCTATTCACACCTAGCGAACGTCCTTTATGAGCATGGTCCGGCCACATATACCCAGCAGACACAAGACGTTGATTCAATGGTGGATCAACTTATTCATCAGTAATGAATAACTGTTCCCTTTTTGTTTCACCAGTTATTTTTTTGTTTCACCAGGGCTACATCATCTGTCCTATAGTGACACCTTTAATGTGAATATACAACGCCTCATGCCTGTAAAGGGTCAGAAGCTACCTGAGCTTATATAACGTGTGCTCTGTTAGTGTGATTAGCTTAGCGCTGCTAGCGGCCATTCTGAAAAACACCGTCCTAATCAGTGAGATTAGAACAGGCATTGAAATGTTGCCGCAACCACGTGCTTTGATGACTACGAGTCAATGAAGGGTGTATGTCGCCCTTATTAGCCGGACATTGAACCAGCCCGACATTGAACTGCATATTTTACAGCAAAAACTCATTCCTGTGACCAGCAACTTTCTGTCACCAACGACTTTTTTTGTCTGGCAGAAGCAAGGTCGTTGATGACAGGATCTACTGTACGACGATCATGTGGCGTATAAATTAGACAACTGTGTTTGATGCAAACAGTGTTATTTGGGAGAAAACAGGACTTATTTGCCAATATTTGTGCTATTAATAGAACTGCCTTCGATCTTCTGTTTCTAACTATTGTTCACACAAGTTGGAATAAAATCAAAGAAACACTAATATAGTTAGTATATAGTTGACATCAGTGGTTAAGGTGTCTTGATAGGGAGTGTCAGGAATGTTATTAATGTGGATGGATCACCAGTTTGTTGACTATGAAGCCCGTACTTACTCAGGATTTGGTTGTTTGTGATCATCGAGGAAATAGAGACAGCTGACGGGATGACCAGCGTGAGGCTGCCATTGATGCAAGCATCTGAAAAACACATATTAGGAACTGAGTGACAAGTCAAATCTAGTCAAATACAGACAGAAATAACTGTTGTTCAAACATCAAATTTGCAGCATATGTATATGATATGGTATAAGACATTGTGTCAGAGCATAATAATTGCATTTTTTTCAAGTTTAATTTCAACAAATCCTTTTTTCTATATTGACAATTCTTTTTTTATATTGACTATACAGCAACAAATAATAGAAAAATACTTTGCATACATGTTTGAATTTATTGGTACAAAAATTTTGCTGTTTAATCAGTGAATTGAATTCATGCTTTTTATGATATAGCTATGCACAAAAATCTACCATATATTATGAATACATCCATATTTTATGAAGTGGGGAAATATATATGGAACCCACCGTGGAGGGGATGAATCTTGGAAATACACCTGGAAAAACTTGACATCTCCATCCAGACTGGCAGTTGCGAGAGCGGTGCCATCCGGTGAAAATGAGGCATCCACGATAGGCTACAACAAAAGGAAACATATTACTATAAAATGTTTTATAAAAGAGCATTGAACTCTGCTCAAGGCGTGCAAGCAATTTTTGGGCTTAATTAGCCTAAAAAATTAACTTCTGGTGATTGCCAGGGGTGCTGTCAATTGATCTTGGTTTAGGAGAGCGAGAGGTTTCAAAACTGAATTATTACTTGTCGAAATGGCTCCATTTTTTTATTCTGGCAATTAGCGCCTGCGCGATCGCACTCCTCATAAATGGAGGACTGAATTAATACATAATAAAAATACAACACCTACCAATCTTATTGACAAGCTAAGACGAATGTACCTGACCAAGCCAAATGCTTTTGTTACATACCTTTGTATGGCTGTTGATGGACAGAAAGCCGACTTCCACGTCACCTGCTTCCATTGGACCGCATCCGTACTCCTTACTCACAGAGTCTACGTTCCACATCTCAGCCTGTCACATACAATCATTAGCATTAACCCTCAATCCTTGAAGCTGAAATATTTTATATAACCATAAAGACCAAAGGGTTTTTTTTAATTTGAAATCATCATAAATGTCTTAGTTAACTCTTTATTTACAAATTATAGTAGTTGTGTCTTGCTGCTGTGATCCACAACTCTACGTAACTAAAAATTCGGATTTTTCAAATTTTAAGTGACAATTGAGGTATCACGAATCTAGGAGACACATTTCTATATTAAAATTTAGTTATACAAACTTTACTTCTATATATATGGTTTCAAGCATGTTTAAATAAAATTAAAATAAATATCACTAAATTTGACAAAATAGTTTCTAGTAGATGGTTAATTAATCCAATAAATCAATATTGGTGAGGTTTATTTTTCAAAAATATAAATATTCTTCATCAGTAAAAGCTGAAATTGCGTTAGCAATTTCAGCTTCAACTGATGAAAAATAAAAATAAAGACAACAATTCTGCATAACAAAAACACTTATACAAACTAGGAAAGACTACTACAGTAGTCGATATCAGTTCCCTGGTACTAACCACATGATCGTGTGTGAGAACAAGCAGCTTGCTGGTGTCTTCCACCACAAAGCTATCTCCCGTCAGCACGGTGCCAGTGGACGAGTCCTCATCCTCAGGGATGAATGGACACCAGATCAATCTGTGATACTCACTAGGTGGTGTTGTTTCTGGGCGATTTACCTCCAGAAGGGAGATGGTCCTAGAATAAAATTAAACTTTGTTATAATGTTATTCTAGAGTATTTTGCATAGAATCATTGCCGCTGTGGTTTCGGTTAATAAGTGAATAACCTATTCATTCTCCCGTGAGAAACAAGCCAATTGGTAATTGTAGCCAGATTAACATCGGGTCGTGATTGCCTATCCTTCTGGCCTTATTAATAATATTATGGGGTTTAATTTACATAGGCTTATTGCTACAATAACACATGTCTCATTGAACTACGCGAGTGTCCCGGAGAAATTCCGGTAGCCCTGTTACATACGCTAACGTTTCGGGATGCAATTTGTAACAAAGTTTTTCTAAAATTCAAAACCATTGAAACAGACGCTAGGTTACTTTTTAAAGTTTGGAGTGTGTTTTTTAACAAGGATGCGGTCAACCAGCAATATACTTTAATTTCAGAAACAAACATAACTCAATTTATTTTATAATTCTGGTTTCTCTAAATTCATGGATACACATAACTCACTCTATTTTATTATCCTGGTTTTCCACAACTTCGTGAATAAACATGTTGCCTATTTCATCCACGGCACCAATGACTACAGATGTCGTGTGGGCGAATGAGATATCAATCACTCTTCCAGAGAAGCCTTTAAGTAAAGCTCGCTCTGCCGTTCTCCTGTTTATCACTCTCACAACACCACCAGATTTACCTAAAAAAATAAACAACTGAGGGTAAGGGTTCATTTTAAAACACTAACCTTTACGCTGAAATATTTTTGTATAAACCATGGAAAACAAAGGGTTTTTCAATTAAAAATCATCGTAAATGTCTTAGTTAGTTCTTTCTGCTTTATTTGAATACATATGTTATGGGTCAACGGCCATTATGAAAATATTTTACTCTTTGAGTGTAGGGATCGACTTTAGACATCAGCAACTGATGTCTAATGTAGTCAGGTGAACATCTATCATTTCGATAAAAAAAATGGAAAAAAAATGGAATAGTGAAAAGCAATTGATTTATTTTGAATTGACAAGTTGGAAGAATAATGGAGATGGGGTTTTTTTATAGATGGAATTGATATTGTGAAATCAGCTAGAGATGTTTTCTCAGCTCCCAAGGCGACCACTCGGCACCTCAGGAGGGCCGTGTTAACTGCACTGCTAGGATCGATGACCCTCAGCCTTCAGAGAGCAAGGATTGCATCATCACAGAAAACATCCCAAAGTTTTTTCTTTATTTTTTTGTGGTTCGCAATGGCTTTTTAAGAAAACATTTCAAGGACCAATGCAGACATTGAAAACAACATTTATATCAGTACAAGAATTTATAGTATCACAGCAAAGCTGCGTTACTAAAATGATACATAATATGTAGCCGGGAATGTGTATGGTGGACTGGAGTGACGACTCTTTGGCTCGATTGTAGCACTCAGGCATCACGATGCCAGGGTCGGTGGTTCGATCACGGCGTGGGGCGGTTTCAACACTGTTACAATATAATCAGCCAATAAAATTAGGGTCTGAACGTCCGACCTACCGTAGATGAAATTTATAATGTCCGTTGGCAAGGACTTGGCCGGAGACCCGTCCAGTCGTCTTTTGAACGGCCTATTTCCAGCCTGGGCGTAGAAAATATCGCCATATTCCACCAAATTGCATTGTGGGAGGACCCCCAGACCCCGTCCTGGCCCAACAATAAGTACGTTTGGACTCCTTTTATCATTTCTTGGCTAAGTTCTTGTCCGTAGGATAACATTTATTAATCTTAACCTTTAGAACACTGAGCTATTTAATTTAAATATTCAGTCACTTGAAGTTGTGTCTCGCTAATGCGATACACAACTTCAAGTGATAGAAAATTTATGTATTTTGTGAAATTCAAGTCGCAATATATATCAGTGTTTCAAGATTGGAAGGCATATTTTACTGTGAACAGCTCGTTATCAGGGGTTACACAGGTGCTAACAAAACACAGAATGTCTACTGCAGTTGACATCAGTGCTCTAAGGGTTAAACACAGAATGTCCACTGCAGTTGACATCAGTGCTCTAAGAGTTAATCATCAGAAAAATCATCAGAAAAATGTCAGCAACGGCAATGAAAGTGTGATCCTAATCACCTAAATGCTGATGTCTGCAACTTTACTGTGTGATAAAAAAATCCCAAATTTTCTTGGCTGTATAATCACTGTGATATTTTCTACAGTGGATCCTTTGTCAGGGTCCATTCAGCTTTAAAACCTTTAATTAAAGATTTTTTAAGACCAAACAAAATTAAATTGAAGACCTACATTAAATTTAAGCTACTTTTGTAACTCTGAAGGCATGCAGAGCTTTGGTCATTCACAGATTGAAAGCTACATGATAATCATTTTCAAAACTCAAAACAAACCTCTGGTATAAACATTTACTTTCAAAATTTGCACAAATTTCAAACACTTATTACTAGGCCAACCGGTAATGATTGTCATCTGTGCTTTGGGTACATATTTTTATATTTGAAAATTTAAGACATTGTAAGATCAACATTACCGGCCATAATCCCCTGCCCAGTCCGTGTCATCGAAATTTTTCAGGGTGCATCCTGCCTCTACCTATCTAGCACAGTTTTTCATTTTGAATTTGATCAAGCAGACATTTTTTAGTGCATATCCCTCCCCGAAACCACACATTTTGTTTTATAGAAATGGTCTAGCTATCTGGCACAGTTTGCCAGACATCAGCAATGTGGAAAAAAAATTCATTCTGGAAATTTAATGCGGTCAGACAGACGGCCGGAAATCCGAGGCAACGTAGGGCGGGGGATAAAATAGATACACATTGTATGTCGTCAAGAAGACGATAAGTTAAAAATTATCTAGGCATATAAGCAACCTTGATGCCTTATATCACTGGTAATAAAGTTTACCTCTAAGTACATATGCTACATGAATGCCATTTTTGTGTGTCGCCACCAGGTTACCGATGTAGTGCTTATGTTCCCATTCATAGTTCACAACTGGATTGATTTTAACCTAAAAATTAAAACAAATAAATTAATTCATTAATATATTTACAACACAATTTGAAAATTCATTTTTTTATTTCTTAAGCCATTGAAATTAAAATCAATCTAAATGATTGATGTTGGTAAAAATTTGTGCAGCTGTCAGTTAATATATTTCAATTATTTGAATTGCTAAAAATTTAAGTTCCAAAGACTGGTCAACCCTAAAACTACGGATCACGACTAAACTCTTTTTCCGACTATGGACATCCCCACTGAATACTGATTTTAGTCCACAGCGCCATTGAGTATCAATATTGTTGAGAGATACTGGCGCTATAGAAGTCATTTTACTTATACTTATACTTATATTCATTTATAATCTGTTTCATTAGCAGATAAAGCACTGAATGAAATAAATGTATAAATATCAAGATTTTAAATTTTTTGTCTCAAATAAATAGATATTAGTAATTTTCATTTGATGTTGTGGGTCACGGTAGTGAGACACAACTTAAAGTGGGTGAAAGTTTAATATATTTAATTTACCACTTTAAGGACAATTTTTGTATATTTGAAACTGATTTTGCTGATGCAATTGAAATTGTCAATTCAATTATTACACCACCTTATTACTGCCTGGACTTGGTTGTTGAGATCCACTTGCTTGACTTGAGATAACTGTCACTTCTTGTCCATACACACTGAAACTGTTCTGACTGTCACTTCCAACCAAACAACTGTAAATAAAAACATATCCATTTGCTGACACCATTGTAGCTTTGCCGATGATTATTCTTAATTCTTCCAGACCCATAGAAAACATAATCGAGTGAAGTAGAAAGAGAGTCATTTTTAAAACTTTCAAGTTAATTACATTTGTCGTCCAGGTGTGAGTGACTGTTTAGGTACTTATATTTGTTGCCTTACAGTTGTTGTTTTTCAGTCACTTCCATTTGTTGCTATGTTACAGTTTGTTAATTACAAGGCTTCAAATTACTTCCTTACATTTGTTGTAAAGTTGATTTGTTAATTATTAACTACATTAATCCATTCACAATTGTTGTTTCTGAGCAGCACTAGATTATATACCGTTCACAATATGACATCTTCATCTATCCAGTTGCCTGCTACCGTCAGACTCCTGGATATCACGCATATGTGCTCTGAGTATACGACCCCCCTCCTCCCTGGCCAACTAAGACAACCCAGACAAGTTGACCTGAGTGTGACCTTCCACACTGCACCCCAGTGTTTAATCTAGCTCTTTCTAACATGGCACAGCGCCATGTTGCCCTTCATGAGTGCCATGTTGCCCTTCATGAGTGTAATGTTACTGTTTCAGGTGCGCTATGTTGCCTTTCTAATATTCAGACAGTGAAATGCCTCTTTGAACTGTTGTTACTTCATATTCAACCCACCCAGGCCATTGTGACAGTGAAAAGCACCCCAGTCACTGATGTCAGGCGTTCACACCTATGACACAATACCTGATAACGGCCTGGGTACATAGTAGTAATAACTGGCGATGTTTACATATATCCTAACTGATCCTATTTATACCCTTGATTGGGGAGGATGGGTGTTGGAAATGCCTAATTGGGTGCCCAGCGTGCATGATAAGGTGCCCCTAATGATAGGTGGTGCCATCCCCCTTCTGAATCCTAGATAAAACACTGCACTGCAGACAGTAAACCGGTGACGTCATAATTAATATTCATGCTGCTCGCACCCCTCCGTTTTATACAGCTCCCACACACACCTGTTGTCAAGGTCAGATAAGTTTGTATGACTGTCAGACCGGATGTGGCAAGATGCAATATGTGACTATGTGACTATCATCGAGGGTTGTGTTGAGGCTTTGACTCAATGTTGTTTTAATGTTGGGCCGCCGTCTTCGACGTCGGCCCAACATTAAAACAACATTGGGTCAATGCCTCGTGAATTACTTACATTTGTTGTCTTGTCGAGGTCTCGTTTAGACTCCTCATGATCTCATCCATGGAGACTTGTCCATTCACAGCACCATCCTCACTCCGTAAACTCTGCTCACCTCCGCCAGTGCCACTAAGACGAAAAATCTAGTTACAAAACTCAACAAGAAAGTGAGTCAAAGACAGTGAAGCTGCTTCTCGCTTTCAGGATATTAATACAAGTCCTGCATCCTGATCTTAATTTTGATAATTAATTAAATTTAAAATTGTTTTTTGACCCAGCTTGTAAATGTTTCATGCATCCATTCATTAATTTGCAAGTAATCCTGCTAGCAGACAGACAAACAAATTAAAAACAAACAAAAACATAACCTGATCCCCTTTGGTGGAGGTAATTACAATTATGACTGATAAAAAAATTATCAACTTTCAAAAGATAGAGGTCAATGTCACACTTAAATTCAAGACTTTGAAAAGAAAGATTGAACTTCCGATCATGTGATGGCCACATCACTAATTATATTCAAAGACAAAAATTATATAAATTAATGTTATTTTATATTACATACACATTTTCCATTTCTTCTTGGATGTGTGTTGGCAAACTGAATGTTGAGCTCTCTGCAAAAAAATACAAATTGAACAATGTCTGATGCTCTAATGTCTGTATTTTTCATTATGAAAAAAAATAGGAATATGTTATCCAAATTTTCAAATAAAGAGTGATGGCAACCCCTTCATTTTTTCGGTCATGGTGTAGCCTGTAGGTTAGCAGTGTTCAGAGAGAATTATTTAGTTTCTTAATGTAAAATGTAAAAAATTTAGTACATTTTGAACCCCTTACCCGCTAACTTCTTGAATTTTATTTAAAAACCCACTTGAATGTGTCCCTCACTATTGATATCCAAAACTTCACAACTTGGTGAAAATGGTTGTCAAATTTAGGACCATACATTTACAATTCCTACTGATTGAAAAAATCAATTTTAACAACATAGAGTGGTTTTTAACCCGTATTCTGCAAAGTTAATTTATTTAAATTTTCAACCACTTGAAATTGTGTCTCGCTACCGCGATCCACAACCTCAAGTGGTTGAAAATTACTCATATTTGTTTAATTGAGAGCAAACATTTCAAATCTTGATGTTTAAACACCACTTTCATTCACAATATCAGTGATTTAATTGACTAATAAAACAGATTAAAAATGACAGTAGACGTGATCAGCAGGATAAGTTCTCATGTTATAAATATTACTAAAAACTATTATAGTTACAAGTGCTTAATCGTTAAGGATTTAAAAGTTAAATCTTCTCCAAGCAACACCATAATTTTCATGTTTTTTTAATAATAATATATGTCTAGACTTTGGCAGACACTTTATGATGCATTTGCTAATTGATATAGATATAAAGCCCTGTATCGGCCAAGTTATAGATTATAGTGCCACCCAATAGGAGCGTAGCATTGCATAAATGAGACTGCCAATAGAATTGTGTTGTGAATAAACATGATAAACATGGGTACCGGTTAGCCACACTGACCCAATGCTGGTTTAATGTTGGGCCAGCATCGCAGATATTGGACCAACATTAAACCAGCATTTGGTCAATGTCTCGTGTTTACTGGGCTGCATTCACATTTTATCACCCACACTGAATGATAATTAACTCTATAATATGCCCATATGATAACAATCCACAATAGTAGGTCAAACATTCATTTATAAGAGCACATAAAGGGCCGTTCAACAATTACTTAACGCTTAGAGGGGGGTTAAGATATGTGTTACATAGCGTAGTTAAAGTAACGATAAAAAGCGTTACAACCGTCAAAAAAGGGGGAGGGGGGGGGGGTACAAAATTGTCTAACAAAGCATTACGTAAGTGTTGAATGGCTCCTGCCTTAATACAACTTTCAACAAAAAAAAGTATTAATAATTTACTAAGAAGTCTAATAGACCTTAGGCTTAGCACAAAAACATTGCAACTTATGCAAGTGACCACTTTGTCCCTGGTAACTTGACTTTATATTTGTAAGATAAATTGACAAAATATTAAAAGAATATATTAACGTGAACCCACCACTGGCACTAGCACTGTTGGTGCTTGACATTAAATTTTGTTTAATACGTAAGTTGATTGAGCCACTGGCGCTGCTACTGGCACTATCCAGGCCTACACCAGCTGGTGAACTATGGCTCTGTATTGGCATTGCGGGATTCGCAGTTCCATTGGCATTGCTACCAATGCTGGCCGAACCCGCGATGTTCAATTTTAACAAATCTTTCAGCGCTTGAGTCATGCTATTCGCTTCACTCGAGCCACCAAGCGACGATAAAGTACTGTCAGACGAATCCATGACAACTTCTTCACCTAATTAAACTCAACATAAATTTGGAAATAAAGCTATTTTGGAGAAAACGCTGTTTTAAAACAATATTTAATAGTTGCGCTTCCATAACATAACACATTTCCCCTTATTATCGTTCTGATTTTTATTACCGTCGAAGTGCCAGACAACAATTCTTATATTTTGTTGGAAAAGTAAGCTGGGGTCACTTTGGCCCCTATGAAAAAAAAATTAACGTCACAATATAACAATCTATGATATTTGTATGGGAGTAATAGATAGATAGTTTTTTTTCAATAAAAAAATACAGATAACATCACCATATGATAAAACCATATAGTCTATCTCCATATAATAAAAACAGGTCTGGTGCCACCATATTTGCCACTAGGGATAAGACACTGAAAAAAGTCCAGCGACAAAATCTTATTTCCACAGTGGTCCCTGTTGACAAGATAGCAGCGTTAAGAGTGAGGATGTAAATCGTATTTAACGAATCGAACCCGGGAAGTAGATATAAATGGTACCTTTTCTAAACCCAGGATGGTTTCCTGTGGTGTGCCACAGGGTTCCATCCTGGGTCCATTGCTTTTCCTAATATATGCTTTATTAGTTTCCGGGAAAGACGTCAAGATCATACAGGAAATGCTTGGAAAAGAGCTCTGTGCTTCGAGTAGTTGGCTGGTTGATAATAAATTTTCTTTACATCTGGGTAAAACAGAATCTATTTTATTTGGATCATGCAAGAAAATCTGCAACTCACCATCTTTAGATTTTAAATGTGGGGATACGAAAATTTCTTCAAAAAAGTCTGTTCGGTACCTGGGGTTAGATCTAGAACAAACATTAAGCTGTAAATTGATTTTGGAAAATATTTTGAAAAAAGGAAATTCCCGTTTAAAATTCTTGAGAAGACAAGCCAAATGTCTAAATTTAGCATCAAAAAGATTACTTTCGTCAGCATTAATTCAATGTCACATGGACTAACCTGCAAACACCGTACGTAATATAACAGACAGACAGACAGATATTTTATTGACAGAAAGAAAGTCAATCCAGACTTATTTGTCATAGAACTAGAGATATGTACATGTATATACAACATTGTTAATTTGTTAAAATCATATGACAATATACATAGTATGACATACACAACTAAAATCATGTTAACTGGCAATGCCATAAGAAACACTGGGTATGTACTTTAAAAAAGATTGAAAGGCATTGCCAGGGTAACATAAGGTCTATCATTTTGTTTCCCGCACCAAAACCAGAGATAAAATAGCTACTATGTATGACATGCTAATTATATATATAGTAGCAAAAAAGACACTCTGGAAAGCGTAGAAACCTAGAATATATACAAGTGCATAATTATGCTACAGTAATTTGAGAATGTATTAGGACAATGTTAAAAATTACACGATATTTTTAAAAATCAAATATTATATCATGCAAGTACAATCAATGTGACAATCTGCGACACAGGTAGCTCCGAGCCATGTGACCATGCAAGGACAGTCGCTATGAACTCGGCGATTCCCTGATATAGACTCGTGATGTAAATTTAACAACGTAATAACAGTAATACCACCGAAACACAATATATACATACTAATAAAAGTCAGACATGGTGGTTCGTCGACTGCCAACAAAGTAAAGCATCAGAACCATCCATATTATCGAGTGTTGGAGACTTAGTGATGTAATAAGAATAAAAATTATGGATAATAATTATGCGTGCCATTCACGCAGGACATGGCACTCACACAATAGTAATAAAGTTTGCTTAATTAACTAGTGATTTATTATCTTTATGGCCCTCGCACAAAAAAAATTCACTATATTGTTTAGTTCATACCATTTCACTCACGACCTAGTTAGTACCACATACTTAGGAGTTACAATCGAAGAAAAACATTCCCGACCTCATAGAGAAAATCAGTTGACTTAGCAACTCTGAAATCCTCCATAAGGCCCCACCTCGTCTGATAACAAAGGCGACGGAAACGTCCCTAACCGGCCCTAAAAAGCCAAATAATAAGATCCGAGAGCAACAGCCGTCCTGATATGTGGTAATACCCAAGTCAGATCATGAAGGCATGATAATATGGATAATATAGCGACAGGTGACTTGTGATTGTTCTACATAAAAATGTAACGTTAAAACGATAATAATGATAATAATTAATCATGCTAGTCACGACACACATACAAAATATTTCAGCTAGAAGATGAATTTACATTTATCATACTCAATATTTTTAACCCTTAATTTGTTTAAAACAACCATAGATAAATTTTGCTAGCGACTTCACCACTGTTATGTCTCTAGATGTCATAATTCGTAGAAAAATATCATTTGTTGGTTGCATATTGATAATTCCGGCTATAGAATTAAGCAAGATTTCGCGTTCATTGTACATGGCATTACAGTGGAGAAGAAGGTGTATTTCGTCGTCAATTTCGTTTGATTCACACCTTGTGCATATTCGTTGGTTTATTGGAGTTATTGGATTATTGAATCGTCCTCTCTCTATTTTTAAATCATGGAGCTCATTCTATATCTCGCCATTGCTGTTATGAGGTGGTTCCCCTTTATGTTTAAGATGTATGGTTCCACACACAAAGATTTTTTCACTAATGAATATGTGCGCAGCTTACTTGAACTCTCAATATCTTGTCTCCACCGCTGTGTAAATATTCTAACAATTGAATCTTTAAAGGAAAGCACGTTCGTTAAGGCCCCATTTTCGTCATTCATGGATGAATGTAATGAGGACGTGCTAAGGACGTAGTCATAATAACCCTAACGTCGCCAGAACGTCCCAATAACGTTACATTTATGATTTACGTTCTAAGGACGTAAATGGGAGTTCACAGCGTTACGTCCTAAGTACGAAATGCTGTACGTTGTGAGAACGTTATGACGTAAAACAGTATTCGTACTTAGGACGTAATTCTGTGAACTCCCATTTACGTCCTTAGAACGTAAAACATAAACGTAACGTTATTGGGACGTTCTAGGGACGTTAGGGTTATTATGACTACGTCCCTAGCACGTCCTCGTTACGTTCATCCATGAATGACGAAAATGGGACCTTCATGAACGTTATATTCGTACAGTGTTTGCAGGGTATGCATGCTCTTCATGGTACCATGGTTTGCAAAAGAACCTAAAAAAGCACAAATTACAAATCCTTCAGAATAAAACCATTAGATTTGTTCTAGATCTTACCCCACGTAGCCATACAGGGTACTCTGAATTTAATCGGGTAAATTGGCTCCAGGTTAGATTCAGAGTACAACAAATTGTTTCAACTAACATGCATAAACTGATCCATGGAAATGCTCCTCTGTACTTAACGGAGGGCATTTCCATGGTCCAGGAACGACACTCCTCTAACACCAGAAATAGTGTTCTCTCTTTGGTCCTGCCTAGGTTCGGGAGACAAATCGTTCTCATACATTGCTGCTAAGTTTTAGAACCAGCTACCAATCCCCATTCGAGCAACTGAAAACCCTTTACATTAATAAAAAAACACTTTATGTCATTGGTAAAAACTTAAGAAGAAAACATCTTTATTTAGCCAGCTAATTTTTTTTCTAATAGTTGGTAGCTGCGTCCAGGTCTGCCTTAGTCAGCTCAGTATTGGACTAGTCCCGTGGCTGGGCTGCCTGAGGTAGGAATAAAGTAATTACTTATATTATTGTAATTTATCACTGGATATATATTCTAGTCTATAATTTATTTTTCGCTAATTTATATTATGATATGCTTATTCATGTTTTTATTGGGCATCATTCTTTTAATGTGATAGGCCTATGTGACGCCTTTAATATTTACTTAGGTTGGAAATATTTCCATCCTCACTCTTGCCGCTGCCATCTTGCCAACAGGAACCACTGTGGAAATATTATTTTGTCACTAGACTTCTTTCAGTGCTTTTATCCCTGGTGGCAAGTATGGTGGCACCCTGTATTTATATATGGTGATGTTTACATGTACTTTTCACTGAATCAAGCTATCTATCTATCCATCTATTAAAAGGGTGATGTCCAATAAAACATGAATATAAGCTTGTGGTGCAGTCGACACGCAGATACCGTCTTTTCGACCGAATTTGTTTGGGCCGGTTACGGGCCGGGCAGAATCAGGGATTGACGAGCCTCCGCTTCCGCCTAGCCTTGAGCCGCGCTGAAAGCCCGCCATTCTCGTTCATTTCAATTTGACCCGTCTTTGGAGACGGATGTATACTAGTCCGGTGCTCGTCTAACCAGCCAATATGGCCTGTTCGTCGCTCTCTGTCGCGAGGTAGCACATCGTTATTAGACACTGTCTGTGAACATTATTAAAGAAAAAAAGAAGAAATCATCCTTGTTACGAACTTCAATTTATCAACCCTGCTGACCAGGAAGGACTTAGAGAATATAAGATTGGGCTTGATGGATTTTCCCCGAAACATGCCGCACAACAAGCTTACCATATTATAAATTAGTGAGAAATAAATTATAGACTAGAATATATTATCAGTTGATAAATTACATAATAATATAAGTAATTACTCTATCCCTACCTCAGTCAGCACAGCCCCGGGACTAGTCCAAAACTGAGCTGTCTAAGGCAGACCTGGGAGCAGTTACCAACCACTAGAAAAAAATAGTTAACTAAATATAGATGTTTTCTTCCTCATTTTTACCAATGACATAAAGTGTTTTTTTATTAATGATCGAAAATGCAAAGGGCTCTGAGTAGTTCAAATGGGGATTGGTAGCGGGTTCTAGTACTCGGCAGCAATGTATGAGAACGATTTGTCTCCCAAAGTGTTCACCCTGGGTGGAACCAAAAAGAGAACACTATTTATGGTGTTATAGAAGTGTCGTTCCTTCACCATGAAAATGTCCTCCCTTAAGTAGAGAGGAGCATGTCCATGTACCAGTCTATGCATGTTAGTTGAAACAATTTGTTGTATTCTGAATCTAACTGGAAGCCAATTTACCCGATTAGATTCAGAGTACCCTATATGGCTACGTGGGGTGAGATCTAGAACAAATCTAATGGTTTTATTAAGAAGGATTTGGAATTTGTGTCTTAGGTTCCTTTGCAAACCATGGTACCACGAAGAGCATGCATAGTCCACGTAACATTAAATTAGTGCTGACGAAAGTAACCTTTTTGGTGCTAAATTTAGACATTCGGCTTGTATTCGCAAAAATTAAAATTTACTGCTTAATGTTTGTCCTAGATCCACCCCCAGGTAGCGAACATACTTTTTTGAAGACATATTAGTATCCCCACATTTAATATCTAAAGATTTTCTTACATGATCCAAATAAAATAGATTTTTTTTTTCCCAGATTTAAAGAAAGTTTTTTATCAACCAACCAGCTACTCAAAGCACAGAGCTCCTTTCCAAGCGTCTCCTGAATGACCTTCGTTAAATACGAGTCGAACCAGGAAACTGAAATATTATTAAGCACTAAAGCTTGAAATTTATCTGGTAATAGAGAATGGTTTACAGTGTCGAAAGCCTTGTGCAGATCTATCATGAATGACTATGCAGGTGTAAAGGCCATTGTCCATGCAATGCCGAATATTGTCTGGTAAATAAGTCAAACATGTATCAGTTGAAAAATAGTATGGAAACCAGATTAAAATTTATCAAATAAGTCATTTTCCTACAAATAATATTAAAGCTGAATATAAACAGCTATTTCTAAAATTTTAGATAGAGTGCTTGGAATGGATACTGGTCTATGGTTACCCGGTTCTAATTTTGAATACTTTTGTACAAAGGAATGACTCTGGCAGTTTTCATTTCATCTGGAACAACGCCTAATTTTATCAAAATAATTAATAATGTATGAGATAAGGTAGGCAATACTTTTGGCACTGTCACGAATAAATCTTGCAGGTAAGTCATCAAGACCAGTAGCCTTTCTAGGTTTCATTTTACACACTTCGGTTTCACTGAACAAAGAAAAAGAGAAAGAGCTTTGAACAACTCCTTTCTATTGATAATATTAATGAATTAAATTGATGTTGAAAAGGCTGACTGACTTTTACTGACTGATTTTTATGGTCTTCAATTTTGTTGTTATAAAGAAGTCTTTTAGCTTTTATGATCGAGTATTGAACCTTATTTTGCAATTTAGAGAAATGTTTAAAAACATCAGCAATTTTTGATAATTATGTTAAGGTCATAATTAAAGGGAGCTCAAAAAGAAGACATTGTTTATAAAAATAAATCGTCATCAGACTGTTGAAGTTCACAATAGTTTGCAAGGGAGAAGTTAGAGGAATCCAATTCTTGCAGCTGTCACACAAGATGGCTATACCGTTGTGCCTTACAGCTCTCCCGCAACTCACACAGGGGAACTGTGGGGTTTTATGTACAGGGCCGGGACATGAATGGACATCGCCACAAATAAGCAGACACAAAAAAAAGAGATCCTTCACGCTTCTGATGTAAACAATGACAATGTGACGTGTAATCATGCCCTCTGCCTCCCACCGCAGTGTCTATTTTAGGCGTAATTTGGGGGTGACTTTGGCTCAATTTAAAAAAATGTGGGTAGCTTTGGTTTGAAACGCTTAAGAACACTTAAATTTTTTGAGATTAACGTATTTAAATTTCAAAATCTTTAGGTCAGATGGTTAATTGTTTTTTTAGCATTATATCTCTCTTTAATATCACCGTTTATTATTTCGTCCAAAGTCACCCAAAGTTAATTATATTTTGGGGCTAAAGCTCCCATGGTTGGGATTACAAACTCTCCAGATTGTCAATTTCATTACTTTTTTCAGTTGGTTTAGTTTGTTCTGTTAGTTATAGTTGGTTCAGAACATTTACATTCCCATAGATTACCTTATTTAAAATTTCAAAACAACTACGTCAGGAGGTCAAGTGTTTTTTAGCATTATATCAATGTTTAAAATTACTTTTCAAAGTCACCGAAGTTTTAACTTATTTTCTTGGGACAGAGCCCTAAAAATAAAAAAAGTGAGAAAGAATCGCCACTTCCAATTACAATTTCTTTTGATATTTATAGTGTTCTTTATCAACTATATTATATATATGGGTACATCCATTTAAAAACGTAAATTAATATAATGTACCGTACCTTATCAGGATTGTCAATTCTACGGATTTCTCATATTCTACGGGTTTTTTCATGTCTGTATTTTATACAGACTGATTTTTTATTACCTCGATTCGACAGATTTTTTCTTAAATAAATGATTATGGGATTATTCTCAGCAGTCACGGAACGGAATTTCCACGTGGAATCCACGCAAGCGACATGGATTCCACGTGTAGTACACGTCGGCAAAGTGGATTCTACATGGAAATTCCAGTTTGTGCCTGCTGGGAAACTAATTATTATTACTTTATTTTCTAAAGGCCTCTGGTGGCCATCTTGGATTTTTTGCAGTTTTCGGCCTTTTAATGTATAAACTGGTTGACCTCCATAAATCTATTTTCCACCTGAATGCATTAAAAAATGAGGACCACTGGGAAACCAGTGAATAAAATAATTCAACACTTCCTTTTCACCGAGATCGAAGGCAGCCTTTTTAGATTTAGCGCTCTACAATACTTCGCCAAACTTTTCTAGAGAGGCAAAGGAGCTTATTTTTTAACAATAACTTAACTATTCGAAACAATTGTCAAACTTTATTTGCCAAATGATGATCACGGATTGTACCCTACTATAGATCAATTTTTTAACATGTATATATAATCCAATGTGGATCGCGAATTGGCAAGTGTCTATAAATAGCCATAACAAGGGACTGGTCCAGAATAATAATACCCGGATGATTAAGTAAACAATGAGACACGTGCCCTTAGATTGATTGACAGTGATTTTTCAATAAAATAAACAAACAACGGTTAATATGTACAAATCATATATATTTACAAACCTCAAATGATGTAAATTAAATTACTTTCTATTTACAATGAAAAATAAATAATAATTATCGCTTATTTCTTCTGGAAAATGTCTTTTCAGGCTTAAATTAGCTTATTCATATAGATTTAACTATATCATAGGTGTCGTTCGAAACTTGTTTATTTAGATCTACCATACTTGGATTGCTATTCTTGGTCAGACTGGAGTGATCAAAAACAGACGGAAACGTACTGTCAGATAGATTTGTATTGACACTGATTCTGTACGTATCATTATTGACATTCAATGTCTGCATTGGTTTTGGTTCTCTGTATAAATCTATACTGGATAATTCACTACCGATTCTGATATCAGGATGTCCTCCAATATGCCATGATTGACAACTGTGCTCATTCAGGTCGTCAGCTGCATAGTTATCCGATCTAGGGGTGGACTCCTGAATTCCTCCTCCCACTCTCTGTTTCTCACATCCAGAGTTCTTAGACAATGAATCATTTGGCAGGATAACAGATGGAATAAGCATTCGGCTGATCAGGTTAACTTGTGGTGGCTGTGGTGGTGGTGTGGAAACAGACTCCAATGATATCTCCCCAGAGGCAGTACTATCACTAGCCACCGCTGAAAAATTGCGCTTTCTGGTGGTGTATTTCTTGGATTTTGAGCGAGGACCACCAAATAAGGAAGGCAAAGACCAAAGGATATGTAGATTTTGTATGCCCAATGGTGAAGGGACAGCGCGGGAATTCAGTGATATCACACTAGGATTTACTCCATTGGTAACCTCATCTGCTTCACTCTGCAGCGCTAATTCTCTCTCTCGTTCTAAGAGAACGGCATAACGGCGCATGCGTATACAAGCACAGATGACACAAAGGGCCAACATACACATTAGTGCTGCAACAGCCCAGAGCACTATCATGTACAACTTGTTGTCGGAGCGAATTTCATCTAGTTCATCTGCAGGGTTTGTCCTCGCTAAAAAAAGAAAAAATGAATTGGATTGAATAAACTATTATGAGAAGATAAATAATGTATGTTTTATTAATATGATATACATAACCATTTTTCTAACAAAATTATTATATATATCTTATGCCACTATGTTTAATTTCTATTGTTTTAGATCAATCCAAAATCTAATGAGGGAGGGCGGTAAAAAAAACATTTAAGAAAAAAACATTGAACTTTCTTTTTAAAAGTTAATGAGGGCGACAAAAAAAAAAAAACAGTGGACAAATTTTTAGAAAAGTTAATAAGGGCGACGAAATAAAAAAAACTTTTAATCTATTTGAAATAAAGTTAATGAGGGCGACGAAAAAAACAAGCCAGAAAAAACGTAGCTGGAAAAATGTTTTTTATCTCCTGAAATATACTTGTTTTTTTCGAAATGTTAATTGTTAAATTAACTGGGTTTTTTCAGAAATCGGCAACAATCCAATGCGCGCGCTGGGCAGAAAAAAACAAATGTTTTTTTTTGGTAATGCGCTGCCTAAATCTAATGCGCACGCTCATCAAAATTAGAGAACAAACTATGGTGGCCTTAAAATGTACTAAGAAAAAATGTAATTAAATCATACATGTCTTTGTGAAATCTATTGGTATTGCCAGGTGGACGGCCACTTCCATTTCTTCAGATTCATCTATAGTGGCCTTGGACTGTCTAGCATTTTGATCTTCAGAAATCTCTGAGCGTTTCTTTCGTCCATACCCGGCGAATTGGTGAGGGCTTGTGCATAATACCTGTAATATTTTTAACAAATACAATAGGTATCATATCTATATATGAACCTGAAATTAGAATATATTCAAGTAGTGTTGTTAAATTAAATATTTCTTTTGTCGCAATGTTAAGGACTAAGTAGATTGTGAAAAAAATTAAACTATATTTTTTTGAGGGGGGGGGGGCATTATGTATGCAACATGAATAATAACACGGAAAAGCAAATTTCGTGAATTCGTTCATTCCGCCAGTGGAGGCGACTGATTAATGCGATTGCTTGATTGCAAATTTTTCTTATGTGTTGTTTTGGGTCGGATTAACTTATCTAACCCTTTCATCGTTGGACAGACTTTAGACGTGAGATTCTGATGTCCAAAGTCGGTTTACAGACGCGAGATTCTGACGTATAAAGTCGATCCCCGCACTGAAAGAATTACACATTTATAATGGCTGTAGATACAGGACATATATAGGTATTTAAATGAAGCGGAAAGAGCTATTTATACTGATTTTAAAGTGAAAAAAATTTATCTTCGGTTATGTGATAATATTTCAGCACTTCAACCACCATATGCAAATGGAAATAACTGATAATTTTTGAATTAAGCAGATCGATTGTTTAGATCAGAGGAATAGCTTTAAAAGTGTCACATCACATTTTAATGCAGTCCCACAAACCGTTCAATAGACATCGATTTTTTATTTGACTTTGAAAGCCATATGTTGTAAGTTCATACTTACAGATGCGCATTTGCCTTGTTCAGTTTTCAGGCAAAGCTTGATAAAGCAGTGTATGTGAACTGTATCTCCAGCAGCCAGTTTGAACATGGTGACAGTTCCTGTGATCAGCTCGTTAAGTCTGCCAACCACGGGTCGGAACGTGTTCCTGTATGTAATAATCTTCTGCTTGGTGTTAGGACAGCTGTAAACACAAAGTCACAAGGTGATTTCAATTGTTAAAAGTGAAGTGACTATTATCAGAGCAGACTCTACGCCCAGTGTTTAATTATGATTTCTGCAGAAATAAGTTTTAATGGTGTATTATTCTGCATGATTTATTCCGGTCCTTGTGCTTGTGAGGTTTGGCGGCAATCGCTTCTGAGTTAGTGTGTTTTGCTTGTACATGTCGCTGGGGTACAGAGGGCTGGGTATGGGTTGGTGTTGGTTCATCATTGTCTTCGATTGCTCTGTTGCTGGTAAAGGTGGCAAATGATCGAACAAGAAGAGTACGCTTCTAAGTGTATTTATCCATTTATCCAGAATGAAGGGACAGTTTCTGGGCAGTAATGGTAGTACAAATGAAATGAATCGGGCTTTAGGCCACCTTTGTGCACATATAGGCTAAACTGGGCCAGGAGAACCTCCTGGGGATGGTGAGATGAATGAGATGACACTGTCCTCCAGACACAGGATTCGAAATTTGAGCCCTGGCGGTATTAGACCGAGCACGCTACCTCTCGGTCACTCAATCCTGAGTTTTACACGTGGACGGGGAAGAAACATTTTTGTTTCTTTCAAACCGCCGAGATCGGGAACCGAACCCTGAACTGTGGCGTGAAAGGCAGCGGTGCTAACCACTACCCTAGGACCCCCGCCCGTGAAGGTAGTAGGCCCTAAAGGATTGAGCAAGAAGTGTACAGTTTTAAGTGTACTTACCCATTGATAATGAGAGGTACAGTAATAGCTCTGCTGCTGGTCAGGGTAGCTTGGTTAGACGCTGTACACTGGTTGATGAAAACAGCCCCATAGGTACCTAAAACAGTGTGCGTAGCCATTTATTAATATCGGTTACACTAGCATGATGATTTAGTTTGGATAGTTGACCGACAATTAAGACACTTTATTTTTTATGAACATAAATATTACAGAAACAGGTAGATGTAAGAGCAAATAACGAGAAGATGGCGAGTATATTGAGCCATAAGATAGGGCCAATCTCAGCAAACACGATACATTGACTGAATGTTGGTTCAATGTGGGCCAGCGTCGCAGGGTGGACGTCTCGTCCGTCAAACACATGACATTCACCCGATGCTGTTTCAATATTGGCCCACTGTCTTCGACATTGAACCAACATTCGGTCAATGTATCGTGTTTGCTGGGGTGTTTACTGT
Organism: Flabesymbios commensalis; assembly: GCA_964017125.1. Classification (NCBI taxonomy): domain Eukaryota; kingdom Metazoa; phylum Annelida; class Polychaeta; order Terebellida; family Flabelligeridae; genus Flabesymbios; species Flabesymbios commensalis. Next base: position 85,061,015 of record OZ024909.1, read on the forward strand.
TTAGTTATAGCCATGTTATGCCTACACTGGCCATATAATTGCTAGGTCCAGGCCACCATCTCCGATGTTTCCCCGGCATTGACCTTCCATGTCCGTGTAGGTATAAAAGAACCGACTGGTAAGTGGTAGGCAGGATGCCTGTCTAGTACTGATTTTCTCAGTCTCATAATATCGGGATCGAAAAACAGCCTGTGTTGTCAACCCTGATTGAATACACCGTAGAATGTGTTATTTTGGGGGATAAAAGTTTGGCCTGATATGTATATAGCCAATATATGGACATTCCTAACGAAAATGGAGTCCTAGACATTCTAAAACACATAGTCAGAGCACACATGGCCAAACACGTGGAATTGTGATGAAATTAACATTAGTTAAGATACTTTTAACCGCCGGTGCCGCATATATTCGGGTTTTCATTTTTTATTAACACATTAACTACCACCTATTAAACATGTTAAAGATAAAATGTGACATCAATCAGCAATATTTGAAAACAGTTGACCTCCATTTCGTCAAATCTGAATAATTTTCACTCACTTGAAGTTGTGGATCGCGTCAGCGAGACACAACTTCAAGTGGGTTAAAATTCGGACTGAATAATTTAGCGGGTAAAGGTTTAAAGGAGTGTGGTGAGGACCAGAGAGGGTCTTGACTGCATCACTAACCCATATAAGATATATGTTTCTTATCGAACGTGAATCGTGGATATTTTTGCCCGGCATTCTATAAACACTGCATACACAATGATCTAAAGTGAAACTGTGTTTCTTTCTGGTGAGATATATCGACTATCCCAGTATAGTTGTATTATACATAACCCCCCCCCCTCGCAAAAAAAATAAAAATAAACACAATGTGGATTTTATAGTGGGCCAGTGTAGTAGATGGTGGACCAACAAAACAACGTTGTTAGACCTACCCCAGCAAACACGACACGTTGAAACAATGATGTTGGCCCAACGTCTGCGCCGCTGGCCCAACATTAAAACATCATTGTTTCAACATGTCATGTTTGCTGGGACATCCTAGTAAACACGGTACATCGACCCAATGATGGTTCAATGTTAGCTCAATATTGGGCCAGGATTGAACAAACATTGGGTCAATGTATCAGTTGACCTGGTAGGCTATACACTGCCCACCCTAGACACTGCTACTTCGCATGTTAAAATGTGCAGATGGTTGACGTCATATGTCCCCCGCTCTCAATTTCAAGTATTGTAGTAAGCTTGTGATTGGCCGGCTGTCTTGCTAAAAGTACCCTGATCGGCTGGCGAGAATATTATGGTGGGGGAGGGGTGGGTGTAGACAGACACCTGTGTGGAGCTCAGCAAACGCGAGGATTTGACCTAATGCTGTTTCACTATTGGCCCACCGCCAACGGCGCTGGACCAACATTGAAACAACACTGGGTCAAGTCTTCGTGTTTGCTGGGAGAGCTGTCCGCATTTTGATACACGCGTGCCGTCTGTGTCTGGTTGGAACAGGCTGCACAGTGCTCTGTGTAGGTAGGCTACTGCACACACAGTAAGAGCAATGACCCAGCGCTGGGTTCATTTTGATCCAGTCCGTGATGCTGTCCCAGCATTAACCCTTTCAGTCCTGAATTTATCATTGTCATCTTCATCCACTACAAGCCGCGAATTGCTGCCGCAATTCTCGACTTGTAGTGGATGAAGATGACTTAAAGTGGTTTAAAAATTACAGAAAATTGCCATGTATTGGTAAAACAGTTTCATGGAAATTTTCGCTCTAAAACCCTTTGTTGTAGGAAAATTAGGTCAGTTTTCAGGGACGTAAAATGATGCTTTAATGCATCGTGAGGGTTTAAAGGGTTAAACAAAGAGTGGTTTATACCGTCACTACATTTGTGCTGGTATCCTTATATCATGCAAAAACAAGCCTGAAATAACGCAAATAAAATATGCGGATCCAATGTTGTTTTTGTGCTGGGCCTACATTAATAATAATAATAATAATAATTTTTCTTCTAAAGCGCTATTCCGACAAAACGTTGCTCGTAGCGCTGTACAAAACAAGTTTATAAAGATGCTTTTTTTAAAAGATGAGTCTTCAGCGTAAATTTAAGCACAATCAGCGATGTCATTGTATTGAATAGGCCAACTATAAATATGTAAGCTAGTAGCTTATTAGCACACAGGGAAGGAGGCTGTACGTTTCCAGACAGGGAGGTGGATGTGGTTAAAACATAAATTCAGACAAAATGGCGGCTGTTTATACTGATTATAACCACTCGATTCAAAGTTTGAATTGTTTGTATTTTCTTAACGTGATTCTAAAAACAGTAAAAGCAGTGGCGCGCAGGTTTTTTTTAGCGTCACATGTTGAATGTGGATCACTAATCAGTGCAATGTCGGTGCACAAACAGCTTTCATTGAACAGGTGCCACCAGCTGGTCAACCTATTTTGTAACCAGCGACTACGGCAGCTAGGTAAGTGGTAACTATATTATTATTTCATACTTGTAAACACTCACCGTCCTCTTCCATCTTGATGTGAAAGCGTACTTTATCACCCAGTCTGAGAGCTGTGCCTATCGCTATAGGTCTCCCCATGATATTCTGGACTGTAAGGCCAACCTCTGGGCCTCTGAGGCTTCCACGATCCTCCCTCACCATCCTATAGAGAAAAACAGACAGTTATTCACGTCTCCCCATGATATTCTGGACTGTAAGGCCAATCTGTGGGCCTCCGAGGCTTTCAAAATCCCCCCTCACTATCCTAGACAGAGAGGAACACAAGCAAACATATAGATCTATATAACAGCTATTTTATAAAATCTATCAAATAGGTGTATATAGCTAAACCTGTCTGTCTGTAGTATTCAATAGGTTTTGTTAAATAGTATGTATAAATAGAGACTTCTTAACTCTTAAACCGCTAAATTAAATAATTTAAATTTTCATCCACGGGTGAAAATTACTCATATTTGTTTCCTGGCTTCTCATGTCCTTCTGGATCCTGATAAATTACCTTGTTACCTTGTTACCTTGTTTAATTTGCGACCAAACTTTTGCACATATTTTAGCACACATTTTTTTCCCAATAACAGTCGTTATACAGGTAATAACACATAATAAAAACGACTATAGTCGCGCTCAGCGGTTAAAGGGTTAAGGGTTAATTTCCTAATTTCACCCATTCGAATAAAAACCGGGCATGTTAGAAGTGTGTTTTCTGGTGTTGTCCATGAAATCCTGCTCATTGGCAAACTATGGCAATGTGATTAAACATGGAAACATGAACCGCCCCTCACCCTGTGCGAAATGACAAGACACTATCAGCCCCCCCCCTCCCCCCCCCCCCCACGCGGGTGCCTAATAGCAGAAATAGATAAATCTCTTTATCTATTTCTGCTAATAGCCATGCTTGAGAAACTTATTATTTCGTCACCAACCCCTCTTCCGTTAAATTATGAACGGTCCCTAAGAAGTCTGTAATCGATTTTTTATATTTTTCAATGACTTACGATCTTACACCTAGTGCCTGGAACTTTGTGTATGTCGAAGTTTGAAAAGAGCAATAAGCTCCAAATGCAATATCTTGGGGGCTGTTTTTTTCCTCGTCCGTCAATACGATCACATTCACACGATATGTAGTCCTCCCTGCCTGTGAACAATACAACACAATCCATTAGCTTCACCAGAGATTGTCTGACAGACACGCAATAAATTATAATTGTTTTTCTTTTTTTGTTCAAAATATGCCACGATGTGCATGACTGCGACGAGGGAATTAAAGGGTTATAAACAATTCGACCTCTTGGATATAAAAGGGTGTATTTGCCAAATTATAATCGTGATCGGGATACCAACATATTTTTAAAAGTAACATTTGCGTGGAGCTTTTATAGGGGCATTTGAAAGAAACAAAACTGTAGAATCTGTGACCACAGATTCCAAACTATGGGAACAATTTTGTACCTGTTCTCGCAGATTGCAATACTATCCTCAGATTCGAATCTGTCCCCGCAGATTGCAATATGCTCATACAGATTCGAATCTGTTGCCATGGATTGCAATCTGTTCCCACAGATAACTATATGTTCCCACAGATTCGAATCTGTTGCCACTTATTTCTATCTGTGGCCAATCTGCAGAGGCTTTATTTAAACTATCCCTTTAAAAGCTCCGTATGTTCAGATGCTGACCTCATCATCTATTTCCTGCACGCCGCATCTCTCCAGCTCTCCCGTTTTGATGGAGAGGCTGACCTGCCAGGTATCACCGGGGCACGTCTCCGTGAGGCCCTGGACCTCAGTGAGGGCCTGAGCCTGGTCGCTGGAGGCTGAGATTCCTCGGCACATAGTGTCACCTCCCTTACCGTCAGTAAGCATCACACTGCTCCCGTCCATGTCCATCCAGGAATGAGGGGTGTAACATACCGTTATGTGTAAGTGGTTAATGTCACAGATAATCTGAACTGTGGAAACAAACAAAAAATCTCGATCCTTAAAGCGTTGAAATATTTTGACATAGGGCTAAACCAAGAGACGAAAGGTTTTTTTTTCAATTTGAAATATGCATTTGAATACCTACGTTGTGGGTCTGCTGCAATTGTGAATATTTTAACTCTTTCAGCGCGGCGACCAACTTTAGACGACAGATTCTGACGTCTAAAGTTGATCCCCGCGTTGAAGCGCCAAGTTGAAGAATTTATATTTTCAACCAATTAGAGTTGTGTCTGAAATGAAAATTACTCATATTTGCTTAATTTGGGACCAAACATTTTTCAAATCTTGATGTTTAAGCACTAATTTCATTTCAAATGACAGTGATTAAACCTATGTAAAACGGATTAAATACGACTGTAGTAGCTCTCAGTGCCTTAAGGGTTAAAGTACCATCTCCGTAAACAAAATATGTTGACAGAGTCATGATCCAACGTTGACACAACGTCGTAGACAGTGGCCCAACGTTGGATAAATGTAGAGGCTGCAAATGTCACTTTTACGAATCATATAGTGGCACAGCAAGGGCATTCACGTGTGTACAGTTCTCCAAACTGTTCAAAGGCATGGAGTATGAAGTGCTGCCTATGGCACTGTGCGCTATGAAGAACCCTTGAAGTCATTCAAAATAAGAGTAGGGCATAGTCCCGGTTTCGGGCTTCCTTCTGATGCGATATTGCCATCATTGTGCAGAAAGCGACGTAAAGCAATATTCATATTCATTCACGTGTGAGCGTTAGCACGGTCCTCACTACCGTCTCCTGCCTCCTGAGACGCATTTTTTTAATGCGGGGCTCATTAAGGTACCCGAAAAATCGTGATGCCTGAGGGCTACCAATTAAGCCAAAGAGTTAACTCCATAGCCAGAGTAATAATCACTCCAGTCCGCCATACACACACCCGGCTACATACTCCCCTCTCAAATATCTGCTCGTCCCCGTGCGGCATTTAACACACTAGTTGGTGCATTTTTCATTTTCCAGCATGCCGCATGCATTTTTTACATCAGTGTTGGCTACAAATCTAGAATAGCCTGCTAGGGAACTACAGGCGAGAAAAACCAGCATTGGGCGCCTTTGTGTTGAAACCTCCCAGCCGGGGGATCGAGCCACCGACCCTTAAATCGTGATACCTGAGCGCCAATAATTAAGCCAAAGAGTTAACTCCATGGCCATTCCGTCATACACACACCCGGAGCTACATACTGACATACTAACCATGACTTTTCTCACACTTGTCGGCGGACCTGTACTGGGGACACTGACATAGCCTACTAACTGTGGCTTTTTTCACACTTGTCACCGGACCTGTACTGAGAATACTGACATACTAACCATGGCTTTTTTACACTTGTCACCGGCCCTGTACTGGGGACACTGACATACTAACTATGTTTTTTTCACACTTGTCGCCTGACATACTAACCATGGCTTTTTTCACATTTTTCGCCGGCCCTGTACTAGGGACACTGACATACTAGCCAAGGCTTTTTTCACATTTGCTGCAGGACCTGTACTGGGGACACTGACATACTAATTGTGGCTTTTTTACACTTGTCGCCGGATTTGTTCTGGGTACACTGGCATACTAACCATGGCTTTTTTACACTTTGTCGCCGGATCTGTACTGGGGAAACTGACATACTAACCGTGGTTTTTTCACACTTTGTCGCCGGACCTGTACTGGGGACACTGACATACTAACCATGGCTTTTTTCACACTTTGTCGCCGGACCTGTACTGGGGACACTGGCATACTAACCATGGCTTTTTTTACACATTGTCGTCGGATCTGTACTGGGGAAACTGACATACTAACCATGGCTTTTTTCACACTTTGTCGCCGGATCTGTACTGGGGACACTGGCATACTAACCGTGGCTTTTTTTACACTTGTCGCCGGATCTGTACTGGAGACTCTGACATACTAGCCATGGCTTTTTTCACATTTGTCGCCGGACCTGTACTGGAGACTCTGACATACTAGCCATGGCTTTTTTCACACAATGTCGCCGGATCTGTACTGGGGACACTGGCATACTAACCGTGGCTTTTTTCACACTTTGTCGCCGGACCTGTACTGGGGACACTGACATACTAACCGTGGCTTTTTTCACACATTGTCGCCGGATCTGTACTGGGGAAACTGACATACTAACCGTGGCTTTTTTCACACATTGTCGCCGGACCTGTACTGGGGACACTGACATACTAGCCATGGCTTTTTTCACATTTGTCGCCGGACCTGTACTGGAGACTCTGACATACTAGCCATGGCTTTTTTCACACAATGTCGCCGGATCTGTACTGGGGACACTGGCATACTAACCATGGCTTTTTTCACACTTTGTCGCCGGATCTGTACTGGGGACACTGGCATACTAACCGTGGCTTTTTTTACACTTGTCGCCGGATCTGTACTGGAGACTCTGACATACTAGCCATGGCTTTTTTCACATTTGTCGCCGGACCTGTACTGGGGACACTGGCATACTAACCATGGCTTTTTTACACTTGTCGCCGGATCTGTACTGGGGACACTGGCATACTAACCATGGCTTTTTTACACTTGTCGCCGGATCTGTACTGGGGACACCCTACTAACCATATTTATCGTCGTTATCGTCGGACCTGTAGCCTATACTGGGGTATATTACATACTAACTATGGCTTTTTTCAGAATTGTCGCCGGATCTGTACTGACCCAGCAAACAGGAAACGTTGGGCCAACGCTGGTTTACTGTTGGCCCATCGTCTACGACGCTGGGCCAACAGTAAACCAACGTTGGGCCAACGTCTCATGTTTGCTGGGAGGGACAATGACACACTAACCATGGCTTTTTTCACAGTTGTCGCCGGACCTGTACTGGGGACATTGACATCCTTCACTGATCTGATCTCCTGTTGAATCATAACAAATCCCCTCGTTGGTCTCACATTCTTTGCAGGTGGGGTCCAAAAGGCTGAACAGCTCACGACCTTAGAACAAAAAAAAAAATACATCATTTATTTCTTCTTAAAACCATACATAATTAAACCCTTCAAGCGCCAAATTAAGTAATTTATGGGTGAAAATTTTAACTGAATAACTTACATAGCCCTTTTAGTGCGGGGATTGTCTTTATACGTCAGAATCTGACGTCTGTAGACGTTAGATTCTGACGTATAAAGACGATCCCCGCACTGAAAGAACTAACAATTTTTTTAATGGCCGTAGACCCATAACATAGGTATTCAAATGAAGCGGAAAGAGCTAACTAAGACATTTATAATGATTTCAAATTGAGAAAAACCTTGGGTTTCTATAGTTTACACAAAAATATGTCAGCTTTGTAAGGATTAATGTGTGAATGTTAACCCTTTGCCTGCTGGTCACGACTAAAATCGTTTTTAATCCGTTTTAATAACCGATTAAATCACTGCTATCGGGAATGAAATGGGTGTTTAAACACCAAGAATTGTAAATGGTTGGTCTCACATTAAACAAATAAAGTTAATTTTTACCCACTTGATATTGTGGATCACTGTAAACCATTCATAATAAAACCCTTCAAGCGCAAGCTTAAATTTATGGGCGAAAATTTCAACAGGATTACTTTACCCTTTCAGTACGGGGACCGTTTTCAGATGTCAGAATATGACGTTTGTAGACGTCAGATTATGTCGTCAAAAGACGGTCCCTGCGCTGTAAGGGTTAAAAATAATTCTCAATGGAATTAAAGCGCTATTATTGTGTACAATTAAATTTGTGAATGTGTTTTTTGAAAATACATCATGGGTATTACAATTTTAATTAGGTGAAAATCATTAAATTAGCAGTTATCGCCAATAATCGTTACTCAATAACTACGTTTATTTGTCATGTTCAAAGAAGATTACAAGCGATGATGGCCAATGCTAGCGTAGGCCTTTCAGTGTTTTTACATTGTTTATATTTTTTATTTGCATTCCACATAGCTGCATATTTTTCTAAATTTCGGCAGGTGTATCTCGGCTCAGATTCAGAATTTGATGGAAGGGGGCACCATGAGATATGCCCTTTTATTTTTAGGTTGTGAAAAAAAAACTGTTCAAATATACCCGATGAACACACAACGTTGTCGCCATGTTAAATCAACGTCACTGACGTTGAATTAATCAACGTCACTGACGTTGATTTAACATCGCAACAACATGTGTGCTCAGTGGGTAACAACATTGTCAAATGATTTTTTTTCAAGTTTGATTATTTTCACTTACCACAGAAGACATTTTCTAGTATTGGTGTCACTTCTGTGTAGGCAGTGTCGCAGACGCATCTTCTGTGTATAGGACTTTCTGGGGCACGTTTACACACAGCGTGGTCCTCTAGACATATTGTATCCGTGGCTAGGCAAAGTTCTCCTATTCTGGCCCGATACTCTGCAGAAAAATAAATATACAGAATATTGCATACAAAGGCAAACAGCAGTAACTGCTTACTTGAAAAGTAATCAAATACTGCTGTTTTTCTTTGCATGGCACTATAGAATCAGATCTCATTCATATATGAATGATCTCTGATATGGATTCTCGGGAGCACGTTTACATACTAACCCAGACATATCTGTATTAAAATAAATATGCCAGCAAACACAAAACATTTGTATAACATTTGTACAACGTAGGACCGACGTCTTCGACGTTGGTCCAGCATTGTACTGATGTTTTACAACTGCTTTGTGTTTGCTGGGATACTACATAGAATAACATACAAAGGCAAACAGCAGTAACTGCTTACTTGTCTTTGCACGGTGGTCAGTATGCCAGTACTCAATGGCGGAAGAGAATCCTGCAGCTCAAAGACAAACAGCAGTAACTGCTCACATAAAAAGTAAGCAGTTACTGCTGTTTGGCTTTGCAGGGCAGTATCATCTTCAATCCCTGGGTCTTTTGTGGAATTCAAACGCCTTGAATTCATGTTGTATTGCAATACGTACACTACTTTGGTGCGGGAAGCAAAATGATAAACCCCCATGTTATCTTGGCTATGCCTTTTAATTTTATTTTAAGAAGTAGTCATTTGTATTACCGAAATACCCAGTTTTTATTATGGCAATGCCACCTAACATGATTTTAGTTGTTTATCATACCATGTATATTGTCTTATATGATTTTAACAAACTAACATTCTTGTATATACATGTACATATATCTCTCTTATTACTATGACAAATAAGTCTGTAATGACTTTTATTTCTGTCAATAAAATATCTGTCTGTCTGTCTGACTACAATCACATTGCCCACTGACCATCCGTTGAATGATTTTCACGGATGTCTCGGTCGAATCTCAATAAATTTTGCAAGCACTATTTTCCAGTACTGCTGCTAAAATTTAATTTTAAAATATTGTATAGTTTACAAGTTAATCATTATAACATGTTGTATGGACATAAACCCGATTAACTTCATCCATATCATAATTACATGTATGTCTCATGGTGATATAACTACTTTTTTAAGTTACGTAATAAAATGCGGCGAATTTTTCAGGCAGGTCTAGAAAATATTTATGAAGAATTATTTGAATTTATTTGAAAAAAACTGGGTTATCAGAAAATATTATATAGTTTAAAAGTTAATCTTCATGATATGTTATAAAATACGTTATAAAATGTAATATATGTTATAAAATACTCTATGACCCCAAATACTTTATGACCCCAGTAGTAATACCATAAATAAATGTATATGTCACGAAATTTTCAGGCAGGTCTAGCAAATATTCATGCATTTCAAGAAAATTTACTCAAGATATTATCGAAAATCATTCACCAGTACCAATGTGAATCCTACTAAAGAAGATATTTTTCATCACTCACCACAGCTCTGTCCCACCTTGTAGAAACTGGTGTCAGGGTTACAGATACATCTCTGGACGCCCAGCGATTCTATGGTTCGACATATACTTTTAGGATGGATGGCGGCTTTACACTCATCGTCATTGTTACACGTAGAAGGACTGGAGAAACTGTCAATTTCTGTGTGAAACAAACATAATCCATGCAATTTTAACACTTCTCATTTTATCATATTCTCAACCACTCCAAGTTCCCAGCAGGCACAGAATGACATTTCCACGCGGCATCCACGTCGGCGACGTGGATTCTACGTGAAAATTTCGTTCCGTGCCTGCTGGGTTGTGTCTGGCGACCGCGAAACACAACCTCCATGGGTGAAAATTACTCATATTTGTTTAATTTTAAACCAAACATTTGCAAATTTTGATCTTTAAACGCTCAAGGCAATAACACAATAACAGCGATTTATTTGGCTGATACAACGGAATAAAAACGACTATAGAAGTGAAAGGGTAATAGCGCAACTTCATGTGGGTGAAAATTACTCATATTGGTCTAATTTGGGACCAAACATTTGTGAAATTTGATGTTTAAACACTCATTTCATTTTCATCCAATAACATTGATTTGATCTGCTGATAAAAAAGATTGGAAGCGACTTTGGTTTCAGGGTTAACCCTTACAGTGCGGGGATCGACTTTAAACGTCAGAATCTGACGTTAATCGACGTCAAATTCTGCACTGAAAAAATTGAAATATTTATTATGGCCATGGACCCATATCATAGACATTCAAATGGAGGAGGAAGAATTAACTAAGACATTTATGGTGATTTTAAATTGAAAAAAACTCCGGTCTCCATGATCTATACAAAAATCTTGTTTGCTATAGTTTGAGATATTACACTTTTGTATTATATTAATTTGCAGGTTCATTCCTAATTCATTGCTGTTTCTCTTAAACCTCACTCAAAGGAACGCCGTTATCAATATAATAAGGTGTTCGCCTGAAAGCTCACACCTTATTCATTGAACGAGTGCTCGAATGTCCCATACCGCGCTGCCATGAACACCGTTTGCATACCATGCAGTACTCGCCCAATGAATAAGGTGTTCGCATTAAGGCTCATACCTTATTCATTGGACAAGTGCTGTATTTTCCCATATCACACTGAGACCAACTCTGTTAGTCGTTCAATGAATAAGGTGCTCGCATAAAGGCTCGCACCTTATTCATTAGACAAGTGCTGTATTTTCTAATATCGCACTGAGACCAACTCTGTTAGTCGTTCAATGAATAAGGTACTCGCATAAAGGCTCATACCTTATTCATTGGACAAGTGCTGTATTTTCCCATATCACACTGAGACCAACTCTGTTAGTCGTTCAATGAATAAGGTATTCGCATAAAGGCTCATACCTTATTCATTGGACAAGTGCTGTATTTTCCCATATCACACTGAGACCAACTCTGTTAGTCGTTCAATGAATAAGGTATTCGCATAAAGGCTCATACCTTATTCATTGGACAAGTGCTGTATTTTCCCATATCACACTGAGACCAACTCTGTTAGTCGTTCAATGAATAAGGTATTCGCATAAAGGCTCGCACCTTATTCATTGAACGGGTGATGTATTATTCCATATCGCACTAATATATTACCTGTATTGACGACATCTGCAGAGGCATTCGCCACAATAACCGTCAGAAAACTGAGCATGACGATAACGGGTGAATCACGGAGGAAAGAAAACTGTTTGAATTGACAATATGACTTCATCATTCTGAAACGTAAAACACATACCAGATAAGTACAGAAAAATATATAGGTATGTAAACAGTTAATACCATGTATTAGAAATGAAAAACATATACCATATAAGGACAGAATGATATATTGACCTATATATAGGTAGGCAAAAAGTTAACGGCCTGTGTTAGAACAGTCTATTGTTCAAATTGGAATAATGCTTGGAGCAAATTTGGGTAATAACCGGCATACAAATGTTCTATGCAAATTTGAGTAAACTGAATCTGAATATTATGTTGCATTTCAGGCCAGATTTTGCCGTGTCCGTGCTCTGGAATGAGAAACAAAATGGCCATAATTTGAAAATTACTTTTATCACGTATATAGGCCCTACTAAATCAGATCTTCTGTAAAGGCATATATTTGCTATAATATCATTGTGTTGTGTGATGAGCTTAATTTGAAATATCCTGCCGTAGATGATGAATCGGTCGTTCTAAAGAAAACACAGGCATTTTAAGGTGGGAGAACATAAATAATAACCCTCACAGCGCGGGGATCGATTTTAGACATCAATCCCCGCACTGTAAAATAACCATAATGACATGAACCAAAGCGGATAACTCATGTGTGCATGACTTATATACAACAACTATTAGAATGGACAAGGATCACGAGTCTCCTCTGCTTTGACCCTGACATGAATCGGGATGCGGCGCCAACAGATAGGATCTGGTAGGATTAATTAATTTGGTTTATTTGATAGGCCATGACCTTTTCAAAGATACAATACATGTGAACATTTTGTAGAATAGTGTATTAAACGTATCTGTATCTGTATATTACGTGGCAGTACGCACTATTGTGCTATCGCGCCACGGGAGTAACTTAAAAAGGCCTGTTATCATCCATGATATCATTCATGGCCGTATATATGTGCGAAGTACTCCATGTTGTGGATTTTTTAGGGTCTCGCCGGATGAAAACTGCGCCTACGTCCATTGAGGTTCTTTTACGTCCAGCTCAAAGTCAGTCAGACGAGCCATCTGATTTACGTGGTTCTCCGAGACCCACGAGTGTATACAGCACCTGGCAGTCCCAGGCGGTCACCCATCCAATTATGAACCGGGTGCGACGTTGCTTAACTTCAGTGATCGAGCACAAACCGTTAAGCGAACGCCGTATTCCGTATATACGTATGGCTGATTATTGTCGGATATAGACGAGACAATAAACAATTAACACCTTTAGTCGCGTTTTTAAACTTTAACACTTACAACACTAAAATATTTTTGTATCAACCATAGATGGTGTTTTTTTCAATTTGAAATCACTATAAATGTCTTAATTAGCTTTTTCTGTTTCATTTTAATACATAATGCTATGGCTTTTATAAATTGTTTACCTTTTCAGTGCGGGGATTGATTTTAGACGTCAGATTCTGCTGTTTTAATTCAGTCCAAAGGATTAACAATGTGTACGACAAAGTCCCTATAGTAGGATTCACATAGTGATTATTATCGCTGATTTCTAAGTCATTTCTTAACCAATATTTATAACATTTAACAATCACTTTTTTCTACATAACATGTGGTAAATGTCGCCTCTCTATAGCCCCATTAAATTCACCTTATAATATCATTACATGTTAAATGGTCTAACTTCTGAAATACCTACTAAACTTCACGACAATTCCAGGGTAGTCGCCGCATAATAGTTTGTGTGAAGTTTTATGGAAATTGGTTAAGAATTGACTGAGAAATAAACGAAATTCATCCACCCTGGTTATTATATATGTAGGGCCTACGTGATATATTAGATGGTTTCTTGTATTGACTCCATATCTTACTACTTATTGATGATTATTGCTACAAGGTTCACATGGGGGAAAAATCACTTGGACAAAAATGAATCAAAAAAAATGTCAGCACCAAAGCACTCCTCGGCGTGAAACCCTCAACATGTAATAACGCTGTGCCAGAAATACACCAGCATTGCACACCAGTATCGTGTTCAATGGCAGATTTGCTTTTTATTCTGATTGATGCGCTTACCTTGCTCAATATTGGTCATCCATTTAACTCTTTCTCTGCGAGGACTGACCTAAGACGTCAGATTCTGACGTCTTAGGTCGGTCCTAGCACTGAAAGAGTTCAAAGATCAGCAGCAAGATTTGTCACCCAAAATTATAGACAAACAGCCAGTGTGACATCTCTCCTTCAGAACCTGGGCTGGACTGACTTGAAAACAAGACGTAAAAATTCTAGACTTGTAAGCATGTTCAAAATTTTAAATGAGCTAGTCGAAATTCCTATCAATGACCGTTTAATCCCAGCGGACAGAAGAACACGTGGTGGGCACAATCAGGCCTATAAACATCTTAGAGCTAACACCACACTGGGACAAAATTCTTTTTGGCATCGAACTATCCCTGATTGGAATTCTCTTCCGGCAGCTGCCATAGAATCAAAAACTGTGGCAGCGTTCAAGAGTCAGCTGGTTGACTAAGTCTACCAGCCCTTCCCCCCCTCCAGCCTGATACTCCACATAGGAGGTGCTGCTGGAGTATAATGTCAAAGTCAAAGTCAAAGAGTTAAGCAGGCCATCCATTTGTACGTGGCCCGTGTTATGTACGTGCGTGTCCGTGAAAAATCGTTCCTTGTGCGATTCGACACGGATACGGATCATACACGGATACATGCAAATGGATGGCACCAAGTACATCCATGTGCACGTGTTTTGCGCACACGAACCATGGATACAGATCTCGTGCAAATGGATGGCCTGCCTTAAACATTCCAAATTGAAAAAAACCCACTTTATTAATGATATTGGTGAGTTTTTATATATCGCACATACAATGCTCTGTGCCCATCACACACATCACCCCTTTTCACTGCACTGAAATGACAGGCGATTTCATTGACTGATTATTCCATGCCCCAAATGATGTCCTGAGTTTCCTTATGAGCTTGTCAAACTGGAAACGTGTGAAACTTGATAGGATACTAAATCCACCTACCTCTGGTACTAAGTCCGGGCAGTTAACAGTCGCAATTCTCCATGTGAAGCGATGTAAAACGAGGGCAGTCTCCTTGTACCGCGCTGGGTATTTTGTCCTACCAGAGCAAAGATTAGATGTGTGCAATTGTGGTTGAACTCACTGTGTTCAACACATCAGTTGCGATACAATAACAACCCCTGCCAACCAGCAGGTCAATGACAATATGACAAGAGTACGTCAAAATCAGACACCCATGAAACACCAGGCGCAAATCTGGTGTAAAAACAGGTCAGTCTCCTTGTAGTCAAATTCACAAGGTATATTGTCCTACAAGGCAAGGACTCAGGACTATGTTATTGTGGTTGAACCAGGGCTCACTGTGTTGAACACATCAGGTGTAATACAATGACACCCCCCCCCCCCTCCCCAGTAAGCACAATGCCTTGAACCAATATTATTTTAATGTTGGGCCAGCGTCGTAGAAGATGGGCCAACATTGAAACAACATTGGTTCAAGGCCTTGTGTTTAATGGGCACTGCTGTCAGGGACAATATATGACAAGAGTACGTCTAAATCAGGCACCCATGAAACACCAGGCACTGAACCAACATTGGCAGAATGCTGGGCCACCATCTACGGACACTGACCCATCATTATATCAGCATTGCTTCCTCGCCTCAATCGTGTTTGCCGACAGACTTGCTTTCAATTCTGATTGATATTGACTCATTCCCAGCAAAACGAGACATTGAGCCAATGTTGTTTTAATGTTTGGCTGACGTCGAAGACGGCGAGCCAAACATTAAAACAACATTGGCTCAATGTCTCGCGTTAGATGGGTTGTGCCACGTGCGGGTACAAAGTCAGAAGGAGACGACACAAAAAGCGCTAAATTAATTTGAATTTCCATCCACTTGAAGTTGTATCTCGCTCTCACGACCCACAACTTCAAGTGGATGAAAATTACTGATATTTGTTTAATTTGAGATCAAATATTTGCAAATCTCTATGTTAAAACACTCATTTCATTCCCTCTAACTGGTATTTGATCGGTCAATGAAAACTTGAAAACGATAATGGTCTTGCTTAGCGATTAAAGGGTTAAACATAGGCTCAGTGTTGGCCATTCGTTTGACCCTTTCAGCGCGGGGTTCGACTTTAGACGTCGGATTCTGACGTCTAAAGCCGGTCACCGCACTGAAAGAAATAAATATTTATAATGACAGTAGAACCATGACATAGGTATCCAAATGAAGGACAAAGAGCTAACTAAGACATTTATGATGATTGCAAATTGAAAAAAACCCTTCGGAATCTTGGTTTAAATGAAAATATTTTAGCGCTTTAAGGGTTAAGGATCTCTGGTCTACGCACCTGCAGCGCAGATCAACAGCTCAGTCACCCAACAATCAAGATTATCCAATGTTGTTTCAATGTTGGGCCATTATCGCAGACATTGGACCAACATTTAATCAGCACTGGGATGATGTTCCATGTTTATTGGGAATTCTCAGCCCAAGCAAATCTCCATGACCTGGATCCAGATGCGAACTGATTTCCATCTGAAAGCAGATGAAAATGAGTCAGATGCAATAACTGAAAGATCATATAAATGACATATTTTGATTTAAAACAAGACGTTTTCATGAATTAATTTATCGGGTAAAAATCATGGGGGTCAATTTAACGGATCTTAAACTGTTAACACACACTTTGATACAAGGGGCGGTTCCAGAAAATTTAAGGGGGATCCGGGTGTGTCATTTTAAACATTTTAACCACTGTGCTGCTGGTAGCGTATAATAATATAAGCTACATTTACCTGTATGATCCAGGCCAAGTGATATTTCACACTAAAATTATTAAAATCGTTTGTAGTAGATGCATATTTAACTCTTACAGCAGTGTACAACGCTGACTTATTTGTGTTTAAACCATGGAGACTAATTTCAATTTGAAATCATCATAAATTGATTAATTAATTAATTAATTAATTAATTAATTAATTAATTAATTAATTAATTAATTAATTAATTAATTAATTAATTAATTAATTAATTAATTAATTAATTAATTAATTGACGTAAATAGACGGTTTCAGTACTGAAAGAATTAAATATTTATATTGGTCGTAGACCCATAACATAGGTATTCAAATGAACCAGAAAGAGCTGACTAAGACACTTATGATGATTTCATTAATTAATTAATTATTATTGTCGTTTGGTTATGAAAAAAGCAACAGACTGATGTTACAACCACTTTCTCTTTCGGGTAAGTGAACATGATAAAATTCCCTGACTGGAAAACTTGAAACACATTTTCCAGGGATTTTCAAGTTTTCTGGGGTGGCTGGGAGCCCTATATTGTCTCATGTTTGCTGGGAAATCACGCCCCAGCCAACACAACTCTGTATCTGTATTTTACGTGGCAGTACGCACTTTTGTGCTATCGCGCCACGGGAGTAACTTAGCAAGGCCTGTTATCATTCATGATACCATCATAGCCTTATGTGCATGCCAAGTACTCCACATTGTGGATTTTCTGGGATCTCGCCAGATGGAAACTGCGCCTACTTGTAGGATCCTGACATCGCTCAGTTAATGTGGCGCTTATACCCAGATTCCTGGACGCGGGCGGACGGGGATGACCGCCTCGTTTTCATACCGTGGTGACGTGCGCACACAGAGCAGTGTGTGCGGCCTTGGTATTATTCCCGCACTTCAAGCGTAATACTCAGCGACTGCGGACGTGCCATAGCTCGCTCTCGCTAAGTCCATAGAGACGTGCCGTGCGCGGATGGTTGTGCTTTGCTGTTATCACATGTTAATCAAATAAACATGACAAGAGAGAAGAGAGTTTCCTGGTTTGTTTGAAACCGTCGACCAGACGGATGAGGAGGATGTTTGAGTTTTGATGGTGAGATTGGGCGGAGTCCCTCGTCGGCCGTTGTGACCCCATAACGGAACTCCCGGCGTAGGCCCATCACGCCATATTGGTGACCCCTGACGACTGATCGTTTACGCAACAGTGTTTTCACCTAGACGCCAGTTGAAAACCGCTGTTTTCAAGGATAGTTTCATTAATTTTAGGGGATTTTTTGAAAAAAATCAATAGCATTTTTTTCACAAGGTACGTGAAAGCTGTAGGTCAAAATATATATATGCCAGTTTAAATTAGTCAGAAAGAGTTATCAGACGAGAAGCATGTTTCTTTACGTCGAAAACGGCGTAAATTTCTAAACTTTTGGTCGAAATCCCACGTGTTTGGCGCCTTTTCAAGATGGCGGCCTTGCCGGTTTCTCTAGAAGAATCCAGAAAATTATTCTCATAGACATAGTCTATCATTTTTTTATCGTAAGAGTTTGTTTAATGCCTTCATCCTACTAATGCCACCGTAGGCGAGTAGGAAGTGGGTATTTTCTGTAACTCATTTTTATCGTTGATTACCATAATTGGGTAACTCGATCTTAAAGTCCATAGACGAAATCTCGTCATTTTTTCCCGATTTTTTCTACAAATCGACAGAAATTTTTAATATCGCTTCGACTTGGGTAACCTTTAATAGGTTTAGGGCCAAAATAAATTGTTTCCCTAAATGAATGTCAATAAACGGTCTTATTTGGTCTGTTTAAAAATATTCCCAGGACCGTAGGTCAATATTTTGTACTATTATCATATGTTATTTCAGAGAATGCTGAATATTGTATTTGTATTTGGTAGGTGTGCGCCATCTTGGCCGCTGGTTTCCCTAACTTAGCTCAAAGCCCGCCGTGGGCACCCACGTGTTCCCCCCTAACCGGCATGCATCGGGACAGTGAACCTGTGTCGCCGCATCACATTAGCATAAAGTAAGCCGCCATTTTGATTTGGTGGAGATTATTAGTCACGTGTTCCAAATTTTACACGGACAGATTGTAATAAAAAAAAAAATTAAATTTGTTTGTAAATTTTCTTTTTCAACACGATTGAGGGAGAAAATATGTAAATAAGTCGTTTCGAAAACAAAATTCTGCCACTAATTGTGCGAGACTTTTTGTTCACTTTGAAACGCCTTTCAGTGTTTGTAATCGTGCTAGGCTATTCAGCGCCTTATTTGGGCACGCAGTAGCTGATGAATATGCTAATGTGAGGCGAGACGGGGATGCTGACCGTCAAACAAATGTGACAGCCTGAAAGCAATTCTAATTGAGAGGCGAGGATTGACAACACCTGAAAGGGTCAATAAAGTTATCTCTGGCGAGAAGATTGGAAATGATATTCCCTCGCGTTTCCTGAGGCGTCTGCAGAAGACTGCAGGTTTCGGCACCAAAGCTGTTGTGGGAAAGGCTGTAATTCGGCAAGCGTTCATATGACAGATGCCCGCTTCCATCAGAGCCCATTTGGCGACTCAACCCAACAGTGCCTCCCTCGAAAGTTTGGCCGTTTTGGCTGACAGGGCACTGGCTGCAGAACAGGACGTGGAAGAGAGTAAGCCGGGGGTCGCAGAGATCAAAGTCGACGAGACCAGCAAATTATTTGGTTTGTTAGAAGATCTATCCAAACGCATCAAGAGATTAGAAACAGTAGCAACAGCGGAGAGGAAACGAAATAAAGGACGTGGACGAGCAAATAACTACGCTCACGCGCCTGCATTTGCCCCCAATGTACAGGCCTCAGGTTTCATTAGTAACCAACATAGTCAGTATAGAGACGTTAAAGATAATGCTCGACCTTTCGCTCCGCCGACGAATTCGCAAACAAATGCTCGACCTTCCGTTCCGCCGCCGAACACACAGAGAAATGACGCCGCTAAGACTTTGAATTCGGCTGATGCAACTGTTTGCTATTTTCGGTGACAAGGCACGCACGTGCAGAAGCCCCTGCGCTTTTTCTTTAAACTGCTAAGCCAGAGCAAGATTGCGACTCTTGCATCTGGCGGTATAACTGAGACGCGACATGACTCCGCGGACGCTAGTTCTCCACAGTTATCTCACTCTAACATATTTTATGTCGCAGATAAAGGACATAAATGCAGATATTTAATCGACACGGGCGCAGCTGTCAGTGTTCTGCCGAAATCTTGCGCTAACGGGATTTCGGGCGCTGACAGTCTCCCCCTGGTGGCAGCTAATAACAGTACTATAAACACTTACGGCAATTGTCAACGCGTCGTCGATGTCGGCTTAAAGCGCGAATATCCGTGGACATTCATAGTGGCAGATGTGCAGCAACCCATAATCGGGGCTGATTTTTTAATCCACTACAATTTGCTCGTAGACTTGAGAAGCAGATGTCTTCGAGACATGCGTACAGGCTTAGCCATTGCCGCATATTCAAGATTTTACGCAGCGGTTAGCCGGATCGAAAAAATTTTCGAAGATAGACTTAGTCAGGGCTTATTACCAAATTCCGGTGGAACCATCCGACGTACACAAGACTGCTGTTACCACACCTTTTGGCTTGTTTAATTTCACTAGAAACCCATTTGGTCTGAGAAATTCCGGTCAAACGTTTCAGCGATTTATAGACCACGTGACACGCTGACTTGATTTCGTTTTTGTTTATTTGGATAACCTACTGGTAACCAGCCCAGATCATAAAACGCATAAGAAACATCTACGAATTCTTTTTGCTCGACTATCTGAGTACGGAATCATCATTGGTCCTGAAAAGTGTCAGTTCGGAACATCTGAATTAAGTTTCTTAGGTCATCACGTTTGCGCCGAAGGCATTTCGCCGTTACCTAGCGCCGTTGACGCGATCGTTAATTTCAATAAACCCGAAAAGCAACGAGCATTGCGTAGGTATCTGGGAATGGTGAATTATTACCACCGTTTCATACCGCATTGCGCCGCGAAGCTGACGCCACTCAATAATCTGCTGACTTCTGCCAACGAAGGCCATACCAGATTGTCACCAAAATCAAATTTCGATTTGAAGTGGAATAAAGAAGCAGAGTCAGCATTTTCCGAGTCCAAACAGATATTGGCAAACGCTACGCTTCTGGTGCACCCAGATTCTACGGCCCAGCTTAACATCACGTGTGACGCTAGTGATGTCGCCGTCGGTGGCGTTTTGCAGCAATTTTTAAACGGTATGTGGCAGCCGCTTTCGTTTTTTAGCAAGAAGCTGAACCCAGCAGAGACACGCTATAGCGCGTTCGATCGTGAACTTTTGGCAGTATACGCTACAATTAAACATTTCAGACACAATTTAGAAGGACGAAATTTTTTCGTTAATACTGATCACAAACCGTTAACATTCGTAATGTCATCCGTGACTGAGCGCGCATCCCTACGACAAACACGTCATTTAGCGTTCATCACTGAATTCACCACCGATATTAGATATGTAAAAGGAGAGACAAATTTCGTCGCTGATGCGCTGTCACGACCATCAGTGTCAGCGATACACGATGGCCCAGTAATAGACTATAAAGAGTTAAGTCTCGATAAAGCTAATGACGCGGAATTCACACGTTTGAGACATTCGACTACATCCACTATGAATTTCAAACTATTGAAATCGTTTGATAATCAATTGATCTGGTGTGATGTGTCCACGGGACACAACCGGCCGTACCTTACCGCGAAATTTCGCCGAAAAGTTTTTTCAAACTTGCACGGTTTAGGCCATCCATCGCATAGAGCCACCAGACCTTTGATTAATACCCGATTTGTATGGCACGGCATGAATATAGATATTGCTAGATGGTGTCGTACCTGTAAGGGTTGCCAGACCGCTAAAGTTTCACGTCATAACACTCCAGTTTTCGGAAAATTCACTGAACCTACCGAGCGATTCGATCATGTCCACGTGGACATAGTCGGACCTTAACCCTATGCCGATGGTTTTAGATATCTACTGACTTGCGTCGACCGTTTTACACGTTGGCCTGAAGCTATACCTATGGTAGATATTAGAGCCGAAACGGTCGCCGATGCCTTCTTCAGCGGGTGGATAGCACGTTATGGTACCCCTGCCACTATCACCACTGATAGGGGCGCTCAATTCGAGTCCAAATTGTGGGATAGTTTATGTAACCAATTCGGGATTATTCGGAATCGTACCACGAGTTATCACCCTCAGTCGAATGGCATGGTCGAGCGTTTCCACCATCAATTGAAAGCCGCCATTATGGCGCACGAGTCACCGAATCCGTGGACTATCACGTTACCTGCCGTACTTTTAGGAGTTCGTTCAGCCGTGAAAAACAGACTGGGCAGGTCAGCTGCTGAGATGATTTACGGGACAACCCTTAGACTTCCAGGAGAGTTTACTAAACAGTACAACGTCGACGCTAACACTGATTTGGAGAATTATTCAGACAAGCTACGCGTGGCCATGTCGCGTCTCCGTCTATGTCCGCCACGTGACACACAACAACACAACATTTTCCAATTCAAGGAAATCGCTACATGTACTCATGTATTCTTGCGCAGAATCGCAATTGCACCGCCTCTGACCGCCCCTTACGACGGACCATACAAGGTCGTCGCGAGGAGTGGCAGAGTAATGAAAATCCTAGTTAAAGGCAAGGTTGAGACGGTCTCCTTAGATCGCGTTAAACCCGCTTACATGGAGTGCGAGCCTACAACAGGTACGACAACACAGCGTAAACCGCCAAGCAAACCACGGAAGTCGACGGCTACCAGGACATCTAGTAAGAATCCACAGGGTCCACCTAGACCTGGTAGTGCGGACACTCCGACGTCCAACGGGACGAGAGTCAACACAAAAAAGTCGACGGCAGTCAGAAGCAATCAAAAATCGGCCACAGTCCCAAAGCAAATAGATGTTAAAGTCAACTTGTCTAACAGAGACAATACTTACGTAGCGCCACATTCGCGAGCCCCTGCCGCGTCCCGCGCTAACGGGAACGGCGGTGGTTTACGAACGTATTCCCACATAACTTTACATCTACGGGGTAAAACCCCGGGTGCGTCTCACGCCGTATTCGACTCGACAATAAGCAAACATGCGAATATCGCTAATCGCGAAAAAATTTCGACCGACCAAACAGTGCGAAAAACTAGAGTCGGACGAATAATCCAGACTCCTGCTCGATTCGTGCAGATGGTTCACGCCATAGTCGCGCCTAATGACGTCTATGGCGGGCCCAACCGCATACCTCGTAATAACAATGTTGATAAATTGTAAATGAATATGCCAGGCCTGGCAGAATTGTGTACAGATATATAAATGTGAAGACATTTTCTTTTAGCAAGCTCATTGCTAAAGCATTAATAGCAATTCTGTTAATTAAATGCATGGGTTGATAGCAGCTTGCAGCACATGAATCTTATATAAAGGACAGTTGGTGTTAAGAGGATAGGACAATTCACGTATAATGCTGCGCTTTCAACCGCCCACAATGTAACCACACTCGCTATATATTTTTTTTAAGAAAATCATGCTTAGTATAAGAGGTTACATATTTTACAACCCCGCTACTTGCACGAAGCAGTCTCTTACACGTCAGTTTGGTCCTACGTTGTCACTCAGCCGGGGGTAATGTAGGACCCTGACATCGCTCAGTTAATGCGGCGCTTATCCCCAGATTCCTGGACGCGGGCGGACGGGGATGACCGCCTCGTTTTCATACCGTAGTGACGTGCGTACACAGAGCAGTGTGTGCGGCCTTGGTATTATTCCCGCACTTCAAGCGTAATACTCAGCGACTGCGGACGTGCCGTAGCTCGCTCTCGCTAAGTCCATAGAGACGTGCCGTGCGCGGATGGTTGTGCTTTGCTGTTATCACATGTTAATCAAATAAACATGACAAGAGAGAAGAGAGTTTCCTGGTTTGTTTGAAACCGTCGACCAGACGGATGAGGAGGATGTTTGAGTTTTGATGGTGAGATTGGGCGGAGTCCCTCGTCGGCCGTTGTGACCCCATAACGGAACTCCCGGCGTAGGCCCATCACGCCATATACTTTCATTGAGGTTCTTTTACGTCCAACTCAAAGTCAATCAGACGAGCGATATGATACACGTGGTTCTCTGAGCCCCACGACACGACATCGCTGCATGATGTATCAGTGTATACAGCACCTGGCAGTCCCAGGCGGTCACCAATCCAATTATGAACCGGGCGCGACGTTGCTCAATTTCAGTGATCAAACCGACACCGATGAGACAACGCCATATTCCGTATGATTAACTCATTGACCCAATGTTGTTTTAAGGTTAGTCAACCATCTGCGGCGCTGGCCCAACATTAAACCAACATTGGATTATTGTTTCTTGTCATTGAGTAATTAAATTAATATCATAGATCGAATTACTCTACGCTTTCTTCAACGCTGGGCTAACATTCAACCCACATAGGCTCAACGTCTCTGGTATGCAGGGCGGGGGCCCTAGGGAAGTGGTTAGCACCGCTGCCTTTCACGCTAGAGTTCGGGGTTCGGTTCCCGGTCTCGGCGGTTTGAAAGAAACAAAATGTTTCTTCCCCATCCACGTGTGACACTCAGTACCGAGAGGTGGCGTGCTCGGCCTCAGACCGCCAGGGCTCAAATTTCGAATCCTGTCTCTGGAGGACAGTGTCATCTCATTCATCTCACTATCCTCAGGAGGTTCTCCTGGCCCAGTTTAGCCTATATGTGCACAAAGGTGGCCTAAAGCCCGATTCATTTCATTTCATTTCTCTGGTGAGCATGATCAGTCCACACAGTCTTCAGTGGACAGTGTAGTAGACAGTGGGCCAACATCAAAACAAGATTATATTAATTCCACGTGTTTATAGGAGAGTCACGTGGTCGGCGGCTTCCACACATTCAGATTCTGAGTTCATTAACCCTTTCACCGCCAAATTATACAATCTGAATCTTCACCCACTTGAAGTTGTGTCTCGCTGACGCGATCCACAACTTCAAGTCAGTGAAAATTATTCAGATTTGACAAAATAGAGGTCAAATGTTTTCAAATCATGCTGGTTGATGTCACATTTTATCTTTACCATAATTAAAATGTGGTACTTAATGTGCTAATAAAAAAATGAAAACCAGAATATATGCGACACCGGCGGTTAAAGGGTTAACCCCTTAACCCTCAAAGCGCTAAATTAAATAATTTTAATTTTCACTCACTTGAAGCTGTCTCGCTACCGCGACCCACAACAAATTACCCATATTTGTTTAATTTGAGACTAAACATATGCAAATCTTGTTCTGCAAACAGTCAGTTCATTCTCAATAACTGTGATTTGACTGGCTAATAAAACAGATTAAACACAACTATCGTCATGTTTTCAGTATGTTTATTTTACCGTCAAACAACGAAACTTGAAGGTTAAATGAAATGAAATGAATCGGGCTTTAGGCCACCTTTGTGCACATATAGGCTAAACTGGTCCAGGAGAACCTCCTGAGGATGGTGAGATGATCGAGATGACACTGTCCTCCAGACACAGGATTCGAAATTCGAGCCCTGGCGGTCTGAGGCCGAGCACGCTACCTCTCGGTCACGGAGGCTCCCCGCAATACTGACTTTCACACGTGGATAGGGAAGAAACATTTTTTGTTTCTTTCAAACCGCCGAGACCGGGAACCGAACCCCGAACTCTAGCGTGAAAGGCAGCGGTGCTAATCACTAAACCCCACCCATGTGAACGTTAAATGAAATGCTGCTGGGCTGATAAATCTCCCTCCAGCCGTCATCTCACAGCTATATTTCTATCCCCTTGAAGTTGTGTGTCGCAGAAGCGATACACAACTTCAAGTGGATAGAAATTGAAATAATTATTTAATTTAGCGCTTTCAGGGTTAAGACACGTTATGATCAGTAACAATTAAACATTGAACCAATGTTGTTTTAATGTTGGGCCACCGTCTACGACGCTGGCTCAACATTAAAGCAACAAAATGTTGACATCCAGCACAGTGGTCAGCACTACCACCTGTCAATGAGTGCGTCAAGCGCTGGATACTTCTCAAGCAAGGGTTGAAGCTATACAATAATCATTGGGATGTATGATAAACAGTCAATATGTGAAAGAATGGATAGAGATAGGACCTATACAAGGAAATTGTATTTATTTTATGAACAACGAATTCCAGCAACTAGCAGTGATAATATATGATGAAATTACGATATAATGACAAAAAATTATGATATGTAAACATTATTTTTAATATAGAAAAATAATATAACTTGCGTTGTGTGATTTCAAATGTTAATTTAAAAGTTCTCATTCTATTTGTTTTGAATGGTAATTTTAGTAACTATATTTGTTCACCAAATTGAAGGTGCACAAAAAACCTATATATATATACAAGTGCCACCGCCTGTCACGCCAGAGCTCCTCCCGCACTGTCAGAATTCAGGTTGTAATAACGAAACTATAATAGAGAATATTTAATGTAATGAATGAATGGGGTTTTAGGCCACCTATGTGCACATATAGGCTAAACTTGGACAGGTGATGGAATTCTCGGATAGATAAAAAGGTGAATGCAATGAATGGGGGGGGGGGGTAGACCACTATACTGACTAAAATGGACCAGCATAAGGCCACTTTATTTAATTTCTCTGTTTTAGATCAGAAAAAATCCAAAATCTAATGAGGGAGGGCGGTAAAAAAAAACATTGAGGAACAGAAAACATTGAACCTATTTTTGAAAAAGGTATTGAGGGCGAACAAATAAAAAAACATTTGACTTATTTCTGGAAAAGTTAATGAGGGCGACGAAAAAAAAAACTTTGCCGACATATTTAAAAAAAAGTTAATGAGGGCGACAAAAAAACAAGCCAAAAAAACATAGCTGGAAGAATATTTTTTATCTCTCAAAATCAACTTGTTTTTTTTTGGAATGTTTTTTTATCTCTCAAATCTCCGAAATCGACAACAATCTAATGCGCGCGCTGGGCACATGTTTTTTTTGATAATGCGCAGATTAAATCTAATGCGCGCGCTCATCTAAAACAGAGAAAAAAAACATAGTGGCCTAGCCTCCTGAATATGGCGAGATGAATTAGCTGACACTGCCCTCCAGACACAGGGTTCGAAATTCGAGCCCCGGCGGTCTGAGGCTGAGAACGCTACCTCTCAGTCACGGTGGCTTCCCGCTATATTGACTGTGTTTATGAGTGAGAGGGGAAGAAACATTTGTTTCTTTGAAACCTGAATGCTAGCACTCTGAACGAACCCCCGATGTCCGACTTCTCAAGCAGGCAGCCCTGCACTGCACCAGGGCCCTCGCCCTAGTTTTTTATGTTTCAATACTAAACAAAATTCTACACGTAATTATAGCACTGTTATTTAGTCCTTACAATCTGCCGTCTGCAGACGTCAGATTCTGACGACTAAAGTCGCTTCCGCGCTGTAAAAGTAAAAAATAGTTATAATGGTCGTAGACACATAACACAGGTATTCAACTAAATCAGAAAGAGCTGACTAAGACATTCATGATAATTTCAAATTGAAAAAAAAACACTTTGATTCCCATGGTTTATATAAAAAAAAATCAGCGCCTAAAGGGTTAAATAAGAAAACTTAGTGGATAAAGGGTTAACTTACAAATAGATTTACAATTTTCACTTGTGGTTGTACTATTTGATCACCATAGTAATATGGGGTTCTATCTACAGCACAAACGAACAAAGTTATACTATAGCTCTAATTTGCTCATCCGTTTTTAGATAGAATCCTATATTACCGCGGCCTCTATTGTTAATGGAGGAAAGCTTTTCGCTATGCTTCCAAAAATCCAACAGCGAGGTTGCCAGGTGGTTCCTATGTTTTCGTCGATACTGTAAGTGTTGGTAGTCGTAGGAACCACCTTAATATATTAGTATGGCGTGCTGTAGGCCATGCGACGACTTCGGGAGCTGACGCAGGCCCATGCATTTTTAACTAATGATGTAAATTCTATAATAGCTATATATGTATTGTAAAAATGTTCTATTTGTAGTTATTTTGTAGGTTGCTACGCTTTCCAGAGTGTATTTTACCTATATACTATTCAAAATAAAACGTAGTTTTTTATCTCAGTTTTGGAGCGGGCGACATTTCTATATTATGTGTTTAACTCGGATACGTTTTAAAAATGTCAGTACTGTATGAGTACATCAATGTATTATATATAATAATGTACTACCGATAATGTATATACCCTAAATCCTGTACGGATATAATATGGTAATAAATTTGTTTCGATTTGACTATCGTAATCATTCTGTATTAGTCATAGTACTACGTACTAGTCGTGCATGGCCCAGTGTTGATCTAATGTTGGGTCAGCATCGCAGCCGGTGGACCAGCATTAAAATAGCATTGGGTCAACGCTTAGTGTTTGACGAGATTACTGCAACCTCAAATTGATTAGTAATATCTCATACATGTAATATAAAAATGGCCTTGTTATTTAATTTGAAGATCGAATTCTTTACATCTGCAACTCATTCTGGCAGTTGTGAAAAAGACAATCGGATAGGAAAACAACAGAACAGCAAATATGAAATATAGTTTAATAAATAAGATAACAAATTCTATAACATTTCTATCATTACATTAGAAACTTTTATACGATATAAAAAATATTACCTGACAGCAAAATGATACATGACAGTTTAAACATGTTCATGTTATTCAAAAACATTCAAGACAATAAATATTGTTATTATCCAAATAACTTTACAAAATTGTGCGCTGAGAATGAGTATAGACATTTCATATCACTGCAACTATAGTGGTGTTTTTTTCAAATTGAAGCCTTTGCAAGCATCTATAATAGGCAACGTCAATGTGAAGCATCTAGCATTAACTTAGCAACATTTTTATCCTAACTCCATATGCGAACTATAATTCCATATAAGCAATTTTCAAAATCAAATGAAATGTCACGGATATCTGTGAAAAAATGTTATGTGGTAGATTCTTCTTTGATTAAATAATTCAATGTGAGAAGTAACTCTTTCATTTGATCATTTAAAGATGGAAATCAAAAGACATCACGTTTGAAGCTGGAATTGCTAACAGGATGTCATTTGATTTCCAGCTTCAAATTATTGCAATATAAATATAACCCTTGGCCCACTAGAGTTCCCAGAAACAAATTTCCGTTTGGTCGGCTGTATATACCAGGTATAGGTTTTTGAGCATGTCTCAAATAAAATTTCACTGAGTTTGTTTAAATATTTTGTGGCCGATGCTGGATTAATAGAATAATTAAATTGGAGATATGTCTTTTTACAAAGAGATATATTTTCCGTCATTTGATGATGGGAATCACGTCAGCAATTGCAGCATCAAATGAGTGAAAACTGATAACAAACAATTTAAGGGTTAATATTAGGGACGCCAAATGACAAATATTGGCTTAAAAGATCACTTAAAAAATTCAACAAGATTATGTAAATTCAACAACTTTGATGTTATCACATACAATTATTTTCAAGGCGAGTTGCATATGTCAGTGTTTTGAAAGCAGCTCTGAATGAAATTTCCACTTTTTTTACCATGGTGGATGCTGATTTATACCCACTCAAAAATGTTCTGTCATGTAATTAAATTTTGTGTCCCTATTGGACACTGCAAACTATATCAAGTTGGACATGTCATACTACTTTTCAACATATTTTCAACACATATTTTCAACTCTACTTTTCAATATATTAGGGGCAGTTTCTCTGAAAACACTACACAGTATAAAAATGACATTGGAAGTTAACATATATAATTCAATGAAATGTTTTCAAGTTGATAGTGATAAAAAAAGTATTTTTTACAAATTTTGTGATTATTATTTGTAGGAAATTGGCAGTGCTGGTTTTTTGTCATAATATCAATCTGATAAATGGTGCTCTTAACCCTCTACATTTCTGGAACACATTATTGTGAGATGCAAATTCCTCAATTAAATGGAAACAGACGATATCAATTTCCTTCTCTGTGAGATTAACATCTCACGATGAATAAAAATTATTTAAACTGTTAATAGTACATTATTATTATAATAAATGTGAAGCTCCAAATATTTTGATTTTAATTGGTGATGGCATCTTTTAGTAACAATTAGTCATCTTAGGGCTGATATAATTTAAAATTTTCACCCCAGCAGGTAAAGGGTTAAGATTTCAATGAGGGGGCGTGGTCAGGTGGCCTGTCAATCACTCTTATTACTGAGAGCTAACATTGACGGTGCGAGTTTGTCACGCCCCAGCTTCCGCCCGTTCACCACCAGAACCACAGGATTCTCAACTCTTATATTCCGATAGTTAATCTCCTGAAACATAAAATTATCATAAATTGCAAACACTCGAAAATCAATTAGTTATTCATATTTCTGCAATGGTTCAAGTTATATTAACCCCTAAAGCACTGAATAATTCTGTATAAGTCACGAGAGACCAAAGGTTTTTTTTCAATTTGAAATCATCATAAACTGAGGTGTGAATTGCTGCAGCGATTCCCACCTCAGTCAATACAAATTATCCAAAATTATAAAATATCCAAGCGTGATACATCAATACATGCTTAAAAAAGTTCTGTGAGGGATTTATAAATCGGATGACCACTTTTCCTAAATAGACATATTTTTCGTCATATTAGCTGGGAATTGGGTTAGCAGTTCCCGCTTCAAATGAAGGAAAAATAGACAGAAACAATGCAGCAGCTCAAGGGTGAAGCATCAAGCTGTTGACCTAACATTACACCGGGCCTTCTGTTAATGGTCCCAGGTCTACGCACCTGTACTTCAACAGCTCAGTCACCTCAGCAATCAACATCATCCAATGTTGTTTCAATGTTGGGCCATTGTCAAAGGCGTTGGACCAACATTCAACCAATACTGAGATATGTGTGTTTGGTTCTTAGCTCAAACCATGCAAATTTTCATTCACGCGGATGAGAACTGCTACCACGATTCCCATCTGAGCACTGCTGAAAGCGAATGAAAATGAGTTGACTTTATAATATAACCAATTGTAGTGACTTAAAGTCTATCATAATGATCATATTTTAATAGAAAACATAACGTTTCATAAATAAATTGTTTTGAATTAATGTGATGGGGTGAATTAAACGGATCTTAAACTGCCACCACACACTTCATTTCAAGGGGCGGTTCCAGGAAACATAAAGGGGGAGGCGGGTGTGTCATTTTAAACATTTTAACCATGGTGCTGCTGGGAGAGTATAATAATATAAGCTACATTTACCTGTATGATCCAGGCCAAATGATATTTCACACTAAAATTAATTAAATCGTTTTGTAGTGGATGTTTAATTAACAGTTAAAGTGCTAATCGAGTTTATAATCAATCAATCAATCGATCGATCGATCGATTAATCAATCAATCAATCGATCAATCAATCAATTGATCAATCAATGTTGTTTTAAGGTTAGTCCACCATCTGCGGCGCTGGCCCAACATTAAACCAACATTGGATTATTGTCTCTTGTCATTGAGTAATTAAATTGAATCATAGATTGACTTACTCTACGGTTTCTTCAACGCTGGGCTAACATTCAACCCACATTGGCTCAACGTCTCTGGTTTTCATGGCGGGGGCCCTAGGGGGGTGGTTAGCACCGCTGCCTTTCACGCTAGATTTCGGGTTTCGGTTCCCGGTCTCGGCGGTTTGAAAGAAACAAAAATGTTTCTTCCCCATCCACGTGTGAAACTCAGTATGGTGGGGAGCCTCCATGACCGAGAGGCAGCGTGCTCGGCCTCAGACCGCCAGGGCTCGAATTTCGAATCTTGTGTCTGGAGGACAAAATAAAAAAGTTAATGAGGGTGACAAAAAAACAAGCAAAAAAACATAGCTGGAAGAATATTTTTTGTCTCTCGAAATGAACTTGTTTTTTTTTCGGAATGTTTTTTTATCCCTAAAATTGACTGTTTTTTTCCAAAATCGGCAACAATCTAATGCGCGCGCTGGGTAGAAAAAAACACATGTTTTTTTGATAATGCGCAGCTTAAATCTAATGCGCGCGCTCATATAAAACAGAGAAAACAACATAGTGGCCTAACCTCCTGAGGATGACGAGATGAATTAGATGACACTACCCTCCAGACACAGGGTTCGAAATTCAGGCCCCGGCGGTCTGAGGCTGAGCACGCTACCTCTCAGTCACGGGGGCTTCCCGCTATACTGACTGTGTGTTTATGAGTGAGAGGGGAAGAAACATTTGTTTCTTTGAAACCTGAATGCTAGCACTCTGAACGAACCCCCGATGTCCGACTTCTCAAGCAGGCAGCCCTGCACTGCACCAGGGCCCTCGCCCTAGTTTTTTATGTTTCAATACTAAACAAAATTCTACACGTAATTCTAGCACTGCTATTTAGTCTTTAGAATCTGACGTCTGTAGACGTCAGATTCTGACGACTAAAGTCGCTTCCGCGCTGTAAAAGTAAAAAATAGTTATAATGGTCGTAGACCCATAACACAGGTATTCAAATAAATCAGAAAGAGATAACTAAGACATTCATGATAATTTCAAATTGAAAAAAAACACTTTGATACCCATGGTTTATATAAAAAAAAATCAGCGCCTAAAGGGTTAAATAAGAAAACTTAGTGGATAAAGGGTTAACTTACAAATAGATTTACAATTTTCACTTGTGGTTGTACTATTTGATCACCATAGTAATATGGGGTTCTATCTACAGCACAAACGAACAAAGGTATACTATAGCTCTAATTTGTTCATCCGTTTTTAGATAGAATCCTATATTACTGCGGCCTCTATTGTTAATGGGGGAAAGCTTTTCGCTATGCTTCCAAAAATCCAACAGCGAGGTTGCCAGGTGGTCCCTATGTTTTCGTCGATACTGAAAGTGTTGGTAGTCGTAGGAACCACCTTAATATAATATTATGGCGTGCTGTAGGCCATGCGACGACTCTGGGAGCTGACGCAGGCCCATGCATTTTTAACTAATGATGTAAATTTTATAATAGCTATATATGTATTGTAAAAATGTTCTATCTGTAGTTATTTTGTAGGTTGCTACGCTTTCCAGAGTGTATTTTACCTATATACTATTCAAAATAAAACGTAGTTTTTTATCTCAGTTTTGGAGCGGGCGACATTTCTATATTATGTGTTTAACTCGGATACGTTTTAAAAATGTCAGTACTGTATGAGTACATCAATGTATTATATATAATAATGTACTACCGATAATGTATATACCCTAAATCCTGTACGGATATAATATGGTAATAAATTTGATTCGATTTGACTATCGTAATCATTCTGTATTAGTCAGAGTATTACGTACTAGTCATGCATGGCCCAGTGTTGATCTAATGTTGGGTCAGCATCGCAGCCGGTGGACCAGCATTAAAATAGCATTGGATCAGCGCTTAGTGTTTGCCGAGATTACTGCAACCTCAAATTGATTAGTAATATCTCATACATGTAATATAAAAATGGCCTTGTTATTTAATTTGAAGATCGAATTCTTTACATCTGCAACTCATTCTGGCAGTTGTGAAAAAGACAATCGGGTAGGAAAACAACAGAACAGCAAATATGAAATATAGTTTAATAAATCAGATAACAAATTCTATAACATTTCTATCATTACATTAGAAACTTTTATACGATATAAAAAATATTACCTGACAGCAAAATGATACATGACAGTTTAAACATGTTCATGTTATTCAAAAACATTCAAGACAATAAATATTGTTATTATCCAAATAACTTTACAAAATTGTGCGCTGAGAATGAGTATAGACATTTCATATCACTGTAACTATAGTAGTGTTTTTTCAAATTGAAGCCTTTGCAAGCATCTATAATAGGCAACGTCAATGTGAAGCATCTAGCATTAACTTAGCAACATTTTTATCCTAACTCCATATGCGAACTATAATTCCATATAAGCAATTTTCAAAATCAAATGAAATGTCACGGATATCTGTGAAAAAATGTTATGTGGTAGATTCTTCTTTGATTAAATAATTCAATGTGAGAAGTAACTCTTTCATTTGATCATTTAAAGATGGAAATCAAATGACATCACGTTTGAAGCTGGAATTGCTAACAGGATGTCATTTGATTTCCAGCTTCAAATTATTGCAATATAAATATAACCCTTGGCCCACTAGAGTTCCCAGAAACAAATTGCCGTTTGGTAATAAACACAAACCAAAAGATGTGATCTTGTTACTTATACTTTATACCAGGTATAGGTTTTCGAGCATGTTTCAAATAAAATTTCACTGAGTTTGTTTAAATATTTTGTGGCCGATGCTGAATTAATAGAATAATTAAATTGGAGATATGTCTTTTTACAAAGAGATATATTTTCCGTCATTTGATGATGGGAATCACATCAGCAATTGCAGCATCAAATGAGTGAAAACTGATAACAAACAATTTAAGGGTTAATATTAGGGACGCCAAATGACAAATATTGGCTTAAAAGATCACTTAAAAAATTCAACAAGATGATGTAAATTAAACAACTTTAAAGTGATCACATACAATTATTTTCAAGGCGAGTTGCATATGTCAGTGTTTTGAAAGCAGCTCTGAATGAAATTTCCACTTTTTTTACCATGGTGGATGCTGATTTATACCCACTCAAAAATGTTCATGTAATTAAATTTTGTGTCTCTATTGGACACTCAAAACAATATTATGGAGACCGAAACCTGCAAACTATATCAAGTTGGACATGTCATACTACTTTTCAACATATTTTCAACACATATTTTCAACTCTACTTTTCAATATATTAGGGGCAGTTTCTCTGAAAACACTACACAGTATAAAAATGACATTGGAAGTTAACATATATAATTCAATGAAATGTTTTCAAGTTGATAGTGATAAAAAAAGTATTTTTTACAAATTTTGTGATTATTATTTGTAGGAAATTGGCAGTGCTGGTTTTTTGTCATAATATCAATCTGATAAATGGTGCTCCTAACCCTCTACATTTCTGGAACACATTATTGTGAGATGCAAATTCCTCAATTAAATGGAAACATAGGATATCAATTTCTTTCTCTGTGAGATTAACATCTCACGATGACTAAAAATTATTTAATCTGTTAATAGTACATTATTATTATAATAAATGTAAAGCTCCAAATATTTTGATTTTGATTGGTGATGGCATCTTTTAGTAACAATTAGTCATCTTAGGGCTGATATAATTTAAAATTTTCACTCCAGCAGGTAAAGGGTTAAGATTTCAATGAGGGGGCGTGGTCAGGCGGCCTGTCAATCACTCTTATTACTGAGAGCTAACATTGACGGTGCGAGTTTGTCACGTCCCAGCTTCCGCCCGTTCACCACCAGCACCACAGGATTCTCAACTCTTATATTCCGATAGTTAATATCCTGAAACATGAAATTATCATAAATTGCAAACACTCGAAAATCAATTAGTTATTCATATTTCTGCAATGGTTCAAGTTATATTAACCCCTAAAGCACTGAATAATTCTGTATAAATCACGAGAGACCAAAGGTTTTTTTTCAATTTTAAATCATCATAAACTGAGGTGTGAATTGCTGCAGCGATTCCCACCTCAGTCGATACAAATTATCCAAAATTATAAAATATCCAAGCGTGATACATTAATACATGCTTAAAAAGTTCTGTGAGGGATTTATAAATCTGATAAAGAGTTAACATAACAAACTGATCTTTATATTTTTTATCTACTGGTATGGCTGAAGGTACAGCTCGGGTATAGCTTACAACGTCCAAACACAAATCACTACATACCTTGTATCTACTGGTATGGCTGAAGGTACAGCTCGGGTATAGCTTACAATGTCCAAACACAAATCACTACATACCTTGTATCTACTGGTATGGCTGAAGGTACAGCTCGGGTATAGCTTACAACGTCCAAACACAAATCATGACATACCTTGTATCTACTGGTATGGCTGAAGGTACAGCTCGGGTATAGCTTACAACGTCCAAACACAAATCATGACATACCTTGTATCTACTGGTATGGCTGAAGGTACAGCTCGGGTATAGCTTACAACGTCCAAACACAAATCATGACATACCTTGTATCTACTGGTATGGCTGAAGGTACAGCTTACAATGTCCAAACACAAATCATGACATACCTTGTATCTACTGGTATGGCTGAAGGTACAGCTTGGGTATAGCTTACAATGTCCAAGCACAAATCATGACATACCTTGTATCTACTGATATGGCTGAAGGTACAGCTCGGGTATAGCTTACAATGTCCAAACACAAATCATGACATACCTTGTATCTACTGGTATGGCTGAAGGTACAGCTTGGGTATAGCTTACAATGTCCAAACACAAATCATGACATACCTTGTATCTACTGATATGGCTGAAGGTACAGCTTGGGTATAGCTTACAATGTCCAAACACAAATCATGACATACCTTGTATCTACTGATATGGCTGAAGGTACAGCTCGGGTATAGCTTACAATGTCCAAACACAAATCATGACATACCTTGTATCTACTGATATGGCTGAAGGTACAGCTTGGGTATAGCTTACAATGTCCAAACACAAATCATGACATACCTGATCTTTGTATTTTATATCCACTGGCTGCAGGTATGGCTCGGGTATAGCTACTGAATCTCCCACCTTAACACCGTAGTTTGGGGCCAGATTATACACAGTGACGCTGACACAGTCAGAAGCCTTATCAACCAAACCAAATGTACTGTCAACAAAAAAGGTAGATAAATCAGAAGATAAAACATTGATTATATTGTGTAAATAAAATAGAAATTAAATTAAATGAATGATATTGCTGAGGTTCTTAGCCCTTGCAACGCTGAATTAATTAGTATAAATCATGGAGACCAAAGGGTTTATTTCATCATAAATGTCTTATTTAGCTCTATCCGCTTCATTTGAATACCTATGTTATGGGTCTACTGCCATTATAAATATTTTAATTCTTTCAATGTGGAGATCGTCTTTAGAAGTCTGAATCAGACGTCTAGAGACGACATATAAAGATGGTCCCAGAGTTGAAAGGGTTAACCCTTGTTCTGGTGCACCTGTATATATACAGTTTCAAGCAGATCTTAAATCAAATAATATGTCACTGAAATGAATAATACAGTTGGTAGTAGATGCTCAGTTAGTGAAATAATTCAATTTAGAAAAAGTATATTTAAAAATATACAATACATGTACAAACGATTCAGTTTATTTATGACAATAGAATTATTGTAAATTGAATGATTTGATGGACTGAGGATCTGCACAAACTATCACTTTTTTTCAGTGGCATATTATTTAGTTTGAAACATGTTTGTAGCCGTATACGTTTATTTTGTGCACATGAGACATCTCTTGGTTTTATTTTTATATGCAGTCCTAGCATCACCAGGGTTAAAAATTCTAATCACGTGTCAGTGTGGATGTACTCACAATGTGATGTGCTGGTCATTGGTGACGGCTCCAACCACTTTACCCAGAATGACAGATTGTGAGTTAATTCCTGGTTTTAGGTTGGCCAGGGGAATCTGTTCCAAGGTGACCGTCTGTCCGCTACCAGACGTGTAACTACCACCACTGTACACACCCAAATCTGTCGGTCGTAGAGAGCTCACCATCGTAGATAACTTCTTCCCCCGAACTTTACCCTGTGGATAGAATTAAATAATATTAATTCAAACTACAGATACCGATGGTAGAAATACATTAACACTCAATTAATTGGTTTCATTTTTATTCATAATAAAATTTGAATTGCTGCTTAATACCTCAGTGCAAATTGAATGAAAATGGCTTGATTTTATAAAATATCCAAGTGAAATAATGTCAAATAAAAGTTTAGGATGTCCTTAATGATTATAGTGATAGCGATGGATCATATCATTTATATTCAATACATTTTATTTCAAATAGGAAGTGCTAAAATGTGGCTTAAAATTGAATTAACCCTTAGCCCGCTAAATTAAATAATTGTATTTTTCACCCACTTCAGGTTGTGTCTCGCTACCGGGACCCACAACTTTAGGTGGCTGAAAAATACTCATATTTGTTTAATTTGAGACCAAACATTTGCAAATCTTGAAGTTTAAACGCTTAATTCATTCCCAATAACACTGATTTGATTGACTAATAAAACGGATGAAAGACGACTATAGTCGTGCTAAGTGGTGTAAGGATTAAATTTTCTCCTTACGTAGACATTAGTAAATATTTGTATTTAGAGGCATCAAATATTAAACAAAATTCTGAATCGCAGAATTCTTGTATTTTTTCGGAAAATGCTTCTAATACAAATAAAAGTGAATGAGTAAACTAATCTCACTTAAAATAAATTGAGAGTAAAAGCTACAGCGAGGTTAAAGGATTGACAATCCTAACTGTATAATAACCTTGGTGTGAACTAGATCTGCTACTTGGTTGAGATAATGTAATAGTTTTTTTTGTTCGTCAGCGGGTTCAGACCACGTTGGATCCAGTAACACAGCATGGATGTAACTGTCTAAGGCTTGTTGATATTCTTCTTGGTATCTATACGCCTGCAGAAACAGTACAACTCATACACTATTATTAGTAAAAGCAGAAATGTATATTTACATATGGTTTTATTGACTGTCAGTTTTGATATATTGGCTTCCCATTTTTATTTTTAGCTGATTATTTTTTAGTCTGCATTTTGTACAAAAGTAATTGCCAGAGTACATGTACATGAGATCAGCCATAATGTAGGGATAAAATTACAATTATTTTTTTAAATTGAAACATTATTTTACAAAAAATAGAGATTAATGTCACGAAGAAGATATCACAATATGTATTATTTTGTAGTTTCAATGAAGCTGCCTGTAGGCAACTTCATTGAAGCTATAAAATAATATATCAGAAGATATTATATGTGCATAGATAAATACCAAAGGACATGAGATCAGCTGTAATGTAGGTATGATAATGCTGTGGTATGTCTCATGTCTCAGCTCTTAAAATTAAAGTAGTTGCATTCAATTATAGGTCATTATTTCTAATTTTTGGACTTACCGCAGCTCTATTAAAATGGAGATCTGGATTGTTCTTTGCTATCAAGTCACGCTCCTGGAAGTCAAAGTCAAATTATAAAATGTACATTTAGGTATTAATATAATATAATTATATTTATGTTTGATGTCAGAAGGAGACCCATTAAAAGTGGATTTATATCATTGTCCATGTCCCTTTTGTCTGGCTATAAAAAACTGCAGAGATCGTATTATGTGCGATCTCTGGTTTATGTTTAAATACATGACAAAAATAAAATGAAATCTCGCAGATTCATTATTCTACCGTATAATAAATTTCTGCTTTAACATTTGTAAATTACCTTGTAATTTCTGATGCTAGTTCAGAGCTTGGAATTTTTTAGTTCACAAGTGTTAATCAATAACCCTTAAAGTGCTGAAATATTTTTACATAAACCAAGAAACCAAACGGTTTTCTTCAATTTTAAATCATCATAAATATCTTAGTTAGCTGTTTCTGCTGGAGAAGTTATGGGTCTACAGCCATTATAAATGTCTTATTTCTTTCAGTATGGGGAGCGTGTTTAGACTTGGACGGCAGATTCTGTCATATATATACGGTCCCTTCGCTGAACGTGTTAAGGGTTTATACACTAAATGATAGTATGGTACACTCACTGCTTGTTGGTAGGCACTCATGCACTGGTTTAGTACAGTGGGACTTCGACTTCCATTGAAGAATTGTGAAAAATATGCATTTCCCAGTATATCTGTGAAACAAACAGAAATTTATGTCAAAAGTATTGGTGCACAAGCATTGAAAATAATGTACATGCAGCCCCAGGGGCACCACTTTAGTACTCTTTCAGTGCGGTGATTGACTTTAGACGGCAGATTCTAATGTCTAAAGTCGATCCCTGCTCTGAAAGGTTTAATTTTAGTTGTACTGCAATACAAAAAGGAATGGCAAAAAACACACAATAATAGATTTACCAAGATCAGTGCTTCTGAGAGCTGAGAATACATGTAATATCCTAAAAATTTTACACACCTTTGAGAACAGAGACTAGGCATTAGAGAAAAAAACTTGAATCTTTTCATCAGCATTTCTTGAAATTTTGTCAAGGAAGATGTCATTTTTTCAAGTCTTATGACATGACTACAGAACAAAACCACATGACTATATACACCATGATATATCATATTATACAATAATACATACACCATGATACACCATCTTGTATATCACATTGCACCGCCTCCTTGGCTTTCACCACGCTGTCGTCCACGAGGCGTATTCTCTCCTCAGCGTCTGCTGATAATTGTCTCATCACCATCGATAGGTTACGTAACGCCACTTTGTCTGTTGACTGAAAGAAAACAGATATATATTGATGCATAGTATACAAACAGGGGTGGGAGTGGGAAAATATTGCAAGACTGAAAGTAATCAGCGGAGACGGAACCCGCGGGAAATATATTGATTTTTTAATCTGAATTTTTTCAAAAGACGGGAACCCGTCTGTAGACGGAAATTTCCCACCCCTGTACAAAATGAACAAATGACTGGAGCTTTAGACCACTTTTGCGCACACACTGGGACAGATAAAATAGGTCAGATTTCAAATTTAAAAATTCATACATTTTGTCTGTAAAGTGACCCACTAATCAATTTATTGCAGACTAATATGTACAAATAATATAAACGAGTAAGGTACATACATGATTGAGAGCACCAGAGAAACAGTTTTTGGCACCTTCCACGTCCCCCCTTTTCCAGTAACTCTCCCCTAACTGTATCCATCCCTGAACCAAGCATGGATCTAGCTTCACTGCTTTTGACAAACATTCCTCTGCCGCGGGATTTATTGTAGAGAGGACATTTAGAGCCCAGCCTTTCAGTATTAGATACTCAGCCTTATTGCCATGATTCTCTGAAATACAAGATAAAGTTGTCTATTGAAAGCGCTAAATGATAGAACTAAATATTTTACCTACTTGAAGTTGTGTGTTGCTGCTAAAATTTGACTCAAAACACATGCCAATCTAAAAATTCCATGCTCATTTCTCAAGCTAAACAACCTAAACAAATATGGGTGAAAATTCAAGTTATTTGATTAACCGCTTTGCCAGATCATCATAAATGACTTAGTTAGTTCTTTCCGCTTCATTTGAATATTTTAATTCTTTCAGGGCGGAGACCGTCTTTAGACGTCAAAATCTGATGTCTACAGACGTGCGATTCTGAAGTATAAAGACAGTCCGGAGCTGAAAGGGTTACTAATGTCATTTAAGATGTAAATTTGTATTGATTGAAAATCTGGTTGATATAAATTACGTATTTTGTGATTCACTATGATTCAATAGAATTTCGAAAATTGGGAGCTAAAATATTTCACCTTGTAAGCCATTCAGGAGTACCATTGTTTGATTCAATTTATCCTCAACATGCTGGTTTTTCTGCAATGCTTCTTCGAGGCTGTGCTGCTCAAAATATCTATCTCTGAACT
This sequence comes from Flabesymbios commensalis, assembly GCA_964017125.1. NCBI lineage: Eukaryota > Metazoa > Annelida > Polychaeta > Terebellida > Flabelligeridae > Flabesymbios > Flabesymbios commensalis. The sequence continues at coordinate 85,102,478 of OZ024909.1, forward strand.
CATAGAGCTTCTCTACAGCTTCCTGTTAAATATAACCAAATTTTAATAAAGGATGCCAAAAGCCTGATCATAGAAAATGCTACCCACAATCCAGATTCAGATTAAAGGAGTAGTCCACTGTGTACGAACAGCGGGACAAATGTGTACCCAGAAAGCATCACGCTGATTACAGAGATAGAGGCAGCTGGGGTACAATTGAACCAGAAACATACATAGAGTGGTCTATAGCTCTAACCCTTAAACTCTTTCATTGCGGGGATAGACTTTAGATATCAGATTCAGAGTCGATCCAATGGAAATCAAGTTGGGCCTTAGGCTTAAGACTTCTTTCAACATTACAGATTTTTTTTTTTGTGTATGTAATTTTTGCATAGAGGCCCGTAGCCAACATCAGGCAGACGAGGCAGTTACCTCATCTGTCTTCTCCCATTTTTTATTTTTCGTCATTAACAATTCTCAGAAATTTTGGGTTATCAGACCTTTTGGTTCGGCCACCGGGCCTCGCCTCGTCTGATTTCCGACCCTGGCTACGGGCCTGGCATAGTTTCTAATTCCACTTTTTTCAGTATAAAAAAAGTTCCATGTTATATGAACACCTTGAAAATGATGACTTCCTGGGTTGCTAAACTTAAGATCAATAAAATTTCAATTTTCCCTGGATTTCTATCAGCAATGTCCAAGAAAACACAGCGTGCCATTTTACAACACAGACATGATGATCGAATGAAAATGTCAGATGCTTCCAGGCAGGCAGGCGGGCGAGCTGGCGGGCGGTCAGGCAGGCAGGCAGGCACAAAACTTTTCTTTTTAGACACTTGAAGTTGTGTCTCGCTATCGAGATTCACAACTTCAAGTGAATGAAAATTACATGGATTTGTGTAATTTAGGTTACTACATATTTCAGATTTAACCCTTTAAACCATCACGGTGCATCGAAGCATCATTTTGTATCTATGGGGAATAACTTAATTTCCCAAAACATAGGTATTCAATAAAGCAGAAAAAGCTAACTAAGATATCTATGATGATTTCAAATTAAACAAACCCTTTGGTCTCTGAGGTTTATACAAAAAGATTTCAGCGTTGTGACAGTTGGATAGATGTATGTGCAGGTAAGATATTCACCCTTACAGCGTGGGGATCAACTTTAGTCATCAGAATCTGACATCTGTAGATGTCAGATTCTGACAACTAAAATTGATCCCCACACTGTAAGCGAAAAAATATTTATAATAGCAGTAGACACATAACATAGTTATTTAAATGAATCAGAAAGAGCTGACTAAGACATTTATGATGATTTTGAATTAAAAAAACCCTTTTGGTTGCGATGTGTTTTACAAATTAATACAGCACTTTGAGGATGTGATGTCTTTCAATATGATTTATTTGGTGTTACTGATTCCAAACAAACTGGTGCGCATGGTTTTGAGGGTCGTGTTAAGAAAATACACCTCACTGTACATAGTGTGAGATCTCCAGCTTGTCCATATCTATGTTATCAAAGGAAATTAGGGCCAGATATGTCACTAATTTAGACTGATAAAATGAGTCACATTAATCTGTTAATATGAAATGAAATGTGAAATATGTACATGTCACTCTAATAAATATATACAATACAAAAATATATTTTAACAAAGAACAACTCAAACCCCAAAATCAAGCTTCAAGACTATTTTTTTAATTCAAGGCTATTCAAGGCCTGAACGAACCCTATCTAATGGTGCGTCCCTTAACGAACTGACTGTGCAAATCATAAAAAATAAATACTGAAAATAGTCTAACCAATCCCATGATGGTCTCGTAATTTATCTTAACAATAAGTTTACTTTCAAAAAAATAACATTAGATGAAGAATCACAAATATATGAGAAACAGTTTTTAGAACTAACCAGGAAAAATTCCACCTACAAATTAATATTAGGTAATATTTATGGACCTCCTTGCGATCTAAATTATAATTACTTATTGTTTATTCACAAGGAATTGGGCCTCATTTTATCCAGTGAATAATCTCAACTGTGAAGTTATACTCTCTGGTGATTATAACATAGACTTATTAAATATAAATACAAAACAGAAAATCGGTGACTTTTTTGATATGATAACATGACAATCTTTTTTTACTAAAATAACTCTTACGACAAGACTGTCGGAAAGCAGAGGTACATTAATAGACAACTTTTTGTGCAAACTATCCCGAAAAACAACAAATGGCACATCGGGAATTTTAACGAAACATATATCAGATCATCAACCATGCTTTATGACCATTGATCTGGGACTTCCTAAACCATCAACACCAAAACTAGTGAAAATTAGGAAACATGACATGGACACCATCCCAAATTTACAAGAAGAACTAGTGAATATAAACTCTCATAAATTAGATCACTATACTACATCGAATCCTAACAAAAACTACAACATCATCGATACTATTATAACGAGTTTGATAACCAAACATTTTCCAACTAAAACAGTCAAATTCAATAAACATAAACATAAAAATAATAGTTGGATCACAAAGGGTATCATTAACTCAAACATAAGGATAATTTATACAAACAATTGCAGCAGTCGGATAAAAATTCACCAGAGTTTAATGTCTTAAAAACTAATTTTAAAACATATAATAAATTGGTGAAACAAAGTATAATTGAGGCTAAACAAATGTATTATCACACAATTTTTGATAAATACAAAAAAAACATAAAAACAACATAAAGGAACATGGTCTACTATAAAATCTTTGCTAAACAGAGTGCGAGTAAAATCAGAATTCCCTGAATATTTCATGATTGATAATAAATTAGTGTCAGATAAATCTATGATTTCTAAAAAATTTAATGAGTTTTACACAAACATTGGTCCGAATCTTGCCAAAGAGATCAACATAGCCAGCAATAAGTCCTATAGGAGTTATCTTGAGTCATCAAAAGAAAAAAATTCGACTTTGTCGATGTTACAGAAGAAACAGTTTACAAAATAATAAATAATCTAAAGCCCAAAGACAGCTGTGGCCAAGATGGTCTTTCATCCCCTCTACAAATACAACTAAAACCGCTTACAATAATAATAAATCAATCACTGAAGTCAGGAATATTCCCTGATAAATTGAAAATCGCAAAGGTTATTCCACTTTAAAAAAAGGACGATCCATCTGTACTGGGCAACTATAGACCGATATCTCTCCTACCTGCAATTTCCAAATTGTTTGAAAGAGTTCTTTTTAACCAAATTCATGATTTTTTAAATAAAAATAATTTATACTTCGGTAGCCAATACGGTTTCAGGGAAAAACATTCAACTGAGTTAGCTGCAGCTGAAGTTATTGACAGAGTAATTAAAAAAATAGATAGCAATGAAATTCCTATAAATGTATATTTAGATCTGTCTAAAGCTTTTGACACCCTAGATCATAACATTTTATTGCACAAACTCGATCACTATGGAATCAGTGGCACTTGCCTAGCTCTAATAAAAAGTTATCTATCTGAACGTAAGCAGTTCGTAGAATTTAATGGTGTTAAATCCTCCCTGGCAAACATAACCACGGGTGTCCCCCAAGGGTCAATCCTAGGCCCTTTGTTATTTATCATATATACAAATGACATATCAAATGCATGTGACATCTTTAAATCAATTGTTTTTGCTGACAACACAACGTTGATGAGTACTTTGAGTGCTTTTAATAGCCATGGGAAAAACATTATTGAGGAACTTGCCAAAATTGATGAGTGGTTAAAACTCAACAATTTATCACTTAATGTAAAAAAATCTAAATTTATGTTATTCTACATGCCTGGGAGGAATGTAATCATCCCAAATCTACATATAAACAGTATCAAGCTGGAATGCTTGGATTCTTTTAATTTCCTGGGTATTACAATAGATAAACACTTAACATGGAGAAAACACATAAATTTAATTGCAAACAAAATTTCTAGAACTGTTGGTGTCATAAATAGATTAGAACATTATATACAGTAGAACTTGTCTTGGCCGGTCACCAGTTTGAACGGCCACCTCCACTCAACGGTCACTATTTGGAGTTCCAAATGCATTTTCTGTATAAATGACCTCTAATGACCGGCCACCTCCATAACGCGGCCACGGCCAGTGATTTTTTAGCAACAAGTCAATTTTTGACCTCCAATTTCCGGCCACTATATATCGGCAGCCACTTTTTGTTGGCCAATTTAATAAAATCGTCAGCATAAATAACAGACATTGCGGCAAAAAAATGTTAAGTGCTGGCGTAATTTTTGCATTGGTTGTTGTGATATTAGGACACGGCCACTGCCCAGTGAATTTCCAGGACCAAGTCAATATTTGACCTCCAATTACCGGTAACTAGGCATAAGCTATATATAGGTTGATTATTATATCATCAGGGCGGATTGTTAAACGGCCACGGCCAATAATAATAAAATTCTGAACGTCATATAACCGGCCACCATATATCGGTCAACAAGTCACCTTTTGACTTTTAATTACCGGCCACTATATCGGCGGCCACTATAATAATGATAATATAGGCCTACAGTACTTATAGTACATGTCAGTACTAAGCGCTAACTATATCTCGGTCAATATAATAAAATCATCAGCGTGAATGCCAAACATCACAGCAAAACAGTGCTGGCGTAATTTTAATCAATTTTTATATTTCTTAACGAAATAATACCGTCTCTATGTCGACCAATAAAATACAATGTTCATCGTGAATCGCAAAAATCACGACAAAACATTTTTACGCCTTTTTCGAGCTACTGAACTTCAATTACCGGCCACTGTGGACTTTCATTGTCGGCCATCTGTTTTGATAGTCACACTGCGGTTGTAAGTGTAATAAAATTATAATAATAATGTCACTTATGCTCGCGATGTAGGTGTTAAAGATGATTGCAACAGGTCTGGACTGACCCTATGCACGCTGCGGCATCTAAATCCACTGCATGTGTTCCATGTGGAAAAAATCATATATTTCATTTTGACTATATTTATGCCTAACGTCAGAGCGCTGATATGATAGTATGAGTAAGGTGATTAATTAAATGTTAAATATTACGCATGCATGCATAGGCAAACACGTGATATTATCCCAATGATGAATAAAAGCCGGCTCAGCGTTGTTAACAGCGGGCCGACATTAATACAACAATGCAGCGATGTCCCGTGATTAAAGGGAATGCCACACGTAAAATCTCGCAACATATTTTTACATGTGCGGTGAACGACAAGACGTGATGATGGCCTGTGGGCGGGTGTTGTCGACCAATCACAGTGAGCCTTCAAATGATTGACAGCTCAACCAGCAGTTACAGCATGTATATGGTCAAACGTTCAACAAGACAGCCGTTGTGTTTTATTATATTTTCTGGATTCTTAGCACTATACAGTCAAGTTGTATGTGTCACCAACAAACACCCTTTACCGGCGTCAAGCTATGAGGCCCATGTATATATTATTGATAAAGAACTCATATTAGGGGTGGTGATTAGCAACTTGCATCAACTGGCCGAAGTACTAAATTCATATATAATACATATTATTTAAAATATATTGTATTAATGTAATTAAACATAATTTATAAATACGTCAGTATTTAATATCATGATTAGCAAATGGCATCAACTGGCCGAAGTACTAAATCCATATATATAATACATATTATTTAAAATATATTGTATTAATGTAATTAAACATAATTTATAAATACATCAGTATTTAATATCATGATCAGCAAATCGCATCAACTGGCCAAAGTACTAAATCCATATATACCATGTATACAGCCGAATATTATTTGAGATATAGTTTAATAATATAATTGAACATAATTTTATAAACACATCAATATTTAATATCATTTTTATTTAATATCATTAATAACAAAACACTTATCAAGAAAAGATGAAACAGATGTTTGTAAAATTGTAACTGTAAGCAATGATTCCTTTGATTTTGTAACATAAAAAAATCCATACAAAACGGAGAAATATCCGTTGAGACGTAAAATCTAGTAGCGTTCTAAGTGTCAATTAGCCCAGTCTGATGGGAAGAAACTCTATTACTGCAGTAAACAGGAGACAACCCAATGCTGAATCAGGTGGCCCGCCATCTGCGACATCGAACTAGCAGCAAACCAATAGTGGGTCACCGTGCCGCGTTCAATGAAAAGGCAGTTGATCATTGCTTCTTACTCAAATAATCTCCGTTGAGACTTAAAATCTAGTAGGGTTCAAAATGTTAATTAGCCCAGTCTGACGGGCAGTTAGGCACGGGGCAAAACCCCACTCTATCACTGCAGTAAACAGGAGACGCCAACTCAATGCTGAATCAATGGTAGCCCGCCATCTGCGACGTCGAGCCAGCTTACCGGAAAAGTAATCAGATGGATGCTCTGCTCTCAGACAGATCTCCACGTGTCGTGCCCAGCAAACACGACACGTTGAAACAATGATGGTTTAATGTTGGTCCAATGTCTGCCACGCTGGCCCAACATTAAAACATCATTGTTCCAACATGTGGTGATTGCTGGCTGTTTACTATGTATGTATGTTTCTTTTTTTCTTAGTTTGCCCATATTATTATACTTTATGGCGGGCGGCGGCGAACGGACGCGTTTGTTTCACACCGCCTACCAGTGGATATAAACGTAAATGATCAGCTGATCATTAAGAGTATAAAAACATGTCTGTGGTATAAAAATTGACACTTCTGATGCCTCATCCGGCCACCTATGTCAAATCTCTTAAAACTTTTTTTTTTTTTTTAAAAACTAGGCCTCCTAGGAGCGGCCACCTGTCTTGAATGGCCACTTTCGGCTTGCATTAGTGGTGGCCGCTCAAAAAAGGTTCTACTGTACCAAAATATGCATTACTGACTATCTACAACACTCTCATAATACCACATTTGAACTATGGTATTCTTACATGGGGGTTTAATGCAGATGGGATATTGAAAATTCAGAAAAAAGCTGTCAGGTCAATTACTTTAAGCAAATACAATGCACATACTGAACCTATTTTTAAAACATTGAAATTATTAAAGATAAAAGATATTTGTAAATGTCAAACACTTCAAATTCTGCTACAAATTATTAAATGTTAATCTTCCTGTATATTTTAGTCATGATGACTGGTATTCTCCATTAAGCAACATACATTGCTATAACACAAGACGGCAAAATAAACTCTTTATTTATCAGGCAAATCATCAATTTGCGACTAGATGTCTCCGATACGAAGTGGTAACCACTTTTAATAATACCCCTCTGAGTATATTAGATAAAATACATACACACTCTATCAATGGATTCTCTCTGTATTTAAAGACGCAATTACTATCGTTATATGATGCCTTCTGCAACATAACAAACTGATATGTATGCCGTAATAATATTTAGAGACCAAGGACGTTATTCACAATTGCCTCAATAACTGTAAATATTTACAAACGTGATTTGAAATAATAATTATTGTCATCAACTGTTGTTCTGCATATATCTGAATATACACCGTTGAAAATAAATTATCACAAAATGTTGAAGGTGACTCATACGACAACGGCAATTTTGCCTTAGTGTGAGTCTCCTGACCGAGCACAGATATGTGATTATTATTATTTTAAGTTCTCATGTCTATTAAACAAGTCGAGTGTATGCATGTGTGTGTGTGTGTGTCTGTATATACGGTATATGCAGACATATATATGTACATATGTATGCATTCAACTCGATGACTTTATGTATAGTAGGCCTAGACCCTCTAGACTATAGTCTAATTATAAGTTATAACTCTACTAATACTTTTTTTTCATTATATAAATGTGATTATGTCAATTGTAGTGGGCTTACGTATTTATTTCTCATATGACATTCATTTGGTAAAATAATATATATCAGTGCTTTTATCATATATACATTTTCTATATTATATCATACTTTTAGAAGAGGTCAAATAAAATTTTCTGAGTTCTGATGATGATCCATTCTATTATCGCCCAGTAAAAATATTATTTCTTTTACAACAAAAAAGTTCTTCAACTTTAAAAAACTTTAAAAAATACTTTTCAACTATGCTATTATCTCTTTTTGTTCGTTGTAGAACATTTTTTAACAATAAAAAATATTGCTTTTGATGGTAAAATATTACTTTTGCTTCCAAAAGACTCATTGAAGTATTTTCGTTTGCCATAGCGACTGAGTAAAATATTCGCAGTGGCGTAGTAGCGGATAATTAAATTCTGACAAGATTATTGTCCCGTAAATAGATAATATTTATAGGGTCCCGTACATTAAATTCCATATTCTCCGTTTGTTGCTGTTGTACATCAAACTCTGTTGATGACGAAATTCATTTTTTAATTACTTGCTCTTACTTCGCTACGCAGCGAACTAGTTTACTAGCTGAAAGCAAACTACAGTGAATTTGACTCACTCTCAAACGATGACAAATTATATGTCATCTAAACATCGACCATTGGCATTAGTAATAATGCTTAGCAAAATACACCTATATAGCTGTTTTCAAACATTAAGCATGTCGCGTACCTCCACTTTATAAAACGATTGGGGCATAGTGTGACTGGTGCAGCTGGTGATTCTTCTAATCATCCACTCATGAAATCATCCATGCTGTCAGGGGATCACCACTGTGGTATCAGCGACTGGTGCGGCTGGTGATTCCTCCAATCATCCACTCATGAAATCATCCATGCTGTCGGGAATCACCACTGTGGTATCAGCGACTGGTGCGGCTGGTGATTCCTCTAATCATCCACTCATGAAATCATCCATGCTGTCGGGGGAACACATGCACTGTGGTATCAGCGAGTGGTGCGGCTGGTGATTCTTGGTGTTTCGAGCTGACGTCAATCAATGCTTTTTTTATATTGTTTTTTTAACATGTTCAATGTAACTAATATTTTTATTTTCTTCTTTATACATGCTCTCACTCATTATGTAATTACTCGGTTTCTACGCTTTCCAGAGGGTTTTTTTGCTATATGCAGTAGCTGTTTTATCTCTGGTTTTGGTGCGGAAAACTTAAAAATATCATGCCAATGCTGTTTAACTGTAGGTTATTTTAAATAGTTCTCATGCATATTTTATTTAACCTATGCTTGTATTAGTATATAATGTCGTTTGATTTTAACATGTTCAAGTTAACTTAGCATGCATATTCTACCAAACTAATCCTGTTGTATATAGTCCTGTACATATGTTCATTTTAATGATGCATAAGTCTGCATAGACTTACCGTCGTCAATAAATATCTATCTATCTATCTATTAAAACCTTTGATGCAAACCTCACGACTCTTATTCTTTTCATTCTACCTACTATATATGCAATATTTTCTAATTTGCAAAAAAAAAAACAGAATTAAAGCAGGAATATAATGATTTAGAATAATGCAAAAACCATGCATGTGTCGAAATCAGGGGGAGTAGGCTAAACCACAAATTTTGTATTCCTATATTCACTCTTGTTTTTATATGGCTCTGGTCACACTAAGCCAAGCCAGTGGCATCTTCGTCTATCCGGTTGTGTGCTACCGGCAGACTGCCTGGATATCACGTAAATGTGCTATGAGTTCAGAACCCCCCTCTTCCCTGGCCAACTCCTGCGGCCAGACAATCTGACCTGAGTGTGACCTCCACACAACAGTCAGTAAACCGGTGACGTCATAATGAATATTCATGTTGCTCCCACCCCCTCCTTTTCGTACAGGCCTCACACACACCTGTTGTCAAGGTCAGACTGGTAGTCTGACGGTCTGACCTGACGGGGCAGGGTGGGCCAGTGGCTGATTCTGAGGGTTGCCGTGTTTGAACACATTTTATCTATATTTATATTTATTTCACCACCGTAAATTTGATGGGTAGGAAATAGACACTATGGAGAGTAATTTTCATATAAAAAATGTCATATATTGACTCATTTTTATTGATTTTGTTGATTAATTATGTCCATGACAAGTGCGCTTTTCCCTATGTCAAACATTACATCGCTAGACATCACATTTTGAAAGGATAAATAAAGTCTCTGTTTACCGCATACTTAGCTGTTTTTCATTAAATTATGTGCAATAATGATCAGAGTTGAATTTAAGATCACAATGGGGATCATCTACTGCTTTTTAGATAGTTTATATGCGTTCTAAATGTACTTAAAAAAAAAAAATTATCTCCCAAGAAAGCATACTTGCTAACCTTTTGATTTATAAAATCGGTAGGTTTTGCCCTGGCCCACAGGATATGCGGGCCCCAGGATGCGCCGAAAGCATGCCCGGCCTGCCATTGGTGGTCTGGAGGCATGCCTCCCGTATTTTTTTTAAATACATGTGTTCTTCGTGCCTTTTCCTGCATTCTAGCCACAGTTTCACCATTTATTTTGAGTAGTTTTTAAATAGTTTTTAAATTTTCATAGTAGCTGGGTTACTTTACAGGTGTTTTTATTTTTATGAGCTGATAATTTGAAATGCGGTAGGATAGGCCTATAAAATCGTTAGGGTTGGCAGGTATGAGAAAGTACTCATCATTTTGCGTAATTTCTCTGAAATGAAAAAAACTTGTACTCTGAAGTGTCAAGTTTTATTTTGATGGAAGGCCATCTGTATTATATAAGCCTTGGCTTTTTAATAATGATTTATAATTATTTATTTATTGGTGCAAACCATTTTGAGCATCACGTACGTTACCATGATCTTTAACCACACATCACCATTTCTTACATGAGTCAATTGCTATGCAAGGGTGTGCAAAAGTTACTTGGCAAATGGTTCTTTGAAGCAACTTTGCTGCCAAATCAAAACGTGCTGCCATGTGTGAGATATGTAGGTGGTAAGTTGTGGGTGTCAACAAATCACTTACGTTACCGAAAAAACGTATGTTTATTTTTTGTTCAAGTACTCCTTGGTACGTCGAAGGTGGGGTGTACAGAGTAGATATGTCAGTTTAAGGACAAACAGGTTAATAACAGTTAATTTTTTATCATGCCTGAGGGATAATTGTTGCCTTTATGAAAGGTTAAGTCCAGGTCGGAAGGTCAAAAACATATGAGACATTTGACATAAAAGAAGAGTCTTGTATGGGATCTTTGACTGCTAGCAACGTATTTGATTATTGACATTTTCAGTCACTTGTAGAGAGTAAATGTATAGCTCTAATACTGACGCTCATAATCATGTCAACAGTCATGTACTGAGAAGAATCACGCACCTGACTTGTCAAACATCACACTCGTACAATACACTCCCTGTTTTATTCAGTAATTTGCATCCATCTTCACGTGTGGTCGTCCAGATCAGCTCACTACTGGCAACATTATTATATGAAAACCAACACTATATCAAAGGTATCATAGTATTCATGTAAAAAAAAAGTTTACATCCCACATTTGAGTACAGTTTGGGTGGAGGTGTCAAAGGTATGTTTCTCTGCTTGGTATCTCGTTCTGTCGACCCTGTTTGTTTTAACATATTACCCTTATATCAGATCATCTCTTCACATCAATTTTACCAGTCTAGCTATTATATATCCCCCATTTCGAACGAGAATTATGTAAGCATCACGTACGTGACCCTGAAAGCATCAGGCTCAGAAAAAAACTTCTCCTGAGCTCTACATCCAGCGAATTAACTTGCAACTTCTCAGCAACAAACTACAGATATTGTACTGTAGGAAATGCAAAAAAAATAATATATAATGTGTTTTAATTTTGTCTTATCATGTAACTCTTTTGGCCTAGCTTAGTGTGACCAGACCCATATAACATTTAAATTTGATTATCATAAGATAAAAATAAATAAAGAAAAGTTTTCTGTCGTTAAATATATATGATAATATTTAAATTAAATCCCTACAAACAATTTTACGTTGCAATAACGTCCCCACAACGTACAGCATTCATACTTAGGACGTAACTCTGTGAACTACCATTTACGTCCTTAGAACGTCAAACATAAGTGTAACGTTATTGGGACGTTCTAGGGACGTTAGGGTTATTACGACTACGTCCTTAGCACATCTTCGTTACGTCCATCCATGCATGACGAAACCGGGACCTTAACGAACGTTATATTACGTACAGTGTTGGCAGGGATAGATGATGCTCCCGAAAAACGCTTGGCGAATAAATAATCATCCAAATGTAGCTTTCTTGGTACGCATGTGGGGATCAGCGACCGGCTTTCTTTCGGCCTGTGAGGTCAGACGAGATTGTGTAGCTGATGGGTTATATATTCCCGTTGGGCCTCACCCATGCTATCTTTGCCGCGTATTTCGACCGCTCACTCACTCACACAGCAGACTGCGCAGAAGGCAGACGTGTCACCCTGCTCGCGTATAATAAGCCACGTGGCTTAGGCTACCGCCAGGGGCGTGCCCAGGATTGGGATTAGGGGGGTTTCCCAAACTGAATTATCGCAAGTGATGATATCGTTTCGAGTACAGGAATTTTTAAATCGCCATTAAATAGTGACATTTTTAGCGCAGGAATTTAAAAACGTAGGCCTACATGTAGGCCTATGTAGTATTTTGCATAGTCTATTCAAAAATAAGCTGATAGAAATATTTCTATGTCTAGTCTCTATTAGTTGTTAAATTAATTTTACATTAATATGTTAAAATCTAAATTATTTATAAACATACAGCAAGCTTAGGAGTGGTAAGGAGTAAAACCCTGTATTAAATTTACATAATTATTTTGAAATTATTTTATTAATCTACCCCTGGTCAGATAACTGTGGCCAATGCTTCTAATATGTATGGCTGTTCACACTAAATATATAAATAGTTCTCTTGCCATAACATTGATAAAACCAAGCCTTATCATGATCGTTCATAACATATTAGGAGAGAGACACTGTGCAAGGTAAGGTGGCCATGTAATAGGCCTCAGCAGGTTCATACAAACTAAAATATTTTTATCAGACTTGGAGGGGGGTTTTCAGGCAACCAAGAAACCCCCCTGAGCACGCCCCTGACTGTGTCTTATCCGAGATCATATGCACAGCGAATTACATGTTTGATTGATACAATAAATGGTAGAAAGGAGAATTATGGATTCAACGATGTTTTATTACTAACCGTCGCCCAGACAGGGATTAAGATTAGACTCGAGGATCGGAGGTAGGAATGGACAGTCAGCCAACATGGCGCTGGACAATCATACTTACTGACATTGGTGACGTCCGACGCTTGACACTCTACAACATCTATTTCATCAATAATCTGTATTTTGTGGTCACCAACGTACTTCCCGACATTGGTGACAACTGACGTCTGAATCGTTCACGCACATTTCAAAACTACAAGATTTGCTTAGCAAATCGCCAGCTTATTAGGGGAGTAAAAAATGATATCTTATTTTTTCAAAGGTACATGAGGATTAAAGGTCAATGTACATTTAATGTCAGTAGGCTAGTTAGAGGAGTTCTACGAAGAGAGGTCTACGCGTTTTTGCAAAAATCTCAAATTTTTTTTTTAATTTTAATAGATATCCAAGTGGCTCAATCTTTTCCAAGATGGCGTACACCACGGATTGCGCAATAAATTTTGACGAAATAGTCTAATCTATCTAAACACTCCGGATTTTAAAATTTTATTTTCCCAATTACGTACGCCACTATAGGCGACTGGGAAGACAATATTTAAAAAAAAAATCAAAAAATCGTTAAACATTGCAATTGGGTGAAATTTTTATGTGAAATTTCAGCCAGATTTATTAATAAAATAAACCTACAATTCTAATTTTGAATTGACAAAGTGTAGCCTCGACTTGTAGAATTTATGATTATACTTAGAGCCATTTAAAACTGTTTGCCTATTATACATGTCAATAAATGGTCTTTTTTGGTCTGTAAATACCCTAATGTCAGGACCGAAGGTCAAGAATATCCAAATATAGTTGCATTTTTATTTTAGGGCAGCATGATCCCTGCTAACACTGTACGTAATATAACGTTCGTTAAGTTCCCGGTTTCGTCAGTCATGGATGAACATAACGAGGACGTGCTAAGGACGTAAGTTACGTCCCCAGAACGTCCCAATAACTTCATTTGTTACATTTATTCCGTACGTTCTAAGGACGTAAATGAGAGTTCACAGATTTATTACATCCTACGTACGAATGCTGTACGTTGTGGGGACGTTATCACAACGTAAAATTGTTTGCCAGGATTGTCATACTATGTCTTGGTAAGCCGACATCAGTGGCAGCAAAGTCTTCTTATCATTTAGCTACTCTTGCCGCCGAGGCTACACGTGCTGCCCACCCTCCCGGAATGCAATCACCTCATCAGCAGAGCTCCTTAGCATTCACATAAATTAGGGCCGCCATTTTTTCCAGCGGCATTCTCTGGAATCTTCCGCACACCTGTCAAAGAAAACACGGCCAGACACGCTGTTTGGAATTGTAGTCTTGACATTTTTACAAACTTCAAAATTTTTCAGTCATGTGATTGAGACTGAATTTATAATTTTTAAATATGTGCTTTTAAGCATTAATTAATTATATCACAAAATGTTGATTTCTGTTCAGAAATACTTAGGAAAATTAGATTCAGGTCGACCGCACCCCCATTGCGTCAGAGTTCATGCAGACACATGAGCTCGGCGCCACAGCAGGCAGCGGCTCGGCTGGTGAATATGTAGGATCCTGACATCGCTTAATCAATGTGGCAGTCATCCCCAGATTCCTGGACGCAGCCTGACGGAGATGACCGCCTCGTTGTCATACTGTGGTGTCGTGTGCACGCAGAGCAGCGTGGTGCGGCCCGTAGTATTTTTCCCACACTTGAAGCGTGATACTCAGCGACTGCGGACGTGCCGCAGCTTGCTCTCACCAAGTCATAGAGACGTGCCGTGCGCGGAGGGTTGTGCATTGTGGTTTTAGCATGTTGATCAATTAAACATGACAAGAGAGAAGACGGTTTCCTAGTTTATTTAATACCGTTGATTGGACGGAGAAGGAAGTTATTTGAGTTTGATGGCAAGATTGGGAGGAGTCTTTCGTCGGTCGTTATGACCCATAACGGGACCTTGGTGTAAGCTTCAATTCGCCGTATTGGTAACTACGACAACATCCCACACGCCATATTGGTGACCTCGACCACTGATTGTTCACGCAACAGCGTTTTCACCTAGACACCGGGTGAAAACTGCTGTTTTCAAGGATAGTTTCATAATTTTAGGGGATTTTTTTGAAAAGAATCATCCGCATTTTTTTCACAAGGTACGTGTAAGCTGTAGGTCAAAATATATGTATGCCAGTATTAATTAGTTAGAAAGTGTTACCAGTCGAGAAGCACGTTTTTTTTTGCGTCGAAAACGGCGTAATTTTCTAAATTTTTGGTCGAAATTCCACGTGTTTGGCGCCTTTTCAAGATGGCGGCCTTGCCGATTCTCTAGAAGAATCTAGAAAATTACTCTAATAGACATAGTCTATCATTTTTATAGTAAGAGTTTGTTTAATGCCTTTATCCTACTAATGCCACTGTAGGCGAGTAGGAGGGGGGTATTTTCTATAACTTATTTTTATCGTTGATTACCATAATTGGGTAACTCGATCTTAAAGTCCACAGACGAAATCTCGTCAATTTTTTTCACGATTTTTCTAAAAATCGACAGAAATTTCTACTACCTATTCGACTCGGGTAACCTTTAATAGGTTTAGGGCCAAAATAAATTGTTTCCCTAAATGAATGTCAATAAATGGTCTTATTTGGTCTGCTAAAATATTCCAGGACCGTAGGTCAATATTTTGTACTATTATTATATGTTATTTCAGAGAATGCTGAATATTATATTTGTATTTGGTAGGTGAGCGCCATCTTGGTCGCTGGTCTCCCTAACTTAGCTCAAAGCTTGCCGTGGGCACCCACGTGTTCCCCCCTACCTGGCATGCATCGGAACAGTGAACCTGTGCCGCCGCACCACATTAGCATAAAGTAAGCCGCCATTTTGATTTGGTGGAGATTATTAGTCACGTGTTCCAAATTTTACACGGACAGTTTGTAATAAAATTTTTTTTAATTGTTTGTAAATTTTCTTTTTCAACACGATTGAGGGAGAAAATGTGTAAATAAGTCGTTTCGAAAACGAAATTCTGTCACTAATTGTTGAGATTTTTTATTCACTTTGAAACGCTTTAGGTGTTTGTAATCGTGCTAGGCTATTCAGCGCCTTATTAGGGCACGCAGTAGCTGATGAATATGCTAATGTGAGGCGAGACAGGGATGCTGACTGTATACTATGTACGCATCGCTCAAAGCTTACCGTTACGGACTATAAGCCACACGCTGCCTGCCGTACAGGCTGTGAGCGCCGATCATACACACACACACCCAACACAAGCGACATAAACCAACCGCCATCGAACACAGTCGGTTTATACGTCAATCAATGAATCGATGCGAGCGATTGATTCGGACGTTTATGAAGTGATTCGGTGATGAATGTACCATTATAAAAAAAAAAACATGGAATGTTCATCACAGATATCATTTTTCAGCGAAATGATACACTTTATCATTCATCAACATAGACTACTGTCAGTCACGTTTTAGATACTATTCTTAAATCACAAATGTCACTGTTTTTCTTCGCAGTCACATTTAGTCTATCAGTTTGAGAACGAAATTTTCTCATGATAGTTATTTCTGAAGCTTACATTTTTATATAAATACAGAAATATTCGATTTGACAGTTGCGCTATCGCAAACCATTGCAAATATTTGAATGTGTTTTTCGACTTGTGTGAAATTTTTTTTTTCACCCAGGTCGATTTACAAAAACTATTATAATAGCTTAGCATAGCTTATCACAGTTATATCTGGCATATTGTTTTTATGTACCACTGCGACCTACGGTTTTCACGCTACCATTTTGCATGTGTGTGACTCAGTGAAAACGTTTTATGTCTCATATAGACCTACAGTTTTCATTTTAATTAATACATACCTTTTGTGAATTTGTGAACAGCACTTAGGCGAAATTTCACCGACACATATTTCTGCAACTAATCTGCAACCCCTGTTTCTCGCACCATGCGACATAGCATGAACATTTGCTAAAGTCTACACTTCTAACTTCAACATATTACAGACATATTTCATCTGATTTTTACGGCATTGCACAACTGTCCGCACACGGCGCGTCAAAAATAGTTGGCATGTGTTAATACGACATGCCATTTTAAACACATTTGGGGTAGGCACAGAGCCAATAGGCCAGCTACCCGAGGTGCTTCATTAATTAAATAATTTCACAAACACTATTTCATCATGTCTAAGCAGTACGACAGCGAAGGATTCATGTCATCGCCTCTAGAAGGGGCGGGTGCTAGACCAAAAGATAGCTATCACCCTGACAGTGAAGACAATGAGGTTCAATTCCGAGCAGCTGATGAGGAATATCAACGCCTTAAAGCCGATTTTGCTCGGATTACTCATGATAAACGTTTGCATTCCCACTCGAGGAGTGACTCGTCACGGAGTTCTTCACCGCTTGGTAGACAGCCGCAGAAACGAGCTACGAATCTGCCCAAATTTAGAATTGCAACATTCTACGCCTCTGATGTGGAGCTCTGGTTTAATCAAATCGAGACGCAATTCGCCCTCCACCAGATCGAAGATGACGACGAGCGTTATAGTCTAACCTGCGCTGCACTTTCTGGGGAGATAGCTTCAGACGTGAGAGACGTATTGCTGCAGCCTTTCAGGTCAAATAAATATGACAAGACGTTGAAGAGAGTAAGCCGGGGGTCGCAGAAATCAAAGTCGACGAGACCAGCAAATTAGTTGGTTTGTTAGAAGATCTATCCAAACGCATCAAGAAATTAGAGACAGTAACAACTTTTGAGAGGAAACGGAATAAAGGACGTGGACGAGCCAATAACTACGCTCACGCTCCTGCATTTGTCCCTAATGTACAGGCCTCAGGTTTCATTGGTAATCAACATAGCCAATATAGAGATGTTCAACATAATGCTCGACCTTCCGCTCCGCCGACGAATTCGCAAACAACCGCTCGACCTTTCGTTCCGCCGCCGAACACACAGAGAAATGACGCCGTTAAGACTTCGAATCCGGCTGATGCACCTGTCTGCTATTTTCACCAGACTTTCGGTGACAAGGCACGCACGTGCAGAAGCCCCTGCGCATTTTCTTTAAACTGCTAAGCCAGAGCAAGATTGCGACTCTTGCATCTGGCGGTATAAATGAGACGCGACATGACTCCGCGGACGCTAGTTCTCCACAGTTATTATATGTCGCAGATAAAGGACACAAATGCAGATATTTGATCGACACGGGTGCAGCTGTCAGTGTTTTGCCGAAATCTTGTGCTAACGGGATTTCGGGCGCTGACAGTCTCCTCCTGGTGGCAGCTAATAATAGCACGATAAAGACTTACGGCAATTGTAAACGCGTCGTTGACGTCGGTTTGAAGCGCGAATATCCGTGGACGTTCATAGTGGCAGATGTACAGCAACCCATAATCGGGGCTGATTTTTTAATTCACTACAATTTGCTCGTAGACTTGAGAAGCAGATGTCTTCGAGACATGCGTACAGGCTTAGCCATTGCCGCTTCATTATCTTCAATTAAACCTCTGTTATTGAACAGAGTCGATACAGTTCAAAACGAATATACTAAACTCCTCGGCCAGTTCCCGGAACTGACACGCCCTACGACAAAGGGTGAGCCCATCAAACACGGCATAACTCATAAGATTGTGACTAAAGGTCAACCGGTTTTTGCTCGACCAAGACGTTTGGCTCCCGATAAGTTGGTTACCGCTAAACGCGAATTTGATGATATGATTAAATTAGGGGTCATTGAACCCAGCGACAGCGAGTGGTCCTCAGCGCTTCACATGGTGCCAAAGGAAAACGGCGATTGGAGACCATGTGGGGACTATCGTAGTTTGAATGCACAGACCGTACCGGACCGTTATCCGCATATTCAAGATTTTACGCAGCGGTTAGCCGGATCGAGAATTTTCTCGAAGATAGACTTAGTCAGGGCTTATTACCAAATTCCGGTGGAACCGTCCGACGTACATAAGACCGCGGTTACCACACCTTTCGGCTTGTTTAATTTCACTAGAACCCCATTTGGTCTGAGAAATTCAGGTCAAACGTTTCTGCGATTTATAGACCACGTGACACGCGGACTTGATTTCGTTTTTGTTTATTTGGATGACCTACTGGTAACCAGTCCAGATCATAAAACGCACAAGAAACATCTACGAATTCTTTTTGCTCGACTATCGGAGTACGGAATCATCATTGGTCCTGAAAAGTGTCAGTTCGGAACGTCTGAATTAAGTTTCTTAGGTCATCACGTTTGCGCCGAAGGAATTTCGCCGTTACCTAGCGCCGTGGACGCGATCGTTAATTTCATTAAACCCGAAAAGCAACGAGCATTGCGTAGGTATCTGGGAATGGTAAATTATCACCACCGTTTCATACCGCATTGCGCCGACAAGCTGACGCCACTTAATAATTTACTGACTGCTGCCAACGAAGGCCATACCAGATTGTCACCGAAATCAAATTTCGATTTGAAGTGGAATGAAGAAGCAGAGTCAGCATTTTCTGAGTCGAAGCAGATACTGGCAAACGCTACGCTTCTGGTGCACCCAGATTCGACGGCTCAGCTTAACATCACGTGTGACGCTAGTGATGTCGCCGTCGGTGGCGTTTTGCAGCAATTTTTAAATGGTATGTGGCAGCCGCTTTCGTTTTTCAGCAAGAAGCTGAACCCAGCAGAAACACGCTATAGCGCGTTCGATCGTGAACTTTTGGCAGTATACGCTACAATTAAACATTTCAGACACAATTTGGAAAGACGAAATTTTTTCGTTAATACCGATCATAAACCGTTAACATTTGTAATCTTATCCGTCACTGAGCGCGCATCCCTACGACAAACACGTCAATTAGCGTTCATTGCTGAGTTCACCACCGATATTAGATATGTAAAAGGAGAGACAAATTTCGTCGCTGATGCGCTGTCACGACCATCAGTGTCAGCAATACACGATGGCCGAGTGATAGACTATAAAGCGTTAAGTCTCGATCAAGCTAATGACGCGGAATTCACACGTTTGAGACATTCGACTACATCCACTATGAATTTCAAACTATTGAAATCATTTGATAATCAATTGATCTGGTGTGATGTGTCCACGGGACACAACCGGCCGTACCTTACCACGAAATTTCGCTGAAAAGTTTTTTCAAACTTACACGGTTTAGGCCATCCATCGCATAGAGCCACCAGACCTTTGATTAATACCCGATTTGTATGGAACGGCATGAACATAGATATTGCTAGATGGTGTCGTACCTGTAAGGGTTGCCAGACAGCTAAAGTTTCACGTCATAACACTCCTGTTTTCGGAAAGTTCACTGAACCTACCGAGCGATTCGATCATGTCCACGTGGACATAGTCGGACCTTTACCTTATGCTGACGGTTTTAGATATCTACTGACTTGTGTCGACCGTCTTACACGTTGGCCCGAAGCTATACCTATGATAGATATTAGAGCCGAAACGGTCGCCGATGCCTTCTTCAGCAGGTGGATAGCACGTTATGGTACCCCGGCCACTATCACCACTGATAGGGGCGCTCAATTCGAGTCCAAATTGTGGGATAGTTTATGTAACCAATTCGGGATTATTCGGAATCGTACCACGAGTTATCACCCTCAGTCGAATGGCATGGTCGAGCGTTTCCACCGTCAATTGAAAGCCGCCATTATGGTGCACGAGTCACCGAATCCGTGGACTATCACGTTACCGGCCGTACTGTTAGGCGTTCGTTCAGCCGTGAAAGAGAGACTGGGCAGGTCAGCTGCTGAGATGATTTACGGGACAACCCTTAGACTCCCAGGAGAGTTTACTCAACAGTACAACGTCGACGCTAACACCGATTTGGAGAATTATTCAGACAAGCTACGCGTAGCCATGTCGCGTCTCCGTCTATGTCCGCCACGTGACACACAACAACACAACATTTTCCAATTCAAGGAAATCGCTACATGTACTCATGTATTCTTGCACAGAATCGCAATTGCACCGCCTCTGACCGCCCCTTACGACGGACCATACAAGGTCATCGCGAGGAGCGGCAGAGTTATGAAAATCCTAGTTAAAGGCAAGGTTGAGACGGTCTCCTTAGATCGCGTTAAACCCGCTCACATGGAGTGCGAGCCTACAACAGGTACGACAACACAGCGTAAAACGCCAAGCAACTCACGGAAGTCGACGGCTACCAGGATATCTAGTAGGAATCCACAGGGTCCACCTAGACCTGGTAGTGCGGACACTCCGACGTCCAACGGGACGAGAGTCAACACAAAAAAGTCGACGGCAGTCAGAAGCAATCAAAAATCGGCCACAGTCCCAAAGCAAATAGATGTTCAAGTAAACTTGTCCAACAGAGACAATGCTTATGTAGCGCCGCATTCGTGAGCCCCTGCCGCGTCCCGCGCTAACGGGAACGGAGGTGGTTTACGAACGTATTCCCGCATACCTTTACATCTACGGGGTAAAACCCCGGGTGCTGCTGACGCCGCAATCGACTCGACAAAAAGCAAACATGCGAATATCGCTAATCGCGAAAAAATTTCGATCGACCAAACAGTGCGAAAACTAGAGTCGGACGCATAATCCAGACTCCTGCTCGATTTGTGCAGATGGTTCACGCCATAGTCGCGCCCAACGACGTCTATGGCGGGCCCAACCGCATACCTCGTAATAATAGTGTTGTTAAATTGTAAATGAATATGCCAGGCCTGGCAGAATTGTGTACAGATATGTAAATGTAAATACATTTTCTTTTAGCAAATTCATTGCTAAAGCATTAATAGCAATTCTGTTAATTAAATGAATGGGTTGATAGCAGATGGCAGCATGTGAATAATATATCAAGGACAGTTGGAATTAAGAGGATCGGACAATTCACGTATAATGCTGCGCTTTCAACCGCCCACAATGTAACCGCACCCGCTATATTTTTTTTTTTTTTTTTTTTTTTAAGAATAATATGCTTAGTATAAGAGGTTACATAATTGACAACCCCGCTACTTGCACGAAGCAGTCTCCTACACGTCAGTTTGGTCCTACGTTGTCACTCAGCCGGGGGTAATGTAGGATCCTGACATCGCTTAATCAATGTGGCAGTCATCCACAGATTCCTGGACGCAGCCTGACGGAGATGACCGCCTCGTTTTCATAATGTGGTGTCGTGTGCACGCAGAGCAGCGTGGTGTGGCCCGTAGTATTTTTCCCACACTTGAAGCGTGATACTCAGCGACTGCGGACGTGCCGCAGCTCGCTCTCACCAAGTCATAGAGACGTGCCGTGCGCGGAGGGTTGTGCATTGTGGTTTTAGCATGTTGATCAATTAAACATGACAAGAGAGAAGACAGTTTCCTAGTTTATTTAATACCGTTGATCGGACGGAGAAGGAAGTTATTTGAGTTTGATGGCAAGATTGGGAGGAGTCTTTCGTCGGCCGTTATGACCCATAACGGGACCTCGGTTTAAGCTTCAATTCGCCGTATTGGTAACTACGACAACATCCCACACGCCATAAATATGCTAATGAGCTGATGTGACACACAGACCACGCATACGGCACACAACTGGACAACCTACACCGATGGGCACTACCCTACACGCGCTAACACGCATCGATGCCAGCGACCGATTTTGACGTCACAACGAATGCTCCTCAAAGTGAATATATATATAAAAACAAAAAACGTGTATACATTTTTGGAGGTGTTCGCAGTCGATTGCATAATATGCAGTCTTTGAATACTACTTTCAGTCAAATATTCAATTTAAAGAAAATATCTTTTAAAATTTTGGGTCGGACTATAATTAAGCAGCAGCAACATTTTGACATTAAATTAATTTAGCACTATGTAAACCAGGGATTTGCTACATTTAAATTCCGTTTTTTGTGTTGCGCATTTGCCAGGTAAGCAAGATATAAAGACGAAATTCCCTTAGGGCCTACGTATTTCTTATTTTGAACATGTGTAGGCCCTCTATCCGAAATAAAAAATCTGGAATTTCCACTACTCTATGGCTGTTCTCTAATATTTCATATTAATTGCTACGACTTAAACCGTTGTGGCATTTCCAGCAGCTAAGTTAATAATTAAGGCTGACGAGTAACACAAAACTACCTCATGCATACCTCATTCCACGTAGCCTACGCTATATAGCGTTGACACATGCAAGCCATTCCTAGCACACACGAAACGTTGACACAATGTTCGATTATTATAATGTCGGGGCAGCGTCGCTGACGGTAGACCAATGGCATTTTGACTTTCTATTAGCAGTTTTAGTGCATTCTAATATTCATGAGTATGCCTACATGTACGATGTGGCAATTCTTTCCGTAACGGTCGATCACAAGACCTGATAGTATTTTCGTCTTCATTCCATTTTATTCATTAAAAGGATTAAATTTTCCAATATGGTAAAAATCTCACACTTGCAAAATTTGATAGTAAAAAACAGTTATATTCATCTCAGCTTAATTGTCGGCTTATATAGCCTACTGTCACTTGTAGCCTATTATAATGTTTAGTAATTATCTACCATAAATTAAGGATATAATTGTATAGAAAATGAACTATTTTATCATATCCTTATAATTTGTTTCAACTGAGAATGTAAACAAGAAATAATAAAAAAGTTTTTATATATTTTCAAACCAAAATAGACAAATTTTTAATGTTGCTATTTTTTCTACTATTTTCAGAGGACATTATTTCCCTAAGCTTCAGCCTTTATTTCTTATATATTTTTGGAGAAAATTCAGCCTACAACAGATTCGGATTCAGCAGGTTCGAATTGAGAGGAGTGGATCCAGGAGGTTGGGGTTAAACCCCCCCCCCCCCCTTCGGAAAAAATCATCATCTTATTTAGGGATTTCATGGATTTCCTTATGTACTGGTGATATACCCCGGGTGATATACTGAGTGCCCACAATATGCCTTAAATTGCAGGAGAAAGACCCCCCGCCCCCTTATGTGTATATACAGTGAAATATAATTCCTTTGTCAAGGTTTAGCCCCTCCCCCGTCAGTGAAAAGCTAGATCGGCCCTTGGGTACTAAAATGCCTTAGGCCTATTTATAAGCGGAGGATGGTCCAAAATGAAGTTAGCTTTTCGATCTACCGTAGGCTACTCAGTCAATTCTCAAGCGATTGTCACGAAATTTATCGATCAGTATTGTATGACCCACTGGGCACAGGACGTTGTTGTGACGTTGAATCAACGTCATTGACGCTGATTCAACGTCGCAACAAGGTCGTGTGCCAAGTGGGGTATGATACTCAGATTCATTTATTTGATCAAATAAAAACATTTATATATTTTGATTATTAGCATAGCAATGATCAGGAGACCTCCACTAAAACCGTAGGTCGCTATCGTGGAGGCCACCTTCGAAAGAAAGATAAATGTATTTTAGTGTCAACGAAAGAATTATTAAAAGTATTAGGCATCAAACCAAGCGCAAAATTTTTTAAATGATAGAAATGATAAGAACCTAACGTTCAGAAAACTGTTAAAAATATTTAAAATAGATTTTAATTTATTCAAATAGCTCCTCTAGCATTTAATGTGTCGCGATAATGATCTGATGTGATTGGCTGCTTAGTCTGACGTCACCACATCTCCCCTCTCTCCACAACTTCCGGTAGCCATTTTCTTGATTTTGACAGGAGTTAACCGGAGACACCACACTCCGATTCACAAACAAATGTCATGGCGTTACAGGTAAATTCATAATATAGATCAAATCATTTCATTCGAAATAAAGTAATACAAATACCAAGTGTATTATTGTGTTTTAAGGAATTGAAATTGGAAAATAAAGACTATTTATTCAGCGACATTCCGACGTCGAAAGTTGGGCTTTTCCAATTCGCACATGAACAAAACAACATGAATCATGAGTCCATGACTCAACTTCCAGACAAGTCAACAATGTCAGTCATCATAAAATATATTTGTCTGATCACCCTTTATTTCATTCAATTTAGCTAGACCCTATAGACAATTTTTTATAGATAAAGTAAAACGAGAAAAAATCAACAACTCGTCAACTGTCAATATTCATTTCATTGATTCAATCTCGGGGGATAAATTAGTCTATCCAGACTGCCATCCACTGATCCAGATTTCATATACATTAAAACATGCATCGATCGTCTGTTCGATGCACACTGTCACACTGTCTGTGTAACGTTAGGCCAACTGTCACTGACAGACAATAACAATCCACATCACAGACACATGACCACTCCTGGAGATCGTCACGTGACTACTACATCAGGCAGGCTACAGTACAGTGCAGGCACATACTGACAGTGACAGGTATGACCAGCTGACAGTGAATCATTGACAAATTGAATAGCTTTGAGTTTGAATCACATTCACAGCCTGACACCCTTTACTGAGCAATCAATGTCTGCATCAGCTCACAAGTTCCACAACGAATTGTCATATGACATTGCCTCATACATAGTCATAGGCCTAATCCGCAAATGGTTGATTTACTGATCGCATTTTTATTTGACAGTGGTGATTGTCAAAAATTAAACCCAGTTTTTCGCTGTTTGCTCAGTAAATTTTCAAATAATTCTCAAGAAATTTTGCAAGAATAAAACTGTGCACATGCCACCATGGCATGGGCCATGGTTTAAAGTGACTCTGCATGCCCTAAATCATCATTTTTATTTTGGCTCCTTACATGTCAATCATATGTGGAAATCTTTTGAATTTTAGGTTGCTTATTTCTCTTTTAACTGGTACTACACAAAAGTTGAAAAACTAATGATGCAAAATTTCTAGTCTATGGACATATCAGGGAGCCAAAATAAAAATGATGATTTTAGCCTGATTGTGTCGCTTTTATAAAATAATAAATTTTAAAAAAATGTCAGCGCTTCAATAATTTAAATAAATCAGCTTTGATCTTTAATGCAATTAAGTAATGGATGTCTGGTTTCACATTCATAAATCATTTATTAATAAAATAATAAATTATATTGTCCCCTTGGAGCTAGAAGGTGCTAAACTGCCACTTTGTAAAGTGTCAGTTTAGCACCTTCTAACTCCATGGGGACAATATACATATATATTTGTCAATGCTTCAATTTGTTAAATGAATCAGCTGACTTTGATCTATTCAAACACATGAAACATAAATAACTGTATTTAAATACAATTATATAAATTTAATGCCAATGTTATATGATATTATATAATATAAGGCCACATATTTCACTGAATGAGTGAACTGTGATTGGCCAATCAATCGGGATTTATAACTTATACAATTTGCCAGTATGTGAATTCAGCATACAATTAACAACATGAACAAGGGATTGTGAATAAATTGTAGCTTGGCTTTTAGCCAACTATTCAGAATGATCGTTTCCAATTACACAAGTTTACTTAATTAGATTTACAATGTATTGCTTTTTTTCAGCAAAATTAGAACTGTTCGTTTCATTAAAAAAAAATAAACTGATTTAATCAATTATTATTTCAACACCCCCAACCACACATTTATTTGATCACCAAGGGGAAGGGAAACCCTTCAAGAAGGATTACCATTGCAATAAAAAAATAGCCAACTCAAAAAAAAACCCATTTATATATGGGCGATAATTTGTTTGGAACATAAAAATTGACCCGAAAGTTGTTAATTTGTCTATTCAAGCACTTATTATTTTTCTGATCTGTTAATTTGTAATATAATGCAGATATATTGATTTTATGTCGCCTTTGTTGACACAAGCCATGTGAGTTTACTTGCCAACAGAAAGATGTGTCATGTGACTACATCATGTGACCAGGTTTCTCAGGTCATGTGTTTTGTCATCATAACCACATCGGGCTGCATAGTCATTGCACCATTGAGCTTACTACTACATGTAGCTGGGCCCTGTATAAAATTATGTAAACTGCCTTGTACCTGTGTACCACATCACACTCTTCAGATAAACCCTCATGATGAAGCTGGATCCTAACTCTGCCCCCTTCGAGGTATAAGATATTGTCAATATGTCATCAGTGAATGATGGTTTATTAGCAAATTAGAATTTTTTCTGTTGGAAACAATATTTATAATGTGTTTCAATTGTATTTTGTCTTCATTGTGATTTGTAATATTTGTTTCAAATGCATGAACTACTGAATAATGTTTCAGTACATAAATGGCTGAATTAGATATTGAACGATTTTTCCCCAGTAATATTCTAAAGCATATACTTGATTTTTATTTCCAGAAAGCAATTGAGCTGGTAACGAAAGCCACTAATGAAGATAAAAATAAAAACTATGAAGAAGCTCTTCGTCTATATGAACACGGAGTGGAATATTTTCTTCACGCCATCAAATGTAAGCATATTACAACATAATATATACTGTCAACCTTTCTGCATCCCTCGTAAAATTGACCAAATTCATTGGTTTTCTCTAAATAACATAGATAGTTAAAAATAACTATTAGAAAATAGCTATTTTTATGTATTTTTGTTTTTTTAGAAAAATCCAAGGGCTTTCAAAAGGGGGTGGCAAAGTAACCCCGGTACCTAGAAATTCCATTGATCAAATTTGATATGTTTAACCCTTAGAGCTCTCAGCTATTCAATCTAAGTTTAAGTTAATTGAAGATCTGTCTCGCTGCTATGATACACAGCTTCAAGTGAATGAAAATTTAAGTCACATCCTGTGTGCGCGCTATATAGTGGAAATTAAATTAGCCACTATTTCTGGCTGTGAATAAATGGACATAATTTCACGTCTTATTGGCGAAAAACTTCCAAATTAGTTTAGCCACAGGGGAAATCTTTTAGCATTTGGCAGATGCTGAATTGATGTTCCAAATTGAATTATTTTATTAACTGAGCATCTACCACAAGGTATTTTACAAATTCTAGTGGTATTTTATTTAGTCTGAAATTTGCTTGAAACTGTATATACATGTGTATACGTTCTTAGCAGCACAGGGGTTTTAAAAGGCATATTTCACTTTTAGAATTTAATTGCACTTGTGATAAGAAAGATCACTATAGTCGGCATCAGAGCTCTGGGGGTTAAGGAAATGGCCAGACAACTGAGTGACCTGCAATGATGGGCTGATTCTGACATGATGTGACAGACTGAGTCACTCTTCAATTTTTAAGGATAGGTTATAATGTTATATAGGCCTATACTCGGTTCCAAATTTGTTGCTATTCTAATGTGCCTTAACCCTTTCAAGCCTGAATGAACTATTGTGATCTCCATCCACTAGTGGATGAAGATGATTTGAACTGGGTGAAAAATTATGAAAATTGCCATGTATTGGTAAACCAGTTTCATAGAAATTTTCATTATAAAACCCTTAGTTGTAGGAAATTAAAGTCTGTTTACAGTCATGTAAAATGATGCTTTAATGCATCTTCAGGGCTTGAAGGGTTATGTAGTATAATTGTCTAATGACTGTTTTCAGATGATGCTCAGGGAGACAAGGCGAAGGAGAGTATTAGGGCTAAATGTATTACATACTTAGACAGAGCAGAAAAACTGAAGAAGCATATTGCTGATAAGGAGAACAAGAAGAAACCTATGAAGGAAGGAGGAGGGCATGATAGTAACAAAAAGTAAATTTAACGCCTTTTGTCTTCTTGCTATGCATAATTTTGGTGCTTCCATTTCAAATTTAAACCTTCCAAGTGCTACACTATTCAATTAAAAAAAAACATCTTATATTTGTGCGATTTGAATCGAATCCAGTCCAAAAATTTAATTTAATGTTCATGTCTGGTTCAAATGTTCTGTTTTCATGATTTCAACCCTTTCAGAGCTGGGACTGTCTTTATACATCAGAATCTGACGTCTGTATACATCAGATTTTGATGTATAATGATGATCCCTGCTCCAAAATATTTTAAATATGTATAATGACTGTACACCAATAACATAGGTATTCAAATGAATCGGAAAGAGCTAAATAAGACATTTATGATGATTTCAATTTGAAAAAGCCCCTTTGCTTTGAATCATGGTTTATACAATTTACTATTACAGCGTGTTAAGGGTTAAGAGGTCAAATAAAAGTCAATAACGGCTCTAGAAGTGATTAGCACTTTGAGGGGTAACCCTTTAAGCCCTCACGATGCATTAAAGCATCATTTTACTCCCCTGAAAACAGACTCAATTTTCCGACAACTAAGGGCTTTAGAATGAAAATTTCCACGAAACTGGCTTACCAATACATTGCAATTTTCTTTAATTTTCCATCCACTTCAAATCATCTTCATCCACTACAAGGCGAGAATTGCGACAGCAATTCGCGGCTTGTAGTGGATGAAGATGACAATTGTAAATTCAGGCTTGAAAGGGTTAACCTCCGGTGCCGCTTATATTCGTTTTTCACATTTTTTATTAGCATGTACCATATCAGCTTTCAAAAATATTGAAGATAAAATGTGACATAAATCAGCATGATTTAAAAATAGTTGACCTCCATTTTGTCAAATCTGAATAATTTTCACTCGCTTGAAGTTGTGGATCGTGTCAGACACAACTTCAAGTGGGTGAAAATTAAAATCGAATAATTTGGCGGTAAAGGGTTAATACTTAGAAGCACACATCTACAAACATTTATTGATGATTTTTGGTGATTGATCATTGAACAATAACATCATCTGGATGTCAAGTGATCTTTTTATGTATGGTTTATACCATGCCCAATGAATACAAACATCTATTTCTTTCAGGTCCAGTGACAGTGATAGTGATTCTGAAGAAAATCCAGAGGCAAAGAAAATGCAATCACAACTTTCTGGTGAGTAGATTAATTTTTAAATTTTCACATTCAATTACAATTGTAATTTGTGAATTACACTGAAATTATGTTCAAGTAAACTAGCCTTAGATTCGTTGATGAAACTTGTTAGGTCCTCAACATTTAGCTTTCAGATTGAATAAATATGAGTGATTTTTACACTCAAAAGGTCAAAATTTAAAAAAATTATTGTTATAAAACTATTCATTCAGCATAAAAACATTTGTTGATATATGTCAAGTGTGTCATAATGCTGGATACTTTGTACAATAAGGCTACACTTTTTAGCATGGTTTATGGATGTGGTGTCCCTAATTTGTCTGATATCGGAAAAAATGTGTGGCCTAATGCTTGTTTTTGTTTCTAGCATAAATCTCCAGTATGTTGTACCAGATTGAACAAAACATTGATGCTGGCTTAGTTCTAACTAGCCTGGTGTCTAATAAATGTTGCAACTGATTTAAACTCTATGGGAAGTGGAGCATGATTCGCAGTTTTAAGGCAGTATCAATGCAGTTGAGAATAAAAAAGGAGTGAGAATCTTATTCTGAGGGGTGATAAAATCGGGAGGATGGACGCAGTAGCCGGCCACAAGAGTGCCCAGGAGGGGGGAAAGCCCAATAGGGGGTGCCACCAGGAGAATTTTAAATTTTACCACAACAAATGGTGTCCTTGTGAGAAAGTTGGCAAAGTTGAGAGAATTGTGAGAGGCCAATCGGGAGACCTCACATCCAAATCAGGAAACTTGGCACTACTGTCAATGGCAGGTCCCTGTTAAATGTCTTTTCTGTTTTTTTTTGTTTGAAGGTGCTATTGTAATGGACAAGCCTAACGTGAAGTGGGATGACGTAGCCGGTCTACACGGAGCAAAGGAAGCTCTCAAAGAAGCTGTTATTCTCCCCATCAAATTCCCACATCTTTTCCAAGGTTAGAGACAATAAAAAAGCACTCTGCAATATTTTGGCATTGAACCCTTGTGCTGCTGAATTGTTTGCTTCTGTTTTTCATTCGTTTGCAGCTGGAATTGCTAACACAATTTCCAGTTTCAAATGAATGAAATTATTAGTACAAGTTTGGAAAATAGACATCTCCAATATTGAATTATTAGATTAACCCTTTAAGCCCTCACGATGCATTAAAGCATCATTTTACATCCCTGAAAACAGATTTATTTTTCTACAACCAAGGGTTTGAGAACAAAAATCTGTTAAACTGGTCTACAAAAACATAGCTATTTTTTTTTATTTTTTAAACCACTTCAATTCATCTTCAACCACTACAATTTGAGAATTGCGAAAGCAATTCGCGGCTTGTAGTGGATGAAGATGACATTGGTAAACTTGAAAGCTTGAAAGGGTTAATTAACTGAACATCCATCAAAAATTATTTGACAAAACTTAGTGATATTTCTAGTTCAAAAATATATATATAATATATATATATATATATATATATATATATATATATATATATATATGATAATATGGTTCCAGCAGCACAAGGGTTAAAACATTCACCCTTGGAGTACCGATGTTGATCGTTATTTCTGTGGTTTTATCAGTACCTAATAAACCAGTTTCTTGAAGTGAAAATATCTTGATATCTGTGATAATGATTTACAGTATGACTTAATTTTACAAATATGAATAATTTTCAGTCACTTGTGCCAGATTGTTATATTTTAGCACCATGAATTTTTAGTAAAATACTTCACTGTTCATAGGTTTTGTGTCACACATTTGATGTTGTTGTTTGACTAAATTCAAATAATAATTCAGATTAAAAAAACATGTTTAATTGCTCACAAGTATCAATCTTGTGTAAAAACTCATCTTTAATTAAATTTCACACTGTTCATCATTTTAGCCTTGGTGATTATTTTGTGCTTTTGAAAATGATGTGTTCATCATGAAAACAAACTGAATTGAACAACTTTACTGAGTGTAATTTTTACACAAATCCCCTTTCTTATGAAAGGAATACTCCATTCTGGCTGATACTAAAATATTTCAGCGCTAAAAAAGTGTAAGAGTTAAAGTATATAAGGGCTACTCTATTCTCATATTTCAAAGTATGCAGCTGGTATTCAAACCTTGTTTCAGTAAGCCTATGTTTCTCAGTGTTAGAATATCACAGCGTAAATCTTCGATAATCAATTCATAACTTTTTTTGCCAGGGAAACGTAAACCATGGAGAGGAATCCTACTCTTTGGGGTAAGTTGCTCAAATAATCTGATAGATATGATCATATTCCAGAAATTCTAATCTGTAATACTATGTTAATAAAGATATACAATGTTACAATTCTTATTGAGGTATTACCTGGAAGTATCTGGAATTGTATTATTCCTTTCATTCAATTTAGAAGAATATTTTTCACATATGCCATCTATCATCACATCATATTCTATTTACAGGCAAAAACTTGGGATTTAATTTTCCTGTATATTGATCCAATTATGTACATATTGCCCTTGTTCTAATTAATTTTCGTTGTTTTAGGCTGGAATTTCACATCTTAAAAAAAATTGAAATGTTTTTCAATGTAAAATAGACTACTCCCAGTTTGAATTATTTGATTACATGTACCTGGTCAAACTATTTTATCAATGTGTTTATAATGGTCTAGCAGGACAAGAGTTGAAATGATGTTCTGTATTTCTACAGCCTCCTGGTACGGGGAAGTCCTACTTAGCGAAAGCTGTAGCCACAGAGGCCAACAACTCCACGTTCTTCTCTGTGTCATCATCAGATCTGGTGTCCAAATGGCTGGGAGAGAGTGAAAAGTGAGCAAAATTGACCTAATCAACACATTACAGTAGAACTGGCAGCCACCCTTATAGGCAACCAACCTCCTATGGGAGGCCAATGGGACATTTCCCAAAGTGCTGTTTCACATAGAAATAAACCTCTCATTGGCAGACACCTGTCTCAAAAGGGATTTTTTCATGGTCCTAATGGGGTCTGCCCATAGCAGGTACTTTTATTAAGACTAATTAAGGAATCATTGTTTCATTAAAAAAACACCGCGCTGTTTAATTAATAAGAACTAGAGGGGTGTTTTGCACACCAGTGAATAGGTCTATAAATACATATACATATTTTATGATTTTTTTCAAAAATACAAATACATATTTTATATTTTTTCAACTAAAATGTTTTTTCTGTCAAATATTGTTTTAGTTTCTCCCTCTCTAACAAGCATTCTTGTACATTTGTTATCAGCTAGCAGTAGTTACTAATCAGGAAAATAAGAGATTTACTCATTTTAATATAATGAAGGTATATATATCTGATTTAAATATCTGTATTAAATAATTGATGCTGACAAATGTCAATGGTGCCTAATTATACATCCTTTTTTTTCCAGACTTGTAAAGAATCTTTTCGCTCTGGCAAGAGAAAACAAACCCAGCATTATTTTTATAGATGAAGTTGACTCCCTCTGTTCTTCCCGAAGTGATAATGAATCAGAATCAGCCCGCAGAATAAAAACAGAATTCCTTGTGCAAATGCAAGGTATGTACCCTGCACACACTGGACAAAATTTCAGGATACCACCGTAGATAGTGGCACAATGTTAACCCTTAAAGCGCTGAATTTTTTTATGAAAACCTTAGAGGCCAAAGGGTTTTTTTCAATTTGAAATCATCATAAATGTCTTAGTTAGCTCTATCTGATTCATTTGAATACCTATGTTATGGGTGTATGGCCATTAGAAATATTTCAAATCTTACAGTGCGGGGATCAACTTTAGTCATCAGAATCTAACGTTGACATACGTAAGATTCTGATGACTAAAGTTGATCCCCGACGCTGTAAGGGTTACATTAAATTTTCAGTCACGTGAAACTGTGTATCACAAAAAAACTTATGTTATTTTTAAAATCCAAATCCCAAGATATCAATGTTTCAAAATTTAAAGCATATTTTACTGTGAACAGCTCATTATGCAGACGCTAATAAAAACACAGAATGTCTTACTGTAGTTGACATCAGTGCTCTAGGGGTAATCAGTGTGCTGCTGAATTGTTTCCTTCTGTTTTCCATTCATTTGAAGCTGGACTGGAATTGCTTATGTAATAGACTGCTTGCACGAGTTTGCGCATGAGCAGTTTGTCTGATTAAAACAGTTCAGCGTTGGTCACTGTGTGGCGTGTTGTCATTGAAAAGTGTGTAACAGTTGTCTGATTAAAACAGTTCAGCGTTGGTCACTGTGTGGCGTGTTGTTATTGAAAAGGGTGTATTTCCAGCTTGAAATGACAAAAAACATTGCTATTTAGGAAAAAGAGACATCTCTCTGATTGAGTGATGTGATGCACTGATCACTTTCCATAAAATAATTTACCAATTTAAGTGGTATTTAATTTGTTTTGGAACTAGCTTGAACCCGTGTATATAGCCGACAAAGGACCGATCTCATGCGTTCGATGGATCTTAAACCTTGTGCTGCTGGAACCGTATATGTACAGTTTAGCCTTAAAGCGCTGAGTTAGTTTGTAAAAAAACATCGCAACCAAAGGGTTTTTTTCATCTTGAAATCATCATAAATGTCTTAGTTAGCTCTTTCCGATTCATTTGAATACCTATGTTAGGGGTCTACGGCATTAGAAATATTTCTACCCTCACAGCGCGGGAATCAACTAAAGTCGATCCCCACACTGTAAGGGTTAAATGAATGTTTTAGATCAATAGAAATATCACTAAATTTGATCAAATTTTTTTTGGTAGATGCTCATTAAATTTTGGAAAAATCTATTTTTCATAAATGTAAATGTTTTTCATCATTTGAAGCTGGAAATTGCGTAAGCAATTCCTGCTTCAAATGAATAAAGATTAGAAGCAAATAATTCAGCACAGCAAAGGTTAATGTTATTCATATCATTTAAATGCTGAATGAATTGTAAAAAACACTATGAAGTGCATTTTGTACATATGAAGTCTTCAGAATGTGAATGTTTTTAGTATTTATGAATTTATTCTAATGTTGAAAATTTTTTATTTTATTTCGGTGTGGTTTTTCATCACACTGCCATTTAATATAAATAATTAAAGCAGATTTAAGAGGACTAACTAATTTTGGCTTCTTCCCGTATTTCTTATTTGTGACATGGTTGTCCAAAATAAGAAATCAGGAATTTCGTCTCTATATCTAGCCTAACTGGTAAAGGCGCAGCACAAAAATTAAAAAACTTTTGCAGTTCTAGTCCATGGACATGCTTACATCATATGATCATATTAAGAAGCCAAAATAAAATCACGATTTTTTGATGATTTTATGGGCCTTTAATAACCAGGTATTTTCTTTCCCCAGGTGTCGGCACAGATAATGAAGGTGTTCTAGTTTTAGGAGCCACGAATATTCCTTGGGTACTAGACGCTGCTATACGAAGAAGGTTTGTCCAGTAGAAATCTGCAGTGCAAAGGAATAATCGTTTACTGCTCTTGGTCTTTATATGATAAAAATACATTGTTGCTGCATTTTTGCCATCAATAAAAACCTATCATCAATAGCAAAACTTTCAAACTATATGAAATCAGATTAATAAATTTAGAAACCTTTTTTCTGTTCATTAATAATGTTTTATACATTATTTTTCAGTTACATAAACTGCCCATGGGCTGATAAGCTTCTGTTTAAAATTTATTTTATCCAATTTGTTTATTTACCTTAAACTGCTAAGACATTTTATTAGACGTTATTCGAACGAAATGAGTGTTTGAGCATCAAGATCTGCAAATGTTTGTTTTTAAGTTAAACAAATATAATTATTTTTCACCCACTTGAAGTTAGGATTCGTGATAACGAGACACAACTTCATGTGGGTGGAAATTTAAATTATTTAATTTAGCGGGTTTAAGGGTTAAAAATTTTGTATGTATTGTATCATACAGGTTTGAGAAGCGTGTGTATATCCCACTACCCGATGCAGCGGCTCGTATGGAGATCTTTAAGATTCACATAGGTAACACGTGTTGTCAGCTGACCGATAAAGACCTCTGGGATGTTGCCAGAAAAACAGACGGGTACGTGGATATTCTACATCATTATAAAGATTATGGACAAATCTGATATAAACATTCCTGTGACTGACCACCTTGTAAAAATAGATTATTCAAATTGTGTGCTAAATTCTCAGTGAATAATTTTCTTTCATTTCTTCTTTTAATGCAATTGCTGTCCTCAAACGATGAAAATTATTTCTATTTTTTTAATTCCAGCTTCATATAGACAAATCGTTGCCTTGGATATGAAATGGTGTATCTGCCACTTTACAAAGTGGCAGTTACACCATTTCATATGGATATGAAATGGTGTCTTTGTCACTTTACTACAAAGTTGCAGATACACCATTTCATATCCAAGGTAACGAAATACATGTAGTTGAAAATAAATTGACTCACTCACTGATTTTATTTACTGATCTGTCCGTCATAATGAGCAGATTTATTTCTTCTGCGGTCAAGTAGAAAAAATGTTACAATATTTATCAGACTTTTTTGTTGCTTCCAGTTACTCAGGTGCTGACATTAGTATAGTCGTCAGAGACGCTCTTATGCAACCGGTTCGTAAAGTTCAAAATGCCACACACTTCAAATATGTAAGTTGAATAATCCTGAACTTTAAAGTGACAGGGATTTTTTTTTTTTTAAGCCAATGTATTTTCATTAGGCTGGTATTGAACTAAGGAATTATGTTGAGAAAATAGACCTGTTTGGTTGAGAAATCCTAATACAAAACCTAAGAAAATGTAAGAGGAAATACTTTGTAATCCAAAGATTTTTAAAAATTGTGAAAAAAATGTAACTGGCAGTTGCAACTTAGTTATAAAATCTCATTATTTACTTCATTATGATATATGTCATGTTGGTTAGTGATTCATGCACCATAACACTTGTTCTCCTGAATCGTTTGTAACAATTTTTCCGTCATTAGGAGTTCAGGTCTCCCGCACATATGGAAAGTAATGAAAATTAGAATTATCTTTCCCATGCTTGGAAAATCATGGAATTTTAGACTTGTCTCATTGAAATTTAGAAATTTACTTCAATACATCAACATGATAAATAAGCCTCAATTTTTTTTCGCAATATTTTTTTATGATTTGAAGATTTCGTCCCAAATCACAGAGCGGTGAATACAAATTGGGAAATACTTGTCCATGCTGCACTGCCAAAAATAGTTAACCCACGCATTCATCCATTGACTGGTATCACTCACTTTTGATCGCTTCACCCAAATGTTTATTTTGTTTATTTGACTTCCAGTTAAAAACATGCAAAGATGGTACATTATCATTATTATTAATTGAGTATTTTTTTTAACATGTTATTGACTTTGATTGACGGGAACAGGTCGAGACAACCTCTACAATGCCTGTCAACCATATTAGGGAATTAAAAATATATAAGAAAATAATATGACAGTATAATATAAAACCAACTGTTCACTGGCTATAGGTGTTGCCATACTTATCATGTGGGGCAACGTCATATCCAGTGTTTAAAATAGCAATGTTTTTGTGTACATGCTATTTTAAAAATGTACATAGTATAGATTATAAATTTTGCGATATGTACACATGAAATAAAAAAAAAATTAAAATGTGTATCGTTAGTGTCTGTGCAGAAACACACGTCTTTCCTGTCGTGGCCTATCAGGGGTTCTCCGGTGTCTTGAAATCTAGTGTTAAATCTCATCATTGTTGACCTGTTTTCTGGTAAAAGACAAGCTCAGATCCAGAATATATGACACCCCCTTTTCAAAAACACCCTCTCCCTCCGGTTATTGGAAGTCTAAGACTGAGTTTAACAGTTTTGGTATGAGGCCAACCAATTTTGAATCTGATCCTACTTAAAAAAATTATGAATCCCCCCTGTATATTACTAGGTGTGGGGTAAAAATGCTGAGGTATGTATTATAATATCTCATTGTGTTATATTACCAGGTTCGGGATAAGAAGGCTGTGGCATGTATTATAATATCTCATTGTGTTATATTACCAGGTTCGGGGTAAGGACCCTGCTGGTCAAGTCAGGGACAACATGTTAACGCCGTGCTCGCCCGGTGATCCCGGTGCCATGGAAATGAACTGGATGAAAGTCGAGGGCCAAGATCTACTGGAACCACAAATCACACAGGTCAGTAGTACCGGTAACTAGCTACACCGTGTCCTACAGAATTGTTTGTTTCTATTTTTTAAGGAACCATATATCTAAATTTCATCCTTGTAGCTTTTTTTAGCTATTGGTATTTTGAGCTTTTTGAGTTAAATAGCTGGAAATAGTAGTGATAACTGATTTGTGCTAGGCTCTGTGATTTTACCTTTTTTCCCTTTCAGGTCTGACTTTACCATTGTCATTTTCATCCATTACAAGCCGGGAATTGCTGTCGCAACTCTTGATTTGTACTGGGTGAAGAGGACTTAAAGTGGGGT
Source organism: Flabesymbios commensalis (assembly GCA_964017125.1). Lineage (NCBI taxonomy): Eukaryota > Metazoa > Annelida > Polychaeta > Terebellida > Flabelligeridae > Flabesymbios > Flabesymbios commensalis. The sequence goes on from OZ024909.1 coordinate 85,140,812, forward strand.
TGCAAATTAAAAAAAAAATTATTATTAAAACAGTTCGATGAAAAAAAAATCCTAGGTGTAGGAAATTAGGTATTTCTTCAGAGATGCAAAATGATGCTTTGATGTCGCTTGGGGACTTGAAGGGTTAATTATTTTGTGAAAGAAAATTCTTCTAGAAAAAATTGCATAATCTTTCAAAATAATATTTATTCTAATAAATGCCCTGGGCGGTAATTAGAATACCCCCGGAGATTACAGGGGGTGGGCACTTGTTTGAGTAGTTTTTACTGTATATATAGTGTACCATGATCATAGATTTAATTGTCAAATCAGGGGGGGGTGGGCATTTATTGGGATATGGGCTTTTATTAGGATAAATATAGTATATATAAAGATTTTATAAAATCAGGTCATTGCATCAAAGGAAGAAATAACTCAAGAAGATTGTCGAGAAGATTAAAATTAACCCATACAACGCTGAATTAATTTTGTATAAACCATGGAGATCAAAGGAGTTTTTTCTCCTTGAAATCATCATTAATGTCTTAGTTAGCTCTTTCTGATTCATTTGAATACCTATGTTATGTGTCTTCGACCATTAGAAATATTTTAATTCTCTCAGTGCGGGGACCGTCTTTATACGTCAGATTCTGCCGTCCGTAGACAGACTTCAAATTCTGACGTATAAAGACAGTCCCTGCACTGAAAGGGTTGAAATGAAATCATTTTTTATATGCATCCATGTATCATTCTCTACAGAGCTTTTCTCCAATTTATTGTATAAATGGTAGGCCCATAAAGTACCAATGTTTACTTATAATACAATACTCTGTTTTCAGAGAGATATGGATTTATCTATTAGTACGCAGAAACCCACAGTTAACGACGAAGACCTACAAAAACTACAAAAATTCACAGATGATTTTGGACAGGAAGGATGAGACCGGTTTTATTTTAGTACTTCAGTTATTACAGACTGGCAGATGTCAGCGATACAAACTGCTTCTCTATAATATAATAGTGATTTGTGAGACGGTGATACGGCGATGTGGCACGGCGCAGCAACGACAATACCCCAATTAACCATTGTCCTGCCGAATTGTTTGTTTCTATTTTTCATTCATTTGGACTGAAATCAGCTGAATAAAAATAGTAACAACCAATCAATCAGGACAAAGGGTAACATGAAAATAATACAATCGTCCTCATCCAGCTCTGTTTTGTGACCTCTTTATAGGTACCTTAGCTCTTTAGCGCATTGTAAAATTTAATTTTTCACCCACTTGAAGTCTTGTCCACAACTTCAACTGGGTGACAATTACTCATATTTGTTTAATGTACAAGACAAACATTTGCAAATTTTAATGTTTAAAACCCAATTCATTCCCAATCACTGTGATTTACCCTGCTATAAAAACGGTTAAAAAACGACTAGATTAATATGTTCTTTCCTGACATCAGAATATTGTCTCTCTAAGATTTAAACTGTTATGTAAACAAACTAATCAGACAACCATGACTATTGACAAGGAAAAGTAATCAATAATACTCAAGAGTACCGTTGGTGGGTAAATGGTAACCATAAATATTACTCACTGTCTGTCACCAACTTAAATGGTATCTAGCTCCAAAATTGATACAGGTGCCAGTCATATAATATTTGCGAAACACACTATCTGTAATTTTCATTGAACTCTTTTAAAAAATTTTATGGATATTTGGTGTTGCAAAACTGTTTTTTTTCAAATTAGTGAAATTTGTGAATTTGTTTATAATTCATATGTCTCCAGTGCAGACAGAGTTTTCAAACAAGTATGTGCAAGTTCAGCGGATTTGCAGACTAATGTTTTTCACTGGGCCAAAAATGAGAAAAAGTGTTTAAATGTATTTCTGAAATGCAAAAAAGTTCTTGTTATTCACCTTTTTTGTTCCAACCTTCACCCATTTGCCTGTTTAAAAAAAATTATTATACCAACATTGAACTATAAAGAGTGATCAATACAATGATTGCCTCACATAGTGAGTCTGGCAGAAGTCATACTGTAATGTACAGAGTTAACCTCTATGTTGCTCAATTATTTGCTTCTATTCATTCATTTGGAGCTGGAATTTGGGTTAGCGATTCCAGCTGGAATTGCTAACCCAAATTCCAGCTGCAATTCCAGCTGGAATTGCTAACCCAAATTCTAGCTTCGAATGACGAGAAATATGTCCATTTATGAGAAATGGTCATATGCAAAATTGAATTATATTTTGTTAACTTGGTTAGCAATTCCAGCTTCGAGGTTAGAAGTGCTAACGTAAATTCCAGCTTGAAATGACGAGAAATATGTCCATTTATGAAAAATTGTCATATGCAAAATTGAATTATTTTGTTAACTGAGCATCGATCACAAAAGTATTTTGTGGATTTCAGTGGCATTTTATTTTGTGTGAAACTTGCTTGAAACCGAATATATACGGTTCCGGCAGCAGAAGGGTTAACCAATACAACGTGGCAGGAGACTCGGGGAACTGCAATATTGACTGCTGTAGTTGTGAAGATTATCATGGCATGTATCTATAAACAAATTGTCATATTGTCTGGAAAATATTTTATACATAGGCCATGAGCCACACTAATCAATATAAGGGATTTTAGAACCAGATCTATAGGTTACTCAAGTTTTTATTGTACATGGGGTGTATAACATTATGATTGCATTTGAGCTGTAAACGTCCACATTAGTAAGAACGCTGATTGATCGATGCCGTTTTTTAAGGTTATGTATAATTTTTCTACATGTTACTAAATGTGAGTTTTCGCCAATACCAAGAAAAATAGTCTAGGTATACATCCAGTTTATGTCTGTTTAGGTCCTATCACCGTAGGGCCTGTTTTCTTTGTCTTGACTCAAAAGGTGATAAAAATAACCCGTCAAGAGATACCAAATAAGAACAAAATTAAATTGAAGACTGGTTTGTAAGCTAGAATTCAGTGTGAAATGAATTGCTGAGCGTATTACATTTTCCTGATTGCTTAAAAATTTATTAGAATGAAGCGGTGGATTTTTTAAGAATTCGGGCTCATTTACATGATCAGTGAGTGTGTCATTGCAAATTTAGAAGCCAGATGTAAAGCACGTGGATAGTGTCAGATAGCTGATCATTAGTCATCACCACCAAGTAGAAATCCTTGTAAATTATTTACATCACAGAGTCAATTTTATATCCAACTTTAACTTTTAACTGCTGAATTGACCTTTACTGCTTAATCATCTAATTGAACCTGGAATTGATAATGCAAGTTTGGATGGGACATACTGTTATTTGACAAAAATACATTATAAATATTAAGTTCTAGGATATCCACTCGTGTTTATCTCAGTCACTGTTTCGTATCTACCCAGCTACACTGATTAATGTTGACTGACCATCTACAGCGCTAACCCAACAATAAATATACAGTGGTCAACTTCTTGTGTTTGCTGGGAAACAGTGTGTCCAACAATATTTTCTTCTATTTTAAATAGAAAGTTGTGAAATTACAATTGTATGTCTCTGTATACAGCCACAGCAGCGAAAGAGTCTGTTTTTAATCCTTGTCCTGTTTAAAACGCTAAGCACGACTATACAATCTATTGTCATTTTTAATCTATTTTTTTAGCCGATAAAATCACTGTTATTGGGAATCAAGAATTACAAATGTTTGCTCTAAAATTTAAAAAAAATATGAGTGATTTTCACCCACTTGAAGTTGTGGGTCGCAGTAGCGAGACACAACTTCAAGTGGGTGTGAAAATTTAAAATTTTAATATAGCGCTTTGAAGGTTATATGCTGGTCTGTATTTGTATTCATTTGAAGCTTGAATTATCAACACAATTTCCAGTTTCAGATGACGAAAAAACGATATTGCTATTTATGAAAAATAGACATCTCTGAAATAAAATTATTTTTGTGCATCTACCACAAACTATTTAACCCTTTAAGCCCTCACGATGCATTAAAGCATCATTTCACATCTCTGAAGAGTGGCTTAATTTCCTAAAACTAGGGGTTTTAGAGCAAAAATTTCCATGAAACTGGTTTACCAATACATGGCAATTTTCTGTGATTTTCAAACCACTTTAAGTCCTCTTCATCCACTACAACACGGCTTGTAGTGGGTGAAGATGACAATGGTAAATTCAGGCTTTAAAAGGTTAATCAATTGTAATTTTTAGATGCCTTGAAGTCGAATAGACTGTAGATCCGGTTATATTTGTGAGGTTTTAATTTTCGCGAATGTTTCGAGGATGACAAATTCGCGAATTTACGAGTCTCACGAAATTATTATTATAATTACCCGTCATCGAAATTGATCATTCGCGAATTCTGTACTTTGTGTAGAGTCCCAAAATCACAAATTTGTGAAAATCTGAACGTGCGAAAATAACCAGATGCATAGTATATGCCGCAGTAGCAGCAAAAAAGTTTAGACCGATTTTGTTGAAGTTCTGATTTAATTCTTCCTGTACAGACAGCGCTTTCCACACCAAAAATAGACTAGGATAATTTATCAAGTGTTTGAAATATGCACACCTTGAAAAAGCAACAGTAAAGTTACCATTCATTTGATGCTGGAAGGTACAGCAGCTATACCAGCTTCAAATGTATGTCAAGGGTCTAAATAAACGGCATTTGCTCGGGATAGATCACTGGTTGACCTAATTCTCGGATGCTGATTGACCTAGGTCACATCTTGCCCTTGATTGTAGTCATCTGATTGGTTGTAATTATAAGTTGACCTATATATATCCTGCATCTGTTGCAGGTCATGACCAATCAGATTTATTTGATGTAGACCTATCTGAATACCTTACACAATGCTAGATCACCACATCTCAGCCGACAAAAGATATTGACATGTGATGGTTATCCAGCATAAACCCTTCCAACATCAATATAAGCGTAAATAGTATAATCTGGGATCCAGTGGCGGATCCAGAGGGGGGGCGCCGCCGGGGCGCGACCCCTCGTTCAGGGTCACAAAAACAAAAAAACCACAATTTTTGAGCCGAAATATGCTCTAAAACCCACTATTTGAAGCCTTATTTCTAGAGGTTGCCTGCCCCATCTGTGATGTGTATAAATTGTTTTTTTTTAATCGGAGCCCCCTGCCTGGCAATTCCTGGAGCCGCCACTGGGATCGTGTTCTGAGACGATATTGGCCCTTTATTCGCTGAGCTGTCTCACTTACAATTGAATTGTCTGAAAATAACTTGTATTTGTTTTATTTGAGACCAAAAAATTGGAAATCTTGCCGTTTAAACACTTATTTCACTCCTAATAACTGATTTGACCTTGTAATAAAACAGATTTATTTTATTTAAAAAGATTTATTTGGTGTAATAGGGTTATTATGATAGAACATAGCCTACTATTGGCCACCAGCCTTGAGACAATAGATAAGTGTCCTTCCAAGACAGGTGGTAAAATGCCCTTTTGACACCAATAGTATGTTGGCCGCCCACAGCATGTTCTACCTGAGTGTCTACTTCTTTTGTGTGCTGAGTTGCTTTGTACAGCGGCCGGCCCTCCTCTAAATGAGTCAACCTGTATACAATGTAAACTACTGTAAATAGTTTGTGTAATTTACTGTCTGCAAATAAACCCAACTGTATATATACATACTGGATCATTTAGTTCTTGTGTTTTAAATTCATACTTCAAATTAAGTACATTATATGTGATATATTATGCTCGAGTAAAATAATAATATTTAACAATTTGACTAAAATATATGATCTACAATCCTAGTACAATCATTTGTCATTCGCCACATATCTTGAACATGACTGATGATAACAGTCATGATAGAGCACGACCAACACGTAGTGCACAAAAAAGCAGCACACGAGATATGTACAGGTCTAGATCATGCGTTCAAATGAAAGAATTCATGTTACTGAACGTTCAACGTCACGTTACAAAAATAGTTCCAGATAATAAAAATAGTACCACATTATTGCGCTTAAAAATGAGTAACGTGCAATTCAAGCAGTAATTATGATAAGCTGCTCCAATAATTCCGCCACATTACTTTAAAAAATGTGCAACTTCAGGGAGGGATATGACCAAAAAAATGTCAACTCTATCAAATTCAGAATGGCGACTTGTAGCCAATATTGAGTTTAACCCTTTTAGTGAGGGGACTGTCCTTATACGCCAGAATCTGATGTCTGTAGACGTCACATTCGTTCCCAGCTTGGAAATAATTAAAATATTTGGCCGTAGATCCATAGCATAGGTATTGAAATGAAGCGGAAAGAGCTAACTAAGCCATTTATGATTATTTGAAATTTAAAAAAAACATTTGGTCTCCATGGTTTATACAAATATATTTCAGCGTTGTAAGGGTTGATATGCGTAAGCTGTACCAGATTGCTAAACCGTTGATGGAAAACAAAATATGCGGTTTCAGCGAGGGATATGCCCTGAAACAGTAGGCTATTGACCTTAACCCTTACAGCGCGGGGATAGACTTTAGTCGTCAGAATCTGACGACTAAAGTCTATCCCTGCACTGTAAGAATCAACATATTTCTAATGGCCGTAGACCCATAACATAGGTATTCAAATGAATCAGAAAGAGCTAACTGAGACACTTATAATGATTTCAAATTGAATAAACCCTTTGGCCTCCAGGATTTTTACAAAAGTAATTCAGCGCTTAAAGGGTTAAAGATCCAGTCATTTTGGAAATCGGCATGCGTAGGACGGTGTATGTAAATGGCCACAACAAGGGATTCCTCCATAATAACTAGAAGGGTCTATAGTTCTTTGTGAACAAAAAACTGAAGATGTCTCCCCTCCAGCAGCATAGCCATAAAGGTTGATAGCTAATAGATGTAGTGTCAATGGCCTTTGTAATTAATGTTATTAAATTGCTCCTGTGGACTATGTATTTAGCAGAATTTATTATTCTGTATTGGTGCGAAGCACTTTTCAACACTCCCAGCAAACACGACGTTGATCCAATGCTGGCCCACAATCTGAGATGCTGGCCCAGCATCAAACCAACATTGGTTCAACGCCTCGTGTTTGCTGGGCTGCGTTCAACACAGTAAACACAAGACATTATTGTTTTTTGTGGAGTGTTTTGGAATGTTTTGAAAATCTAAGAAACTACAAGTAAGAGACTATATGGTCAAATGAACAGAATTATTCCGCATAAAATATTTTAGATCTTGAGCTGTAGGCCTGCTTTATCATCCCCAATTGTGAAACTACATGACTCTTATCATTATGATTCTTTTTACACTATTGTGATTTCTGAAGAGTGGCTGATTGAACAGACGTTGGCCTTTGTTGTTGTAATGTTGGACCATCGTCGTCGCCAGTGCCCAGCATGAAGTATAAACATGTTGTGAAATCTCCCTTCATTATACCCAGCAAACACTAGATGTTAAAACAATATTGGGCTAATTCTGAGCCAACGTGGTTGACAATAGAACAACGTTAGTCAGCACTAAAGCTTGTTGGGTACCCGCACTCTAAGGTGCCAGTATATGTCTGGTTGCCGTCTTTTGTTTGTTCTTTAGACTTTTAGGCCTATTCAAATAAAAAAAACAAATGACAACTGACCTTAGAACTCCTCCATGGCCACGTTCTATTTCTTGTACAAGGCTCGGGCCATACAATAACTACTACTTGAAGCCAAGGCTGGGTTAATGTTGGCCCGCCGTCTATGACACTGGCCCACATACAGCGTGGCGTCAAACACAACACTGTAACCCAGTACTGGGCTAATATGTTGGCTCAGCGTCATAGACGATGGGCCAACAATAGCCCGGCATTGGGTCAAGGTCTTGTGTTTGACTGCCTGCACGATGGACAGAGAGAACGCACAGACACAAAACTGATCAGACGAACTGAGCGGTGAGAGGTGAAGCTATATGTCTCCACCTCTATAGAGGGGAGACATAATAAGACCAGTAAATACAAATAAACATCTAGTCACGTGTAGGCCTACAGTATACTGTACAGATTGACTGCATTGTTTTTATTGACACGTTTTACAAGTCATTGCTGACTTATTTGTCATAGTAATATATATATATATGTACAATATGAACAGCAGGGTTAGCCTGGTTAGTTCTGTGAATCACATATTGACATGGTATGTACACTTACATTCCGGCTTGCCACTTACACATTTAGACAAGCTTAGCGTATTTACAATATTCATCATGACTATTTAAAATAACGTCAAACACCATACAGCATTATCATGGTATGTACATGGGGCATATATGTTTCCTGCACCAAAACAAGAGATAAAATAGCTAATTTAAGTTATTCTAAATGGCAGCAAAAAAACACTCTGGAAAGAGTATTAACTTAAGAATTAATACAAGTCTACATTTTGTCTAGTGCGCGTTAGACACAATATTATTAGTTTTATGATCTTTAACATGTCACATACTTGATACTTCGTTATTTGAGCACTTCTCAGGCACGTCATAGACATTTCCACATATTATTAAATATTAACACCGGGAGTGAAAACCTCTCAGACCTCAAAGAAAGAGTCAGTTGACAAACAGAAGCCAAACAATCACATAGACTCTTGACCTTTTTGAAGCAGCTGAAGAAAACTACGGAGATGAATGATTTTGAGAGTTTTAGTTTTTAGATACACTATGGCACCCAATGAGTGCCCCACAATACAGTAATAGTAGCAAATATACCACATATATGCACATAACAATCAGAAATTTGGGCATAGCCTCCGGCCCCACTTTTTTTCTTCAGTCTACGAGTCTAAGAAACGCCCATTTTTACCCTCAGTGCGCCCCACGAGGAAGCTTAGGAAGCAAACAAAACTTGACCCAGGTTTTACCGGCATGACCAGGCCGCCTAACTTCGCAGTAGGCCTGGTAGCACTGACCGCCATTTTAAATCCACAGCCAGCTGTGGATACCCAGCTAACACGTTACGTGCCAGCAACATTACATTTTGGTTGCTATGAGGTTGCGTCGCGTGTGACGTTATTGAGACATTGCTGCAACGTCACAAGCGTCGTTTTCATGGGATTTAAACACAACGTTGCGTGAAACGTTTGCACCACGTTACTGCAACGCCTCGACGAAAGGCCGCATGCGTGGTGTTCAAAAATTGACACATGTGCGCTGACCCAGTATGCTTCCTGTTCAGAGAAGTTAAAAATTGTTCTACATCTATTGGCGTATTAAATACTCACTTATTGTCATCAGTTTTTCTCAAACAGCTTTCTAAGGTGAGCAATTTAGTTTAGTTTTATGTATAGCACAGCGTGCAACTATTTATGGCTTGTTTATGTGATTGGCATTACTCTCACCCAGTGAGGGGGCTGTCGACGGCCATGCTGTAATGATTGGAAGGGGCTGTATTCTCGTACAAGTTACGATATATCGTAGGCTTCGGATTGGTCGAGATGTCAATCTCGACCAATCAGAAGCCTACGATATATCGTAACTTGTACGAGAATACGGGTCCTGGCGTGTAGGCTTCTAGGCTGGCGTGCAAGCGCTGTGTGTGATCTAAGCAGAGCCAAGCGTGATATCCGGTCACAAACTCCATGGCAATATTGGCCTAGTGTTGGTCCACCGTCTACGACACTGCGTGGCTCTACATTATGCAAACATTGGCTCAATGTCTTGTAGCGCCAGACATGCATACTGTCCCCATCAAACACGATACATTTACCCAGCGTTGTGTTATTGATGGTCCAGCGTCTGCAGCGATGGCCCAGCATCAAAACAACATCGGGTCAATGTTCCGTAATTTCTCCCATTAACTGCCTTCCCTGCAGACACTGTCATTCACCCAATGTTGTTTCAATGCCGACTCACCGCCTTGGATGCTGGCATCACATTGACACAGCATATTGGGTGAATTCCCGTGTTTTCTGGGATTATAACTCTGCAGTACGTACGATTATAGCCACTCAGAATATAAAATAAGGTCATGTTTTTACTAAGAGAGAGGAGCTTAACACTCAAGTATAACATCTGTAATTAATGTATTTATTAAATTAATACTTTTTATTTGAAGTTGCCACGCTCTATATAAATGTGACCAGGGAGTTGTTTTTATTGTTTTAGTTAAAGGGACTCAATCAATCATAAAAAAAATTATGATTTTATTTTGCTTCTTAACATGACCATATGATGTAAACATGTCCAAAGAATACAACTGCAAAATATATCTAGCCTAACTGGTAAATGCGCAGCACAAAAATTATAAAAAACTTTTGCAGTTCTAGTCTATGGCCATGTTTACATCATAATAGTCATACTAAGAAGCCAAAATAAAATCACTTTTTTTTCGATTTTAGCCTGATTGAGTCGCTTAATTTAAAAATATATTGCTATGAACCAAAGTGATAATTTAACCTGAATATCACATATATTTATACAATTTATATTGCAAATATTATAGTATCAATGTTTTAGTTCAAAATCTTACTGCTTTGCAGAATAAGGAAAATGATGCAGGGATCACTGACCCAATGGAACTTGTCAGAATGAGATGTGACATAATTGAAATTAATAAATATCCATTTTTTGTGTCAATTTGTGTCTTATGTTCTTCCCAGCTAAAGGGCTCTAATTTTTGGTCGACTATATAGCCATGTTTTTATTTAATTACATGGGTTTTGCCAGCTTTGAAACAAGTATCTTGTTCTTGTTTTTGATATCGAAATAACATTATATGGGTAAAGATAACGTTGCGCCAACATATTTAGGATTGAATTAGGTGTATATTATATGCATAGGCCCCTACAATGTTTACAACCGGTCACTTTGTGACACATTTAAAAAAATCAATCTGTTGATTATGCTTTGATTTAAAATAAACCATCTACTATAATAAATGATCTAGATTTTCAGTGCCATTATAACTGTTGAAAAAAAATATTTTTTGATAAATTTAAATAGTATGATAAGAAAAGCTGCATGGTGTTATATGTACCATAAACTTTGCCAGTAGGTAACACGCAACGTTTCATCAAGCGTTGCAGCAATATCATATTAGAAGTGGCAGCAACGTTGCTGGTAGGTTGCGTACAACGTTACATGCGACGCTGTGGCAACATGACTGGGAGTCTACATTTTTTCGTTGCTGCAACAAAACCGTAACGTTGTGGCGACGTTGGCGCAACGTAACATTGTTAGCCGGGTATACGTTACACGCGTCACCCACAGAAAAATTCGGATACCATAAAATTGTAACAAATATTTCAAAGGCCTATGAAAACTTGGCCATTTTCAGCAGGCGTAAACTTGTGATCTTTTTGAACTATTACATTTGAAATGGAGGTCTTCAGGGTGTTTTTCACCCTGGGCAAACTGGTGCTTGCAGCCTTTCCTGGGTATCTCATTTCTTAGAAATTTTCACACCGTTCTGTCTAAACTACTTTAATAATGGCCTCCATAACTTCCGCATAGGGCAGTTGGCATGGTCTATTTTAATTTTTTGCATTTTTTTACAAAAATTAAAAAAATAGAACCTGTGTAAAAAAATTTATCTTCAAGCATTTGAACTTTAAACTTTGAAATGTCATCCAGCAGCACCTCCTATTTAGAGTATCAGGCTGGAGGGGGAAAAGGGCTGGTGGATTTAGTCAACCAGTTGACTCTTGAATGCTGCCACAGTTTTTGATTCTATGGCAGCTGCCGGAAGAGAATTCCAATCAGGGATAGTTCGATGCCAAAAATAATTTTGTCCCAGTGTGGTATTAGCTCTAAGATGTTTATAGGCCTGATTGTGCCCACCACATGTTCTTCTGTCCGCTGAGATTAAACGGTCATTCATAGGAATTTCGACTAGCTCATTAAAAATTTTAAACAACAATTTCTGGAACCCCATAGAAAAGGTGATAAAAGCACCATTCAAAACAAATAACGCTTTTAATTCTACCAGTAGTAGTCAGCAAAAAGAACAAACAAACAGAGAAAAATATTCAGTTTTATTGCAGTTTCTCACAAATTCACATAAATCTTGAAAAAAATAAGAAAAAACCCAGCAAAATGACTTTTTGTGATGTACCTAATTGTCATATTTCTGAGAGGATAAGATTAAGAGGTGGTGGTACTAATATGACTTCGAATATGACTCGGTTCTAGTTCTGTGTAATGGTAACACTCAGGACGTGAGAGTGAGACGGAGAAGCTGGCGACACGGCACACAGCAGAAGTACGTTCAGGAAACGGTAGAAGTTCTTTGCTTGGCACACATCTTTATTAACTTGTCACAGGTCAATGTTCAATAGTTACATACTGAGTCTGAGGCAAACACGATGAGCTTGTGATACAGGTCAGGAGATACAAATTAAATGCAGGCCTGGTAGGCCTATAGCTTCGTCTCAGAATTTTATTACATGTTAAATGGTCTAACTTCTAAAATACTTATCAAAACTTGTGTGTGTGTGTGTAAAATTTCATGAAAATTGGTTGGGATTTCACTGAGAAATCCGCGAAATTCAATAGTCCTGGTTGTGAATCTGACCATAGTCAGATTCACATTAAATTTGAAATGTAATAAAATTCTGAGAGAAAGTTATAGTCTGTCTGACGGTGGAGGATGGTCCAGAATGAAAGTTAGCTTTTTGGTATCCAGTCAGTCAATTCTCAAGCGATTGTCACAAAATTTTGCAACCACTATTATCTGGTCATTTGGCAACAACCCAATTCCATTTAGTATTTCAAAAGTTAGACCATTTGACATGTAATGCAATTTTGAGAATAAGCCAGAATGAAGTTAATGGGTTTATACATGTTATAGACAGACAGACAGACAGATATTTTATTGACACAAATAAAAGTCATTACAGACTTATTTGTCATAGTAATAAGGAAGATATATGTACATCTTTATACAAGAATGTTAGTTTGTTAAAATCATATATGACAATATACATGGTAACAACTAAAATCATGTTAAATGGCATTGCCATAATAAAAACTTGGTATTTCAGTAATACAAATGACTACTTCTTAAAATAAAATTTAAAATAATTGCCAAGATAACATGGGGGTCTATCGTTTTGTTTCCCGCACAGCCAGAGAAAATTAATTATATATAGTAGCAAAAAAGACACTCTGGAAAGCAAAGAGACCAAAAATATATACAAGTGCATAATTATGCTACAGTAACTGGAGTATGAAATAAGACAATTGTAAAAATTATATGGTATTTTAAAAAAACAAACAAAACAATTTAAAGCAGTACAATAAATGTGGCAATCCGCGAAACAGGTAGCTACGAGCCATGTGACCATGCAAGCACAGTCGCTATGAGCTCGTAGATTCCCTGATATTACCCTGTTAACTTCACAACTAGTAACAGTAATAGTGACGGTTATCATGCAAGTACAATCAATGTGGCAATCTGCGGAACAGGTAGCTCCGAGCCATGTGACCATAGAAGCACAGTCGCTATGAACTCGGAGATTCCCTGATATTGACTGGTGATGTAAATTTAACAACGTAATAACAATACGGCTGTGGCGACCTAACTAGCAGATCATTCGAGCCGGACAGAATCGCTGATCGACGGGTCAGCACTTACGCCCGGCCCACACCATGTGCGGCACAGCCGTGCTCGCTCACTCTATCACTGGCCTTCTCGGAAGTCAGACGTGTAACCCCGTCACACGCATTCAGCCGAATGGCTGGATAGCGGCCCCCTGTCGCACGGGACTAAGTAGCACGCTCATAACTGACAATGTCTGCACGAATATGGAACGAATAAAGAATGAATCAAGAAAATCTTCTACTTTGACTGAGTTTCTGCAGCGAACCACAGCTTGCTGACCGGGCAAGACACAACGATTAAGATCGGGGCCTGAGGCGTTGTCGCGTCCATTGAATTGTCGAGCATTCGGCAACGTCAATGGTAACCCTCGCCCTAGACCACGATACTACTACCGAGACACAATATATACATACTAATTAAAGTCGGACATGGTGGTTCGTCGGCTGTCAACAAAGTATATCATCAGACCCATCCATTTTATCGAGTGTTGCAGACTTAGTGATGTAATAAAAATGACAATTACGGAGAATAATTATGTGTGCCATTTCCACAGGACACGGCACTCACACAATAACAATAAAGTTTATTTAATTGACTTGTGATATACCTATATGGCCCTCGCACAAAAAAACATTACAACTTATTTTAATTCACTATATTGTTTATTCCATACCGTTTCACTTACGACCTAGTTAGTAACACATACTCGGAGTTACAATCGAAGAAAAACATAGATAAAATCAGTTGACTCTGAAATCTTCCATAAGGCCCCTGCACCTCGTCTGATAACAAAGGCGACGGAAACGTCCCTAACCGGCCCTAAAAAAACAAATAATAAATCCGAGAGCAACAGCCGTCCTGATATGTGGTAATACAAAAGTCAGATCATGGAAGCATGATAATATGGATAATATAGCGACATGTGACTTTGATTTATTATACTCAGTGTTTTTAACAATTAATTTGTTTAAAACAGCCATAGATAAATTGCGCTAGTGACTTCACCACTGTTATGTCTCTAGATGTCATAATTCGTAGAAACATTTCATTTGTCGGCTGTATATTGATAGTTGCGGTTACAGAGTTAAACAAGATTTTGCGTTCATTATTTATAGCGCTACAGTGGAGAAGAAGATGTATTTCGTCGTCAATTTCTTTTAATTCACACCTTGTGCATATTCGCTGGTTAAATGGAGTGATTGGATTATTGTATCGTCCTCTTTCTATATTTAGATCATGTGAGCTCATTCGATATCTCACCATTGATGTTATAAGATGGTTCCCCCTTGTGTGTAAGATATATGGTTCAACACAGAAATATTTTTTTACTAATGCATATGTAAGCAGCTTACTTTAACTCTCAATATCTTTTCTCCACTGCTGTGTAAATATTCTAACAAATGATTCTTTAAATAAAAGCATGAATTTATTTGTATCCCCAATATTTTGCAATTCCCAAATTTGATCAAGCCCGGCTCGTAAGAGGACAGAGCAAATCCGGGAACACCAATTTGTGAAGCCAATGCCATCTAGCTCAAGAAGAATATTGTAGGCATTTCTGACTGGATGGCACTGAGATAGTTTTAGAATTCTACACCAACATTTTACGGCTTTTATGTGTTGTCGGATGATCAGTGGAAATCGTACCGTGTCCCCATATATTGCAGGTGTAGGTGTTTGCTTTCTAGCTTCAAGTGTAGATTTAATAAATTTTAGATGGATTTTTTCCAGATCGTTAACATCTTCGCCTGTGTACCATATATCACTTCCATATTCTAGCATGGGCAATATTTGACAATCAAATGCCTTGAATGCAATAGTGGGTGACAATTTACCGACCACAGGACGGGACTGTTTATGTAGAGAAAAAAATGCTTTCCCAGCTTGGGAAGCAAGATGAGAAAAAGTTTCTTTTAACACGCTATTAGCAGACTTGGTGCTTTACACACATTGAGGAGCGTCATAAATGGACATTTACCTTTAAGCTTTAAATGTATGACTTCGCAGTCCTCCTCAATGGAGTATCAGACGAAGGGTTGGTGCTAAGCGGCCGACCAGACTAATCGCTTGGTTGGCTCTTGAAAGCTGCTATTGATCTGGATTCAATAGCAGCTGGTGGAAGATGATTCCAATCGGGTATGGTTTTGTACAAAAAAAGAATTTTGTCCCAGCGTGGTGTTAGCTCTAATATGTTTGAATGATTTTTTATGTCCACCACAAGTTCTTTCATCTGCTGGGGTTAAAAGGTCGCTGACAGGTACAGCAATTAATCCGTTTAAAATTTTGTACAGGCTTGTCTTTCTTCTAGTTTGTAAGTCAGTCCAGCCTAGATATTGGATAAGAGCTGTTACACTTGATTTACGCTGGTAGTTGTTAGTTACGAAACGTGCAGCAGCTCTTCGAATTTTGTTTAATTTATCGATGTCACCTTGCCTGTATGGATCCCATACAAGACAAGAGTATTCCAAAAGTGACCGAACCATTGAAAAATATGCAATCTCTTTTAATTTTGAGGGACATCCCTTTAAATTCCTCCTCAAGAAACCAAGTGTGGAATTAGCCTTACTCGCAATTTTGGAGATGTGATCCCCCTATTCCAGGTTCTCACTGATGCTGACTCCCAAGTAAGGTGAATTTGTTACTTGTCCGAGTGTGACCCCTTTGAGCTAGTAGTCTGATGCTATCTATTTAGGGGTCTTTTCACTCGGAGGACAGAACATTTGGATGGGTTGAATTTCATCCCCCAAATGTCTGCCCAGCGCTACAACTTTGTTAAGTCCTCCTGTAGCTTTTTTTGATCGTCCTTAGATTTTATGGGCCGATAAAGGAGGCAGTCGTCAGCAAAGAGCCGAACATCAGATGAGATCGAGGATGGGAGGTCATTAATATAGCATAGAAATAAGATCGGGCCAAGTACTGTACCCTGTGGTACACCAGAACCTACATTCATGAGCAGTGTCCGGAAAGCTACCATCTACTACTACTTTTTGTGTCCGAGTGGTGAGAAAATTTTGAATCCAAAGTAGTGTAGGTCCCCTATTTCCGTAATGATCAAGTTTGTGTAGTAAACGTTGGTGGGAAACTACATCGAAAGCCTTACTAAAATCTAAAACAATTAAATCAGTTTGAATTTTGTCCTCGTAATTTTGAACCAGATCTTCAGTGGTCAGTAGTAATTGGCTTTCACAAGAGTGCTCTGCACGGAAACCGTGTTGCACAGAAGTTAAAATTTTGTTTTTGGTAAAGTGGGTCATGATGTTCTTGCAAATAATGTGTTCGAGCAATTAAGTACAAACACATGTCAAGGAGATCGGCCTGTAGTTAGAAGCAGTATGCCGATCTCCCTTTTTGAAAACAGGGTCTACATTAGCCTTGACCCATTCATCGGGTAATTTCCCGGTCCGGATAGAGTGTTCGAAAATATCTGTCAAAAAAGGAGATATCTCTTTGGCAGCATTTTTGAAGAGTAAATTTTGGAGCTCGTCACATGTCAAATGGTCTAACTTTTGAACTATCCAATATTTTTTTATAAAATTTTCAGGATAGATGCCAAATGAGTAGAAAATAGGGTTTACAAAATTTCATGAAAATCGCTTGAGAAATGACTGACTGGATACCGAAAAGCTAACTTTTATTTTGGACCATTCCCCACATCGGACAGACTGTAATGGTAATAGACGGCAACATTTTTATTTATTTACTACATATAGGGCCTAGGCGTATATAGACAGTGCAATATTTTTTTCTTCATTGTTCTTTTTCCGCCTTCCCTCATTTGATTTAAAAAAAAAAAAAAAATCGAAAACAGAGAAAAACATATCCACTGGCACACGACGTTGTTGCGACGTTGAATCGACGTCGATGACGCACTGGCCCGGTCGGTGCACTAGCCCCTGGTGCACTGGATCAAAGAAAAACTGAACTTTTATTTTGTTCAACGAATTTCAACGTGTATTCACCTCCAGTAGACTGATAGCAACGCCAAAATGGCGGACACGCTTTTACTGAGAACTTTGAAATCACAACCGAAACAAGTTAATTTAAATAGTAAAAAACTGAGTAAAGTACCAAAAATTATTGGGCAATTGAACTATATAATCCATCTACAACTAAAGAACAACAATATTTCTGACTTACCATGTGAATTTGGAGAATTAGTGAAGGTTTGTTTTTGTTGACATGAGCGATAATAGGTGGATTTGCAGGCCTATCCTGATTTGCAGACCATTGTCCTGGGAGGTGATTTCAACCTGCCTGGTATTGACTGGGACAATGGAGTAGTAAATCCTAAAGCAGCAAACAAATCACAATGCGAGCTGCTTTTGTCAAGCCTAGATACACATGCCTTGGCCCAAATTCACAAAGAACCAACTAGAGAAGAAAATATTTTGGACCTCCCTGATCACAAATAAACCCGGTTTGATAAAATATTCTCATACTCATAGTGTACCTGGAATCTCGGACCACTGTGCTGTTGTGACCGAACTGGATATTGACCCACCCTACCGTCGTACAAAACCCCGCCCAGTGCGTCAGTTCAAAAAGGCTAATTGGGAAGCTATCAGGCAACAAATTAGGAGCTGCTGGACCTCCTTTTCAGAAAACAGTCCCAGCCGTTCTGTTAATAAAAATTGGTTGAAACTCAAATCCATCCTAAACCAATGCCTGGACAAATTTATACCAAATAAAATGACTTCCCCTCGGGAAAATCTACCTTGGCTATCCAAATCACTCCTTGCATCTATTCGGAAAAGAGCATCTTTATATAGCAAAGCCAAGCGTACGAATAAAGCTGACCTTTGGGCAAAATATAAATTATGTAAACGGCAGACCCAGCGTGCCATCAGGTCTGCCAGGTGGTCTTTTTTGAAAAACAAACTTTCTGAATCTTTAAAACAAAAAAATTCAAAACCACTCTGGCGTTATATTAAATCTAAACGTCAGGATGGAAATGGTGTCTCTCCCTTGAAGGAAAACGGCCAGCTGCATTCAGATAGCAGACGTAAGGCCGAAATACTAAACAACCAATTTTGCTCAGTTTTTACCTCTGAAGACACCAAGAATATTCCTAAATTACCAGGACCACCGAATACTGAAATGCCTAAATTCAAAATTACCGTTCAAGGCGTAACTAAATTACTTGAGGGTTTAAACGGCGGGAAGGCATCCGGACCGGACGAGCTCCCGAACTTGATTTTGAAGAATGCTGCCAACGAAATATCTCCCTTTCTTAAAATTATTTTCGACCAATCTCTACAGACGGGCAAATTACCAGATGACTGGGTAGAGGCTAATGTTGCCCCTGTCTTCAAAAAAGGGGATCGGCACTCTCCGGCAAACTACAGGCCGATATCCCTCACATGTGTTTGTGCCAAATTACTCGAACACATCATTTGTAAACAAATAATGTCCCATTTTTCGGAAAACAAAATTTTAACACCTGTACAGCATGGCTTTCGATCAAAACACTCATGCGAAAGCCAGCTTTTGATTACAACTGATGAATTTATTCAAAATTTTAAAAGCAAGACACAAACAGATGTTGTTGTCTTGGATTTTAGTAAGGCCTTTGATGTTGTCCCCCACCAACGCCTCTTGCACAAACTTGACCACTATGGAATTCGGGGAACAACTCCTAATTGGATTCAAAATTTTTTGACCAATAGAACCCAGAAAGTAGTAGTTGATGGCAGCTCTTCAGATTCAGCTCGCGTGAGGTCCGGTGTGCCCCAGGGTACTGTTCTCGGACCCCTACTCTTTTTGACCTATATTAATGACCTCCCTTCCACGGTCTCCTCGCAGGTTCGCCTCTTTGCAGATGACTGCCTCCTGTATCGCCCGATAAAATGTCGAGCAGATCAGGAGCAGCTGCAGAGAGACCTACCTGCGTTACAGGACTGGGCAGATCGATGGGGGATGTGTTTCAACCCCTCGAGATGCTCGGTCCTGAGGGTGTCCAGGCCGAAATCAAAAAACCTGGAATTTGAGTACACCCTTAAAGGCGAAACACTAATGAACGTTTCATCAACACCATATCTTGGTGTTTGCCTTAGCGAGACCCTGGAATGGGAGGCCCACATTAACAGAATTACAAGTAAAGCAAATTCCACTCTGGGCTTCCTTCGGAGGAACCTGAAGGCATGTCCCCCTAAACTAAGGGAGACTGCCTATTTCTCCCTGGTCAGATCATCCTTAGAATACTCTTCAGCAGTTTAGGACCCCTTTAGACAAAAAGATATTGATAAATTAGAAAAAATTCAAAGATCAGCAGCAAGATTTGTCACCCAAAATTATAGACAAACAGCCAGTGTGACATCTCTCCTTCAGAACCTGGGCTGGACTGACTTGAAAACAAGACGTAAAAATTCTAGACTTGTAAGCATGTTCAAAATTTTAAATGAGCTAGTTGAAATTCCTATCAATGACCGTTTAATTCCAGCGGACAGAAGAACACGTGGTGGGCACAATCAGGCCTATAAACATCTTAGAGCTAACACCACACTGGGACAAAATTCTTTTTGGCATCGAACTATCCCTGATTGGAATTCTCTTCCGGCAGCTGCCATAGAATCAAAAACTGTGGCAGCGTTCAAGAGTCAGCTGGTTGACTAAGTCTACCAGCCCTTCCCCCCCTCCAGCCTGATACTCCACATAGGAGGTGCTGCTGGAGTATAATGTCAAAGTCAAAGTCAAAGTATCCCGTCCGACCTAAGGCTAAGCCTAAGCCTAGTTAAGGCCTGCCAAGGCTAAGGCCACTATGTTTTAATTCTCTGTTTTAGATCAGAAAAAATCCAAAATCTAATGAGGGAGGGCGGTTAAAAAAACATTTGAAAAAAAAAACCCCGCTGGAAATTAGATTTTTTCTCTTGAAGCCAGTCAGGCTGGTAACACAATTTTTCCACCTGCCACAAACATTGAACAAATTCACCTGCCCATAATTTTATTATTAAACTACGCCTTCAAGGCTTATTACAATAAATTTTCAGTCGTTTTTTATTGAAAAGTGAAAAAAAACACTAGATTGTTGTAATCTGGATGAAACTCATTTAAAATGCAACAAATTCTATCAAATTGGCCAGATAGGAAAAAAATGTATTCAACTGTTAAAATTTTACTCGCCATTTGCCAATGTTGTTTCAATGTTAAGCCAACATCACAGCCTCAAGACCAGTCATACCGAACAGTGCACTTCAAAGTTGATTTTTTTCCCAGGTAGTGATCACTATTAGGGGAGAAAGGTGGGTAGGCCTACATGGCCATACCCGGCAAACACGAGATGTTGACCTAGACCCCTAGTGCTGGTTTAATGCTTGGCCAGCATCACAGACAGTGTTTGCTGGGTATAATTATTTGGTGGGCAGCATGTAGACGGGGCACCTGTCTGGCACTCTGTTTCCAGACGGGGAACTGGATGTTGTTTATAGACTCAAGAAATTCAAACAAAATGGCTGCTTTTTATACTGTTCATACCAGCTCGATTCGAATTTTCAATTGTTTATATTTTCCTGACGTGACCTTAAAAACCTACTAACGGTGGAGGCCAAACATTTTTTCGGCGTCACAAAGTGATTGTACACCACTAGACAGTCAGATGAGGGTGTGCAGACATCACACTGGTGCCTCGCCTGTTTTTTCAATAGACAGCTTGTCAACCGGGGGCGGGACCGGTTGACAATGTTGACTAGGCAGCATGTACCAACTGAACTGTTGGTTCAATGCTGATTTACTGGTCAACATCTAGCCATCCCTGCGTCAACGCATCTGCCAGATGTAACATTACAATCAGTGACCACAGCGTTCATATGACTGGTCTGGAGAGGGGTGTGCTAGCTGAGTGACAGGGCTGTGTAACACAATTATGACGGTGCCGATATGTCTGCCAACGCAATTACATACTGACATTCACCTGTGCTTTTGACGTCACCCCCTCTCCTTGGCTCATGTGATAACGCTTATCTGCACAATTCTGCCTGCTAGGTGGCTCACTCCTTCCTGGCCCTGGACTGTTTCCTTTGACTATTGACATCTAAGTTATTATTTTATTCTAATCTCCCAATTTAGCTCTTTATTTATTTAATAATAAAGTCAGCAATGACTTGAAATTGTGTCAATAAAACATCTATCTATCTATCTATTGTTTTTTATATTTATCTGAATCATTAAACATTTGGTTAATGAGATTTGATTGAAATTTTTTCCAGTTGGAAACTTTAAATTTGGGAAATAACTGCTTGAAAGATTTGCCTCAATCATTGGGAAGCTGCATCAATTTGACAAAGCTGCATTTATTTGGAAATTTCATGACACAGTTGAATCCTGAAGTTTTAGGTAAGTTGTTTCTTTTCATTGTTTGTTATTTGCAATAAAAAAATAATTTGTCAAAAGTTTGTCAGACCCATACATTATCAATTTATCCTCCTGCTCTACAAAAGATAATGTGCATCCATGTTTTTTATTTGGCAAATCAAAATTTTTGCAGCAATCAGTTTTTGACATTTTTTGAAGATGTGGAAAAGCAAATGTATTTGTTTGTTTATCTTAATAAATTATATTTTCTTTCTCCAAAATGTATTTTTTGTCACTGGTTTCCCCTTTTTATTTTCAAATGATTTAAAAAATAATGTGGTCAACCATGTGATTGATCATGTGAATAATATGTTTCAGGCAGTTTGAAGCAACTCACGTTTTTAAATCTAAATGGAAATAACCTCAAGACTTTGCCCCCAGAAATATGCAAGTGAGTGGTTATATATATATATATTTATAAACAGTCTAATGAGAAGGACATGCTGCATTGGTTAGAGTGTGGCGCTTTGCCGATGTCGCTGCATGCTGTGTGGTTTCGAACTCCGCTTGGTGCAGGACTTTCAGAGAAATACAATGTTTCTCCCCTCTCAATTTTGTGACATTGTTTCGATGGTGTGTCCTAAGTCAAGGCACTTTACCCTCAAATGCTTCACTTGACTTATATGAAAATGAGTCCCTGGTAGGACAAAGATGGCAATGTGTATGATAAGTTCAATGTGACGAAATTGCTGCAAGACTGTATACGCTCTCCGTAGATGATAGGTCTTCAGATATCAAACTATAAACCTGCACCTTTATCTTTACTTGTAATGTGAAAATTATCAAGTCCAATTTTTGATATATTATACAAACAAAGTGTGTTTATTGATGAAAAGTAGACACATCCGAGATTTAGTTATTTTAATAATTGATTTTCTCTATTTTTCCAATTGTAGTGAAATTTAATTTATTTCCCATTTATTTGAGACTTGAAATTCTGGGGGTTTTTTTTTCACAAATTCATGTATTGTATATGTTTCCACTGTGTGAATGATCAATTACTGTTCTTGTGTTTTAGTCTGAGTAGTTTACAACATTTAAGTCTAAACGAGAATAAACTTGAAGAGCTGCCATTTGAAATGTGCGCCCTGACTGAACTTACTGAGCTTCACGTTGCAAACAATCAGCTGACTGGTCTACCTCTGGAATTTGGTTTTCTTTCCAAATTACAGAAACTGCATTTACAGAAGAACAAAATCAGAGAGCTTCCAGAGGTGATTTTCAGTTATGTATCTGAAGTCATGAATGAAACAAAATTATCGGAAAAATGAATTTACTTATTAAAAATCTAGAAATGGGGTTAAATTTATCTCTTATTTTGAATGTTTAAAAAACTATAGGGCCTACTATGATGTAGTGAAAAGATAAAAGCATCTTTTTTTTGATACATCTACTGGCTGCATAAAAGGTTTAGAAATATCTAAGCTATATTTAATTACATGTAATTGTTTGCTTGAAGATTCGATAGCATTGTGCATGATGTGTATATATTGTTAACCCTTACAGTGTGGGGATCAACTTTAGGCCTAAAAAAAATATATTGTTTGTTTCCGATTTCCGACCGACCCTATCAAACATGTGCGACCCAAATTTATTTTATGGATTTTCAAAAAAAAAAAAAAATTATTTTTTTTGTTTTCGGAAAACTATAAGCTAAGGGATGAGTTACCGACTGTAATCAAAGTAACTCGAAAAACCTTACATAAAGGAGAGGGGGGGGGGGGGGGGTAAAGCTTCCATAAAACAAAAAAATTGTTATGTAATATACAGATAAGACATGCATGGAAGTGAATTTGGCGCCAAGTAAAATAGTAAAAAAATTCTTACCTACCGATTGGTTGAAGTGACAGAAATAAAAAATAAAATAAATTTCCTATCTACCCACTGGGTAAAATGACAACAAATCGGAAACAAACATATATTTTTTTTGGCCTTCGATATCTGAAGTTGATTCCCACACTGTAAGAGTATAAACATATTTATACTGGTAGTAGACCATAACATAGTAATTTTGTTATATTGACTTTACTAAAAAAAAATGCAAAATAGCTGGACTATGAATATAAAACTAATTTAAGGTCTCACACAGGGATGACTTCTGCAAAATTTTCTATTAATAAAATCAAAATGGCTGCCAGTCGTCTATTTTTAATTGCAGTCACACCCTTTAAAACTCATTCGCAAAGTTCACGAAATACTACTGTGATGAACTATAAATTGGTGGGAATATGATTTCGCGCTCACGGTCCTTGCGCGAAATGTGCGAAAATCAATTCCATGCGAAATAAAAGTATATTACAGTACCACTGTGGAATTTTTGGTGACATTTTGATTCCCATATATTAATCTAGCTAAGAAATACTTGTTAGCGCGTTTCAGATGTTTTTTTTATATGGCATATATGGGCAGCAATGTCAGGCAATAACCTTAATAACTTTTGGCAGAAAACGTTTTCAACAAATGGCCATTTTAAATTTGAGTAATTTTTTGCGATTTACGTTTCTCAAAAACTGAACCATGCATATAGAACAAAATGTAAGGACTCGCACACGGGTAACCCATGATAAAATGTAACGGAAATAAAATCCCAAATGGCCGACTGGCGGTCATTTGAAATTGTTTTTTCTTATTATCTTAAAAATCTTGCATAATAGTTAAAGCGGTAATATAAAATAAACCTTTAGAAAGTAGGTTGATCTAGATCAAATTTTAAATGACTGACTGATGAAAATGGACGGCTGCTTTCTTGTTCGTTTCTGAACAACTCTTTCTAGTTTAAATAAGGTTACCCTCACATTTTTTTTAAAGAAATTGTTGATCTCAGCATGCACTGGTTAGCATCATACAAAAACACAGCTTTTGCTATGCTGTCCATCTCTGAAGCAGTAACTATAAGCTTTCTGATACTGGTAGCTTTAACCCTTACAATGCTGAAATAGCTGGGTTTGAACCATGGAGACCAAAGGGTTTTTTTCATTAAAAATCATCATAAATGTCTTAGTTAGCTCTTTCTGATTTATTTGAATACCTATGAATACCTATATTATTGGTCTGTGGCCATTAGAAATATTTCAATTTTTTCAGTTCGGGGATCGTCTTTATACATCAGAATCTGACGTCTATAGACGTCAGATTCTGACATATAACAAACATCAGATTCTGACGTATAAAGACGATCCCTGTGCTGAAAGGGTTAAACAATCAAATTCCCATACAAAAATTGCTATATTTATGGTTGATGAATTTTTATAAATAAAACATCAACTTAATTTTACAACTGTTATATTAATATAATTACACAATTCTGTTTGATGTCATAGAGTCTTGGAAAATGCTACAATCTCAGGGTTCTGGATATAGCTGCAAATGATTTACGGATATTTCCTACTGAGGTAATAATGAATAATTTTATATTTATGTAAAATTGAGAATTCTGCCTGAAAATGTCAGCCCCAGAATTGAAACCGGTAAAATATTTAATATTGTCGTGGACCCATAAAAATATCAGCACTGCAAAGAATAATCATGATTTTAGCAAGACCTGGTAATTTTAGTAGACCTATATAATTCAAACAAATAAAAATACCTACCAAAAAAAAAATTATATATACACAGATTTTTTTTTTAACCGGTGTTATGTAATTGCACCACAATTCTTACTTTGAAAAAAAATTGACGAAATGGTATATTACATCAAAATAAGTATGTTCTATGAGATATTTCATTGGATTTATAAAACTTTTGTACTTTATAATAATATAATTTTACTTAAGAGTGATAATATTAATTTATAAGTGAATATTAGCACTCACATTTTATATCATCAACAAGATAAACCTGGAGCACACATTCGTAACATTTCATGTCAGATGTTGTTATGACAATTTTTCTCACACTGTGCAGTGTTTTTTACTATGAGACGTATATCAGTATCAGCCCATATAGCACTCATGCCGCAGTTTGAACTGCAATGCATGGCTGTTATGATAAGTGTGACTTGATCGTGTGAGAAAATGCAAACGTTGTTCACTTTTCATGCGATATGTGAAAATAGAGCACTCGTCCAATGAATAAGGTGTTCGCCTAAAGGCTCACACCTTATTCATTGAACGAGTGCTGTATTTTCCCATATCACACTCAAATATACACCGCTTGCATATCAACTGTGTCTTACTGTAGTTCTCAGGATTACCTCTCAAAGAGCTGTATTGTGAGGAGAATCCCCTCCTGGAACACGTCCCTGTTCACTCTGTGCAGGAAGAAGAAGTCCTCTCCCTCAAGGTCTGTATCAATAACCTTTATCCCTTTAAGCGTTGACTTATTTTTGTATAAATCATGGAGCCCTAAGATTTTTTCAATTTGAAATCATAAATGTCTTAGTTAGCTCTTTCAGGTTCATTTGAATACCTATGTTACGGGTCTACGGCAATGAGAAATATTTTAATTTTTTCAGTGTGTGGATTGTCTTTATACATCAGTATCTGACCTCTACAGGCGACAGATTCTGACATATAAAGACAGTCCCCGCGCTGGAAGGGTTAACCTTTATATGTCAGAATCTGACGTCTAACTGTCTGACGGTTAACCTTTATATATCAGAATCTGACGTCTACAGACGTTAATTCTGACATATAAAGACGGTCCTCGCACTAAAAGGGTTAACCTTTAAGCGCTGGTAATTGAAATAAATATGATCCAAACTGTGTTTTTATTACAAAAATATTGACCAAACTTGATTAAGTGTGCAGATTAAATGTGCAGATCCCACAGGGTTCCTATGGTTATGGAAAATCATGGAAAACCATGGAAAATAAAAAAATCCAGGCCTTGAAAAGTCATGGAAAATGAAAATTTTGCATTTTTATAAATGTCTGTTTGCATTTATTTTGAGAAAAATGTGTTGATTATCTACATTTTTGACACAATATGACACTGTCAGTCCACCTATAGCTGTAAGATATTTTACATGCAAAAAGTAAGAAACCCACAACACCCGATTCTGCTTTCGATCGGACCGCTGTGGTGGTGGAGGCTGTATGTATACATTTCTATATTTGTTTACGAAGTCATGGAATTCTTAAGAAAAAGTCATGGAAAGTCATGGGAAAGTCACAGAATTTCATTTACAGATCACCGTGGAAACCCTGTCCCAATTAAATCATTTGTAAATTAAAGCCAGGTTTGTTTTTAAACATAAATCTATTTTTTACTCATTAGAATCTGGTCATTGGATCATTATGATCAGTATCAGCTATATTGAGATGATACCACATTGTTATCCATATCTTTGTCATTTTATCAAAATTTTAATTCAACCCTGATAAAACTGAACACATACTCATTTAACATTCAGGAAATTAGGCCTACCTAAATCTCACCTATTTGATCTTGTTTTCCCAGCCTAGCTCCTCATGCAGTAGTCCGGCTCCCTGTTGACGAACCTGCTTCGGCCTCGGTTATGACACATGATCACGCTAAAGATTTGTATTTGAACTATGGCAAGTTTTCATGTACATATGACGACTTGGACTGAAGGATCATATTTAATTTTGGTTTGCTCTCCATAATTTTTTTGATGTTTTTGATTGGCTGATTGAATAATTGATCAATTTTGGTTTACTCTCCATAATTTTTTTGACGTTTTTGATTGGCTGAATAAATAATTGATCATGTAATTGATTGATTTACTGACGAATTGTTTGAACACATGGCAGTCACTAGCAGGAGTCGAAGGAATTATTATTTGTCTCATGACACTCAGAAGTCATTTCAAAAGACTTTAACATACATCATAATAGCTAACAATGTTTGTTGTCACAGGAACTCACAGCAAGATTCGTCATGAAAGAATTGAAAGAAAGGTAAAACTGACTTTTGTATAATATATTTAATCAATACAAGAGATTGACATTACTTTGGATTGTCATTTTTTTACGATAGTGAGTTGTTTAGTTTTTGGTTTTAATTTATTTACATTCTGGACATTTAAACTATTCTGCTGCTGAATTGTCTGCTTCTATTTTTCATTCATTCGAAGCTGGAAACACAATTTATAGCTTCAAACGATTAAAAATATTGATATATAAATTTATGAAAAATTGACTTATTGGATTAACTGACCATGTATCAAAAACTATTTTATTGAATTTAGTGATATTTCTATTGATCTAAGATATGGTTGAAACCGTATATTATATAGAGTTCTAGCAGCACAAGGGGCACCACTTTGCTTGAATTGCTGGAGACTGATTTGCCGCATTTGTTTTTGTAATTAGGTGGTCATACTTAAGACGAGCTATCCGCCATCACCCCAACATCAGAGAAATGCTTGCACAGTCAAGTCGATGTGCAGTGTGTGGTGAATCATTCCTCAATACATGGCTGGAGTGTGTACGCTTCTCTGATGCTCAAAAGGTATGTTGTAATTGTATATAGCCTCTCTGTGTATAACCCTTAGAGCACTGATGTCCATTCTGTGTTTAACCCTTAGGGCACTGATGTCGACTACAGTAGACATTCTGTGTTTAACCCTTAGAGCACTGATCTCCACTACAGTGGACATTATGTGTTTAACCCCTAGAGCACTGATGTCCACTACAGTAGACATTCTGTGTTGTATCCCTTAGAGCACTGATGTTGACTACAGTAGACATTCTGTGTTTAAACCTTAGAGCACTGATGTCCACTACAGTAGACATTCTGTGTTTTTATTACCACTTGTGTAGCAAATTGTTAAAAGTAAAATATACATCGAATAACAAAGCAATAATATTCGTTGGTACTCAAATTTCACAAATCCAAGAATATGTCAGTGACTTGAAGTTGTGAATCGCGGTAGTGAGACACAACTTTAAGGTTCTAAAAAAATTATATTTGTTTCAGGTCACTTGCACTATTGTTTATTGTGTTCTTTTGATTTTCAGATGCTACAAACTGGAAAGTCAACAGGACTAATACCTATCCGAGCTTTGCTGTGCTCATATCGCTGTTTTAACAAACCTGAACATGATTATTATGGAGTGGCTTTCCCGTAAATACGATGTGGATTTTTGTGTTACAAAAAAACTGCGGACCTGCCTGTTTTGAACACGTCTTGTTAGTGTTCATTGTTCACAGTGACGTATGAATGTTAAGTGTGAATCTAAGAAATGTAATATTTCATAGATTACTTTCTTGTCAAAACAAATTGTATTTATTTACATTGCCAGTGGGTAATCAAAGTACCGGTAAACTGTAAGATCGACTTAAATGTCAGATTTTCTGTGTAGACTGACTGCTCCTTAATTTTGAGAAAGGTATTTCAACATATTTTAACCCCTTCAGTGCAGGGATCGTCTTTTTATGTCAGAATCTGAAGTCTCTAGACATCAGGGGCCAGTTTCTGTATCGTACTTAAGTAAAAAGTGTTAATTTTGTACTTAAGTATGTTACAGAAACTGGCCCCTGCGGCCGATTTCTATAACATACTGAAGTAAAAAAGTTAACTTTTTACTTAAGTATGCTACGTAAACCAGCCCACTTCATTTTTTACTTAAGTACGTTACAAAAACCGGCCGCAAGGGCCGGTTTCTGTAACGTACTTAAGTACAAAGCTGACACTTTTTACTTAAGTACGATACAGAAACCGGCCCCTGATTCTGACGTCTAAAGACAATCCCCGCACTGATAGAAATAAAATATTTATAATGGCCAGAGACCTATAACACTGATATTCAAATGAAGTGGAAAGAGCTAACCAAGACATTTATAGCGTTATAAGGGTTAAATTGATCACATCTGTATCCATTTTTTAGCCTTTTTATTTTTCATTCAAAGAAATTTGAATGAGAAATAAATTTGCCAGATATTTTGATTCAAAATTATTTATGTATATTTATGTAATTTTTAACAACTAAGTTGTGGATGACGACAGCGAGACACTAGTTCAAATTGGTGAATATTTCAATTCTATTATTTAGCGCTGGATCCATATAATCCAGTTCAAATCAATTATAATATATTTTATTTTGACTTTTAATATGTATTAAAATGTACTTACCGGAAAGACAAAAAAATTTCCTGGTGTTTAAAAACTATAATCTTCATGAACTTTTTGTTGTTATTTGACTCGATGTCTGTATTTGTGTGTATTGTTTTTACTAATGGCCCAACTGAATATGCTCAAATGCAAACATCTAGTCTAGTCATCTAGGCTATTTTTTACAACATTCAGATGTCTTGTTAAGTCTTCAAATTTTCACCTATTGAATTGTGGACCTTGGATCTGGTACATGTACAGCTATTTTGAACCTAATGGTATTTAGTAGCCAAAATACAGAATATACCGGTAATGATAATAAATAACTAACATTACTGTCAAATAAAAACAAATATTCATATGCATATTTTTTAAGCTTAGAAGCCCCAATCAAGATTATGTAATTTTGTGTATAGATGGTCAATGTTTTCACACAATTTCTATTTACCATCACAAATAATGTAATTTATTTACTACTATAAAATGGTTTATTAATCACCACTGGCAAGAATTATCCAAAGTATATGCAAATAAATGACCTTACTAATTATGCCTCTGCCGAGAAGCGAGCAAAGGCATTATGTTTTTCAGTCTGTCCAGTCGTTTTTGTCATCACAATATTTCAATAACAACTGAAGCTAACAGTTCCATATTATTACCAGTGATAGACCTCATGACATTCTAGGTCAAGTTTGAAGATGCGTGACCTTAAACTATGTGTCAAAGTCACAGAGGCTAATAAGGGAAAGAGGTTGTCATCACGATAACTCACACCTAGAATTTGTATTACTTCCATATATCATGGATAGATCGGTGACGTTGATCATTTCGTATCCCTACAATTGATCAGTCAAATTTGAAGATGGTGATCTTGAGCTTTTTTGTTGTCAAACATTCCTCTCATGATATCTTAGAAAACTCTAGTTCAGGGGGAGAGGATATAGAGGAGACCCACATAGGCTCAGGCTCATCTGATGGCAGAGGCATACAATTGACGCATATGTGTTGCATTTCACTACTAGTTTTTAAATAATTTCTGTTATAGGTCACTTGATCCTTGACTTTTCTTTGAGAAACATCTAATTATTAGTATATGCCAAGTCAAATCTATGTTATTTATTAGTAACAATTGCTGTAGTGAGTATATTTTAATCTGTGGCTACCCGGGGTATATGTGATAAAAAAGTGCCAAAAATGTTTATCTGTGATACATGTCTTTTATAAGTCTTTATGTCATGAATAAATGTGTCAATTTCGTCTGAAAGTTGATCTTTATTGTATGTTTTAAAGGGCGATGGCTGCATGTGGTGTAGTGGTTATAAAACAGTGGGTGACTTATTGTGCTTGGGTTATTTAAAATTATTTCAAACATAGTATCTCAAGGCGTAATTAAATTCTTACAAGCCAATTCTGTGACCTTAAAATTAGGTCAAGGTCACTCAGTATCGACCTTGACCTTAAGGTGTAGTACTCATGTTGCTAAAAATAAAGGCTCTAGCTTGGAGGGGTCATGAAGCTATCACGCTTAAAGCCAATTCTCTTTCATGACTTGGCGACCTTGAAATTAGGCCAAGTCACCAAATATCGAAATTGTCCTTAGGATTATTGTGGTGCACATGTGGCTAAAAAATGAAGGTTCTAGCTCAAGGCGTGATGAAGTTATCACACTCACGAGCCAGTTTTGTTTCTGTGACCTAATGACCTTGAGATTAGGTCACGGTCACTAAATATTGAACTTGAAATTCAGATTAGTATGGTGCACATGCAGTTCACAAGAGGTTAGCCGGCCACCATTATCCCCCGCAGTGCATCTTCCCCTGAACTCTAACATTCTGTTCTATTCTGTTGATCTATTTAGCACAGTATGTGATGTATATTACAGATAAAGAAAAGTCTATGATGATCAAAATATCTGGCCATTTTTTAATCTAATCAAGTTGGACATTTTTCAGGCAAAATCCATCCCTAAAACCACATAAACCTCAAGTCGGCCATTTTGAATTTGATCCAGTTGAGATTTTTCAGGGCATATCCCTCTCTCAAACTGCACATTGTTTCTAGTAATGGTCCAGCTACCAGGCATGGTCTCACAGATATCAGGCATATTCAAGTTCATTATGGCCGATGATCGGCCATTTTAAATTTGACCAAGGCGAAATTTTCCAGGGCATATCCCTACCTGAAACCGCACATTTTGTTTTAAATTAATGATCTAGCTATCTAGTAGGGTTTGCCAGATGGCAGGCATACCCTTTCAATCCTGAATTTACCTGGTCATTTTAATCCACTACAAGTCGCAAATTGCTGTCCCAATTTTCGCCATGTAGTGGATTAAAATAGTTTGCCTTTATTCACATTCAAAAAATTATCAATAATTGATAAATATTTTCATGAAAATCTTCGTTATAAAACATTTAAATTTAGGAAATTGAGTTATTTTTCAGGGATGGAAAATTATGCTTTGATGCATCGTATGGGTCTAAAGGGTAAAGTTAATTAAATGGTCAGCCATTTAAGTAGGTCAAAGCTCAAACCCGAGAAGGCACATAAGGGATGTGTCTGTGCAATAAGAAAGAAATTCGCCCATAGGTTTCCAAGATCTGCTCTGGAAAGGAATTGTAGCCAGATATCCGGCATATTGAAATTAACCCATCAGACACTTAAGTAGGTCGAAGTTCATAAACCCTAAATCTAAACCCCCCAAGGGATGTGTGTGTGCAATAAGAAAGAAATGCCCCCATGGGTTTCGGAGATATACTCTGAAACGAAACGCGGACAGACCAACGGACGGACATCCGAGGCAACTTCGTCAGGCAGGGGATAAAAAATAAAGTTATGGAGTTATCATTCTAACAAGCCAATTTGTTTGCCTTGACCTTGAAATTAGGTCGAGGTCACTGAATATTGAACTTGACCTTCATATTAGCGTGGTGCACAAGCAGATAAAATATTAAAGCCATAAGTCAAGGCTATTACAATTTGGCTGTTTTTAAAGTATTGGAACACCAAACGAAGCTACTACAATAACAGCTCTTAATGATAACCTGACAAAATATTACAATGTTATTCAAAATTATAGCAAGGCCCGTCGCCAACGGAAATAGGCCTCAGCCTCTAATCATCGTTTAAAAGTGAAAATCATTTGAAACAAGAGCACACTCGACAATTTTGAATTTTATCAAGTAGAAATTTTTCATAGTATATCCCTACCTGAAACTGCACATTTTGTTCTATAGTAATGGTCTAGCTATCTGGTCCGGTTTTCCAGATATTGGACCGATAATCGGCTATTTTGGCCGCCATGACTTAGTTTCTGTCCGAATATTGCCCAATTTCGAACTCATCCGAGCTATTATTGAAATGGCTATATGGTATAAATTTTGGAGCGACACATAGAAAAAATGTTGAGTGAATTGTGTTAAAGAAATAATTTGTCAATCGGAAAAAAGTCAAGGTCATAGGGGTCACAGAAAGGTCAAAGTCAAGCTTTAGTCATGATTAACCTGTATGTGAAGTTTAATGTGCATTCCACTTACGCGAAACAAGTTATAGTGCTGAAAGTGGCGGACAGACCAGCGGACGGGCAGACGGACGCGCCTGATGACGAAAATAGGCATCCGCCTGTGTCAAGCAGTGCCGCTTGGATTGTGAAAACCATCCTTTTGTAGGCATCGCTGTATTTTTCGTACAGCACAAAAATCAACAGAATTTGTATTTTAACACAAAGATCAACTAAATAGGATAACAAAACTCGTCATCGGATGGAAACCAAGTGCTATGTACTACATGTACTGATATTGATATAAGAGATGTCGAGGGTGAAAAAGTTATTTATGAAGCATTTGAAACTGAAACTTCAAAATAGAAACAAAAACAACAATAAAGAATTCTCACCAGCTACCGATTTATTTCCTCAGTGAAAGCATGAACCTCAATTTTCACAAAATAAATTTATACAAGACAAAATCGAAACACAGGTCTGGAAGAAATGCATCAGTACAGTGAACTGGGCTGTCTATTGTACAGTATTTGCTTTTGTTAGGTGAAGACAATTGGAGAGGAACAACATCCTACACCCAGAGGCCTCTATAGCTTCCTCCAAATACGTGCAATTAACGGGATGCATGTAAGCATAGTTACAAATTAAGCTCCAGTTAAGATTCAGTAGCGGTAAGACATACAGTGTAATTTAAGTAATATACAAGTCATCACCTTACATAACCTAATACTAATAAATCATTGCTATAAAATCTTATTTTGATATTAAGTATGCAAGGCTGGTTTGGTAAGCATCAGCTGATATGAATAGTAGTAATATAATTCTTTCTGCACATAAATTAAGTGAATGAAAAAAGAGCCATATTGTGCATCAGAGAATAAACAGGACTGATAGGATATTGTTAAAAGGGAATTGAGTAATAGGATATTGGGAATAATAGACAAAACTTATTTATATAAACTGTATGATGTAGGGTAACCCTTTACCCACCCCGACATATTGTCGTTCAAAGTTGTGATTAAAAATTACTACAAAATACACAAATGTAATATACCAAGTTCGAATCATTCAGATTTCAAAAACTTATTTAAGCTAGCGCTGAAAAGAAGCATCCCACTGTGTACGAACAGCGGGACACATCTATACACCACGCTCATTAAAAATGGTGTACAACTAAAACTAGAAACATACATAGGGTGGTCTGTAGCTTTAATTGTTAAAATATATCAGATATATGACTCATATATTGTCCACTCTGAGTAAATTGCTAAACTGCCACTTTACAAAGTGGCAGTTTAGCACCCTCTAACTCCAAGGGAACGATATATGCATCAAGGCAGGTAAAGGGTTAACTAAGGTACGATGATGGAGCATAAACTGTGAATATAATGCTTCAAATATTTACATATGAGTCACAAGAGCAAAAGCAGCGCCAACGTATCTCCCTAGTCGGCTTATATGAATATTAACACTCAGCATATAGACAACACCATTATGCCGTTATCGCCAGACAGGAGTAGCTTTTGATAACTAATCCAAGTACCGGTACAATACTCTGAAGATGCCACATTTCCACATGCACCAGTCATTTCTCAAGTCATTATCAAGGCTGCCAACACAAGAGGGCAAATGTATAGGATACGTTTTCTGTCATGTAATAAAGTGATATTCATACAATGTTATCTTGTATGGCTCATATTTATACATCTCTAAACAGTGACATCTTCCTGCTCAGCACACATTTAATATTTCATTATTGAAATGGTGACACCTAATAACAGTTTAAATCCTAATGGTAGTTTTCAATAGTTCACAGCTATCTTAAATGGCGTAATTATGGTGGAGCATATCAACAAGCGAAAGACCAACAGGAGTGTAGATTTTTAGCTCCCACCGTGCGTGTTTCTATTCATTCTCCACTCAAGCAACGAGTAACATGCTAAATTGCCTATACTGATTACCTGACGTTACACAAGGTTGATGGCAGCGTAGGAAATATCTAGTGGGAAATGGATGAAATAATCTACATTTATAATCATTGTACCAGATCATAAACTGAAGTCACGGTGATATGGATGTGATAACAGACAGCTTGAGAGAAATCATAAATGGAAAATCTAACCATCTGCAAGTGCCTAGCAGCTGTGACGTCTTGGAGCTAAAAGATGTCAGCTGCTACATTCAAATAGGGTTCGTACGGTACATTTGCCAAAGACAGAATACAAGGACTTTCAGTGTGGAATCATTTTTTACCGTCAAAAGTCTATCCCAGCACTAAAAAAAAATAAAACTAAATTAATGGCCGTAGGTTTGTAACATAGAAATTCAAATGAAGTGAAAGAGCTAGCTAAGACATTTATGGTGATTTCAAATTGAAAAAGAACATTCAAGCGATAATCACGACCATAGTGTTGCACTGTAAAATCACTCTTATTGGGAATGAAATGTGTTTAAATATCAAGATTTAGAAATGTTTGTCCTCAAATTAATAATGACAAATTTTACCCACTTAAAGTTGTGAGTTGCGGTAGCGAGACACAACTTCAAGTGGGTTCAAATTAAAATTATTTAATTTAGCGCTGTTGATTATACAATATTGCAAGCACTTTAAAGGCGTTGCATATTTTTTGAGGAATTTAAGCACTTTGACTGTTTTCAAACATCTGTACAAACACTTCACAAAATGACAGTTGGCACCTTTTAACTGCAAGGGAACGAGTATTGCCAACAAATTTATCAATTGACAAAACTGTGGCAGGATTGGAAATCCTTCAAGTAGACAAAAATGAGCACAAGATAAAAAGCTTTTATTTTACAGCTGGCTACATGTTGTGTGCAAGAAGTTATGGGATACGTACCATAAGCCATAACAGTATGATCTGCGAAAATGAAATTATAATAAACACTCGTAAAGCACACAAAATGTCAATGAGATAAACAGAGTAGACCCACTTTACATGTGCTCTACCCACATATAACCGGTCTGTGCCGGCAAGTAGAATTACATAATCTTATAGTAATCGAGCCTATTCAATGTCATTGTAAGATCATCATCAGAATATAACTTGTCATAATTTACCAATTTAAGATTAGATATAGTTTTGAATTCAATAAATTTGCAATTAACAATTGAGAGAAGTGGGACACAGTGAAGCACAACATACTCCAGAGTAATCAATGTGTTATTTCTGCTGCAAACTTATCACAAATATTTGCTAGTGACTATGTGATATTGGCAGCAGCTAAACCTCGCTGTCATAACACATAGCTGCTACTATCGGTCTAGAGTCCCTTCTCCATTTATTCACTTGCCATATCTGGTACCTCATCAAAAAAAGTCAATGTACTGTTTACGTGTAGACAGAGTTTTCTGGTGGCTGCGGCTTTTTCCTGTTTTCAGTAGATGTCATCATGCGGCGCAATTCAGAAAGAATGTTCTGGATTCTGTATGAATCTTGCCACTTTATTAACAAAGTATCCTTCGCATTAACCTGAAAAAATTGGCAAATTAGACAGTTTGTGTCATGATGATACAGTAGAACCATTATTAAAGCCGTTAATTGCTATCACAACTTGTTGCTTATGGTTAAAACAGTTTCAAGAA
This sequence comes from Flabesymbios commensalis, assembly GCA_964017125.1. NCBI lineage: Eukaryota > Metazoa > Annelida > Polychaeta > Terebellida > Flabelligeridae > Flabesymbios > Flabesymbios commensalis. The sequence goes on from OZ024909.1 coordinate 85,177,799, forward strand.
AAAAATTGTTCTAAATTAGAAATTTATAATTGGATCCAGAAGGTAATAGTTAGTTAGTTAGTTAGCTGGGATGCAGGTGAGTGGAGGTCAAGGACTTAGTCAGGAAATGATAAAAGGGACTTATTGTCGGGCCAGGACAGGGTCTGGGGTCCTCCCACAATGCAATTAGGCGATATTTGTCTACGTCCAGGCTGATATAGGCTATCCGAAAGACGGGTCTCTGGCTAAGTCTTTGGTGGAGGTGGTAACTCCCCAGATATCCCAGACACACACACACACACTCTCATCCGCCCTGGAATAGGGAATTAAATCAGTCTCCAGAAAAGCAAAAATGTTGCTCTGAGGCATCATGAGGGCTTACCACTTACAGCGCGAGGATAGACTTCAGTCGTCAGAATCTGACGTCTGTAGACGTCAGATTAAAGTCTATCTGTAAGAGTAAAAATATTTCTAATGGCCGTAGACCCATATTACAGGTATTCAACAGGGTTTGACACAAACTTTTATGAGCAGTGGTCCACAGGACCACCAGCTCAGAGGATCTGGTGGTCCTACAATTTTTTTGGTGGTCCTGACAACAACTAACGTTACAGCACTTGTAAATCTTGAATCAATTGTTCTCACGCTTGCCATGTGTTTCCACATAGTTAATTTTGTAAAACCACAAAAGGCATGACAGGAGACAGTTCAAGGATGATGATCGATCTCAATGTCAATAGTGCATGACCCTCATGATTACAAACACGTGTTTTGTTCCGCCAAAAGAGTGAGAGAGGGTAGGCCTACAGTATTTCTGGTAATATCACCATCTAGTGGCGACGATTGTTACTTTGGGGCTTGTTACTATTCTAATTAGGGCTAGATATTTTGGTGGTCCACAGGACCACTGGATAGGAATGTTCTGGTGGTCCGACATAATTTCTGGTGGTCTCGAACCACCGTCAGTTGTGAACGCTGTTCAAATGAATCAGAAAAAGCTAACTAAGACAGTTATGATGATTTTAAATTGAAAAAAATCCTTTGGTTGCGATGTTTTTTTTACAAATTAATTCAGCGCTTTAAGGGTCAATTATAGGTTGTATATAAACTTAGTGGTTCAGAACTCTTAGACATTAAAATCAAATACTCACAACGCCATTTGCACCGATCTCTTTCATGTTCAGCTTGTTTATAAAGCGTACACTGGGAGGTGATTGAGGATAGGAAGGTCCACAGTGAATCTTCAGTTGATAGATACGGTCATGAAATGCTGTCTGTAACAAAAGAAATATGATGTCTAAATAATAATAACAGTCATTAAAATTCATGTCTGACCGAAACTAGTAACAACACACAAAGTATGTTTGTAGAAAAAAATTCTATAACTATAATGAAAAGTAAATTATCAATACCCATAATCTGCCACAACTACACTGCAACCATTGTTCTAAAAATATGGGCACCTTTCAGCGTGCTACATGTAATACAATCAGATCCTGATTCAGTCATAATTTTGGGGGGAAACTGAATCAATTTATAATTTAATTTATCATCAATAATCGATTAATCATAGTTATAATAAACCATCATAAAGTACTAAATGATAGCATAATACTGATGGACGTACATTTGGAGGTCCGACAATCTGCCCAATCCAGTCCGCTAGATCTGTGTCGTCAGCATTCTCGAGACCCCAGGAAATACCTTCAGCTTGTGAATCCTTCTCTCCATGTTCAACCTCATCCAAAAGTACAAAGTTCCTGGGAACTAAAAAATGTAATTCTATATAAGGAATAATTCTAAAAATATTACTACCGTATATCCCCGTGTATAATGCAATGTTTTTTCTTAGCTATTCATGTCACAAAAAGGCACCTCATATTATACATAGATGTAGAATTTAATACAATTTTTTAGCTCTCTAGAGGTAAGTTCAGCGGTAAGTTCTCTAGCGGTAAAACGTATATGTAAACGTAGGCCAGTCAGCTTGTTTGGTAAGCTAGCCTATACACACGATACAACAAGACTGTGCCTTTCCAACTAGTAGTAGTAGTAGTTCACCGAATGCTGGTACATTGTTGGGCCACTGTCTGGGACACTGACACAACATTGTTTCAGCATTGGGTGAATGTGTCCTGGTTGCTGGGAGCCCCCCGTCTCACATTCCCGCCGACGCGCGTGGCACCTTTGACAACCACGGGCAGATAAATGACGCCGTTAGTCTGCAACCAATTCACACTCCTGACCTGTTTATTTATATTAATAATGATTAAATCTAAGATCGCCTTTCATATGGGAGTATTCTATTGTGTACGACCAATCTTAACATGATATTTTCCTATTGGAATGAGAGGATGCGTTGACGTAATATAACAAGATATCACTGATTATATTTCCTATCGCAAATTATATACATGTAGGCCTCAGAATGTCCATATTGCTGGGATAACATTAACGCCTACCGCTGTTGCTGCGGCTGATACGGTATTGAGCAAATGGTGGTATCTGTTAGCTGTAGTTCATAGAGCGTTGCTGTGTTATAACACCCTTACACCTTATACAACCAAACACCTCATGTCTAGACAATGCGGCTAGTCTGCGAATGTTTTACAATTACATTTCATCTTGGAATGTTCTTATTTGAGCACGACGATATTAAAATATGGTCTTCGTAATAGATAAATTAAAATAATATAAATTTGTCAGCGAAATATAAATACCGGTATTTTAAAATCTGTGTGTATATATATTTAGCTTATGCAGGCCTCAGACTGTCTGCCCACCGAGACAGTCAGGATGACATCCACTCTGCCGTGGAAAATAAAAATACAGTATCTGCTTACTTTACAAGTAAGCAGATACTGCCCTTTGGTTTTGCAGAACTGTACTGTTGCCGTTGTTCCCGTCATTGAGCGTCGTGTATGCAGGTGTCACGGCGCTATTAGCATGATTAGTAGAATAAAATAATATCCATGCCTCACATTTAGATGGCCCGGAATGCTGCCGACCAGGACGCTGCCGACATCCAAAATTTGAGGTCGTATTATACATGGCGTTGCACTATACGCGGTGATATACGGTAGTTTGTAATGGAATTATAGTCTACAAATGGTCTGAAGAGGAAGTTTATTTGTTTTGCTTTAATTAATTAATTTGTTTTTATAACCATGGATTGGTTCAGGCTGCTGTATTAACACTTACACTGCGGGGATAGACTTTAGTCGTCAGAATCTGACGTCTATAGACATCAGATTCTGATGACTAAAGTCTGTCCCCGCACTGTAATTGTAAAACTATTTATAATAGCCGTAGATCCATAACATATGTATTCAAATGAATCGGAATGACCTGGATAAGCCATTTATGATAATTTCAAATTTAAAAAACCCTTTGGTCTCCATGGATTACATAAAATTCAGCACTTTAAGGCTAAATGTGCATGGTACAGATAACTGGAAGGAGTTGTTCAGAAACGAACATGAAAGCAGCGAATTATTTACTAAACTTCACAAGTATTTCAAGATGCCTTAGCACAGTACTATTTTATAAAATTAATAAATTATTATTAAAATTAATGTGTCAGAAAAAAAAATATTTCCAAAACTGAAAAGATTGTCATCATTATTCTGAGTTTAGACTATGCTTTATGGGCCTATTTTCAACAATCTTAGACGTAGTGCAGCATTTCTGTGAGTTGACGATTTAATTAAATGGGATTTGGAAGGTCATACAAATCTAACGTCTGGGGCAAGGACTTAGCCAGGAAATAATAAAAGGGAGTCCAAATTTACATATTGTTGGGCAAGGATGGGGTCTTGGCTCCTCCCACAATTCAACTTGGTGGAATCTGGCAATATTTTTCTACGTCCAGGCTGGAGATAGGCCCTGACAAAGACGTCTGGTCGGGTCTCTGGCTAAGTCCTTGGTCTGGGGTATGTATTTTAACAGAGGCAATGGCGAATCGTACATGATTCTTTATAGTACGGAGTGGCTATTTGTACGGCAAAGTTATAGTGGCAGCATGTCATTTTGTAAACGAGGCTGCCCATAGAGTTACATTATATTAAAAAGAATGAAGTACGATCAGCCACAGCCTTCTTTATAATGTTACTCTACGGACAGCCTAATTAACGGAATGACAGGATCCCATTGACTGCAATTAGGTTATAACACTGCTGTACGAATAGTTCACTCCTGTAGCCTGCCCTTAGGCTTAGGCAGTGTCGCTCAATCACACCGACACTCACAGAATACCATGTACTCAATGATAGGTACATAACAAAAAGTCATTTTGATATTTTTTTCATGATTACTGTGAAAGTTTTGTTTGCCAGACCTACGCTTCCTCATGGGGCGCACAGAGGGTAAAAATGAAAGTTTTTTAGCCATGATTTTGATAAAAATCCATCAAAATTTATTTTCTTCTTCATTTTTGAGGTGAGCGATCGTGCTAATTACTTCACGTGCGCTAATTACGGCTTGCCTTGACTAACTGTAATAATGTACGCCGCAGCATGCTGTGCTAGCTGAATAAACTTAATAAACTTTGATTTTACAGCTTTCGAATTGCTTGCAGACGATTTTTCATTTATCTAATTTTGTGTCTTGCGCGTGATAATTATTACTTGCTACTAATCTGGGCATTTCATATTGGCACTGCCAAGTGGGCAACTGCATTATTTATTTTGATGACATGCAGCGCCACCAAGCGAGTGTGCTAGAACCTCTTGCAAAAAACTATGTAGATAGGACATTTGCGAGGGACACCTCGCCATCTTTGGGCTGCTGTCAACATGTTTTCAAAACTATAAACAACAGAAGCGTAGAGAGCTGCAATCGATGTAGACTATGTCATTTTGGACAGATTATCAACACAATTGGCAATAATATTAACCACCGTCCATGGCATGAACCTGAGTAGCTGCTGCGCCACCTATTATTTCATCATATCCCTCAGTAACATGATTAACTTCATTAAAAAAAGTCAGCCAAATGATAGAGCTTATGTTAATTTTTGGCAGTTTCACAGGTGACACGTTGGGGTTTTAAAAGGTGCAATAAGTCCTAGGAAATGCTGGAGATTGCACCTGAGAGCACTTACAACTCCTGAGCTTTTGGGAGCCTAAGGCGGCCCTCACACCCCGGCACCAGGCCATCCTAAAAAATATCCTCGTTTCCGATTTCATGGCAGGGTTTCTGTCAGGGGATAGGGGGTCCGGACCCCCCCCACTCAGCACCACAGTGCAGCGTGCATGATTGGCACTCGCCCGCTCGCCAATGCGAGTAGGACAAAAAACGGGCGAGTTCGGCTGGCCACGAGCTCGCCCAGCTTGGCGAGTGCATATTTTTCCGTAATTTAAACATGTAGTCTGCTGTGAAAATAACAAATTGGCAGGATAGATTTGTTTTACTATTAGTTCATGTCACGCAATCGTGACCTGCCAGCTTCTAAAAGAGTGGCGTAATTACGGCACGATTGGACATTTTCGGATCAGCGCGATGACTGCCTGGAGTCGGCAGGCCTACATGTGTATGCATCGCTGACACGGTACGCATGCACTGAGATCTAAGTATGCGGCCCTTGTCTGAGCAATTGGTCAATTGTGTCACCCCCCTATAGGGTCAATTGTAACAGACATGCGTGCGCACACCTGCATATGTTGACGAGTACGAGTGTTGTTACATACACGTGCAGTGTATGACATGTGAACAAATTTATATCTATGTCCTGCAACTAGATGTAAACATTGGTATAGGACGTCACAGACAGTATAATTTAATTAACACCCACAACTAAATGACATGTTTATAATTAAACTGCCAATTAAAGGATTATACATGTCTATATATGTCACTATAATGTATATGTTCACATATCCTGTTACATTTATTTACAAGTCATTAGTTTTTTGTCAATTTTCCATTAATTAAACACGTCTTAGACTTAGTTGAATTAGAACTTTGTACTCCAGCAGCACCTCGAATGTGGAGTATCAGGCTGCAGGGGGAAAGAGGCTGGTAGACTAGCTGACTCTTGAACGCTGGCACGGTTTTAAGAATCGGCTTAGTGCCCCTTGTTCCGGGCGAGTTCAAATTTCACTGGGCGAGTAGTACTTCAAATGCACTCGCCCGAATGGGTGAGTGGTATTATCAGTTAGTTATTCACACTGCAGTGGGGGATATCCCCCCCTTGTTGGCAAAAAAATATAAGTAATTTAAAATTTTGCTGTCATTTTAGTTTAAATAGGCCATTTTAAGCACTTAAATTGAGAACTTTTTTTCTCCTGTGGGAGGACACCCAGACCCTCCTCCTTTTGGACCCCCCCCCCCCTCTTAAACATTCTTGGTGGAAACCCTGCATGGTGTGAAAATTTCCATGCGGTAGGTTGGAAAAAGTTTTCTTTTAGACTGTCAAAAATTCCATGAGGCAAGTTTTATTTTAGACTGCTAAAAAAATCAATGCGGATTGCAGAAAAAGTTTTTTTTAATTTTTGTATTGATATCAATCATTTTTGCACGAATTATTCTATTTCGTACAAGACACGTAGTTTTTTGACAAAAAAATGAGAAAAAGAGAACAGAATCATCGTTTTTGCCAACATGGGCGGCCATTTTCTCAACGTGAGCAAGGCTAATCCTAGGATTCTAGAGACAGATGCGTGATCGAAAATTTGACCGTAAAAAAAACGTTGTATTTGACTGCAATAAAAACTTTGCTCATGCGCTGATTTGGACATGTGCGGGCGGAAATGTTTTCTTTTACTGACATAAGGCCATGCGGTATCTTTTACCGCTATTTTTACTCATGCGGTCGAAAATCTGAAACAAACATATTTTTTAGGATGGCCCCATGTATCCCTGTTCAAATTTGCAGCATTGAGGTCACAACTTTTGGGCGTTTTATTATTTAGATTTTGATCTAGCACAGGATTTTTCTTGCTCGGTGAAAACTGTGGAATGTGGTCGAATATTTCAGGGTTTCTGCGGTTGTGTAGCCAGTCCGTTAATTAATCATTAATGGGGAATTAAGCCTAATCATCACAAAATCAAACATCTTTATTTTAGCCCAGTTAGTGTCTATCTGTATGTGACCAACCGTACGTATTTGCCGTTAATCATACTTATGATACGGAGTGGCTAATCGTACGGCGAAGTCATAATGGGAGTCAATAGGAGCCTGTCATTTCATAAACGAGGCTGCCCGTAGATTTACATTATAAAGAATCATGTACGATTAGCCACTGCCTTTATGATATTACCAACAAATACTGTGATCTAGTTGTACAAACGTACGAATAGCATGCTATACGTACCGTAAATCACTAGGCCTACAGTTAGCCAATGCATGCTTTATTTTAAAACATTGGAGTAGCTATTCATTTCGTATAGGGAAGTAGGCTAATGGAAGTCAATGGGAGCCCATCATTTCGTAAACGTGGCTTCATTATCAGGGGTGGGCAGGCGAAATAAGTCCTGTCGCCACAAATGGCTACTTTTGGGTGCTCTAAGTCTAAATGGTCATTTTTAAATATTTACAATCCAGATATTTTGCTTCTGTCGCCACATGTGGCGACTACTTGCCCACCTCTGATTATGAAGAATCACGCACGATTACTGTCATACTGTTTAGTCACTCACTGTGAATGAGACTGTCTGAGTCACCGCCTTATTTTAAATTTAACGTACGATTTAGCCACTGGCACTGCACTGCAGTCTGCACTGGCACTGCCTTATTTTATTGCAGATTTTGGTCTAATGCTGAACTGTCAAGCTGTTGAGTTAAAATTACAACATCGTGAAAAGCACAGTCATGGAGGAACTAGGCTATACATTTTTGGACAAGTGTCAACAAAAAGTGAGGGTGGGGTGTGATTGAACATCGTGGGATATCATTCATGCATGTCATGCTGGTCAACCTTTAACTTTCATTCCTGATTGGTGCGCCATGTTCAATCGCTCTAAAAGCGATCCGCTATGTGTCCGCGTGAAGACAGCGAAGGCGTATCACTTCTACAAAATAATGTGAAGATTAATTCAATTCAGACGTTAAACTAATCTCTTTACAAACACCACAAATAAAGCAACAATATCACGTCTAATGGTTCCTGAAAAGTAAAAATTTACACCAGTCGGTGCGGTCTTTTTGCCGAGCGCTCCTGGCGACTAAATTATTTACTAACATTAAAATGAGAACAAGAACAGTGTATAACAAGTACCGTAAAATGTCATTTATTTTATTATTAATATGCAAAAACAGGATGCACCCAAAAATTCGAGCCCAGTTTAGTTTCTAAATTTAAAATTATGAGCCAACAAAAAACTGGTAAATAAACACTCATGCGTAATCAGCAATTCATTGCCACTTGCTGTGCATCGGTTCATTGCACAAACACTGTGACACAGCAGTAGGCCTGCCCTGTGCGTTTGCAAGTTTTGGCAAGCGTGACAGAGGTGATTAAACAACGGGTAGGGGGATGACGTTAATTGTGTTAAGTAACTTATTTTGTTTTTGTCAGTACAAACAAGTCTTTATACCAGCAAACAAAATCAGTTAGCCCAACGTTTACTTAATCTTGTTTCTCCTATATATATGAGAAACAGGATAAAATATATATAGTCATATATATGACATATATGGTCTCACCACACAATTTCATACGCGAATATGTGAGAGAGTGACGATCTTTTTTCTAAAAATGTGGCGATTTACAGCAGGCTTTTGTTTAAATATTACATTTATATTATTTTGATACCAATTCATTTAGATTGGGTGACCATTTCTTGCTTCAAAACATCGAAATCGGGAGAGATAAATATAAAATGTAGTCCCTACGCTGGTAGTAGCAAGGCATATGCTGCATTCGGTAGTTCCAGTGTATTAGAAATTCTCAGAGAGTAGACTAGGACTTTACATTTCCATGCTAAAATAGAAAAATAGCCAGACGTTTAATAAAGTCTATGGGAGGGGTATTATGTGTGGTGAGAATATATATATATATGGTCATATATGACTATCTGGCAGAAAAGAGTTATTTTATATAAAATGTTTCTTATTGTCTCATTAAGCCTACTGTATCTAAACTTACCAATGAGTGATGAATCAACATAATGAATATTAACTCATCAGACACGAGATGTTGATCCAGTGTTGTATGTCGTAAACATTGGTTGAATGACTCGTAGGCCTATATGATTGGCTTATTGTCAACGAACACTCACTGGAAACTTTACATGGTCCAATTAAAGTACTGAATTCTTTATCAACACGATTCGTTGTCGGACAATATTCAAAACAATATCATATTACCCCGAGAGTTAATACAGGCACTAGATCAATGTAAAGTGCCACTTTTTTGATTTATATTCAAGATGGATGGAGTTCTAATAAACGGAGTCAAAATATAACATCAAGGTATAACATGAAGCACACATAGGTTACAAATGTCATCGGTTTTCATGAGTGTGGCGCGCCAACACTCACATAATGCTGACATGCTGACAAATAACAATTATCCTGGACGTGGTATAAACGGAATGTCACACATAATATTTTTACTACCTCTGGCATAGGCTTTTGATCACTACTTCAAATGCCAAACAGTATTTTTTTTTTATTGTAAATAAATAAATTATATGTTTTTTACAAATAGTGTTCTAAATAAAACAATACTATGTAATGATATTGATGCTTGTTTTTAACCCTAACCCTTCACATTTGTAAACTTTGATAAACAGAGAGTGTTTTCCGATTTCTTTATAGTGAACTTGTCACCATGCTTGTAACCTATCATCACGCTTAGTAATCAGCAATTATAAATTGGGCCAATGTGTCGTGTTTGGTGGGGGTTGTCATTTCTGTGTGTATTATCTACACGGCTGTCACATGGTGACCTCTCTACTATTTTAGTGCATTCTAACATGAGTAAATTACGATGTGGCAATTATTTCCGGCGGATCGGACAACTTGTTAGTATTTTTTAGTCTTGATTCCGTTTTCTTAATTAGAAGAACTAAATTTCCCATTGTGGTAAACACCTTGTGAACACTTGTAAAATTTAACAGTAAAAAGCGGTTAACCATTTCGTTCTCGTAAGCTTAATTGTCGGGATATAATTGTCACTTGTAACCTAGTATAATGCTAAGTAATTATCTACAATAAATTAGGGGATAGAATGGTAGAGAAAATGAAAAATGAGAAAATTTTATCATATTCTTAACATAACATTTATTTCAACTTAGAATGCAAACAAATAATAATAATAAAAAAGTTATTACAAATTTTCAAACCCAAATAGACAAATGTTATTATTTTTAAAACAATTTTCTGATGTTGAGAGGACATTAAGCTCTTCAAACTCAACATTGATGGATAATCAGAATAATATGTGGTGATACATAATTCCCAAACTTATCTAACTCACAACATTCTAGACGAAATAAACTCACCTAGAACATTATATATTGAACAAACCGTATGATGTGACATCATGCTACTTTCTCATCAAACGCAGGTGTTGGCCCAATGCCGTTTCAATGGTGGGCCAGCATCCCAGACGGTCCAGCTGCATTATGTAGAACAACCATAGACGCCAAGAACGTATTCAGGTACTTGATATACCGTTATACGTCACCATATATTTCTGCCGTAGCATAAGCACGTGTAAGAACAGCACCTGCTTCATACACGAATAAGAGAGATTTAGAGATAAATTACGTATTTTTACACTAGATGCGCGAGAGGAGGCCACTTTTTGGATACGGATTTAAATGCTCTGGTGTGAGTGCTGTATATCATAGTGCTCTTTATACGGTTTTTGATACAGGATATGAATCAGAAATAATTTATCAGATTGTATATATCCACAGGCCTAAATCAGTTCCATTGCCATAAAGCCACCCCGCCAGTCGCAATATCGAGGTAGCACTGTATTTACTTCTGAAGGACCCCACTCATTAGGAAGTTGATCATGCTGCGCATGCGGAAAGGCATACAACCTATGCTCAAAACATTGTGATGATCCACCTACTAAAGGTAAATAGTTCAAGCAAAAACGAAATAAAAATGATAATCTATAGGTCTAATCTATAGGTCTAAAAGGATAAAAAGTGTTGTTAGATATATTGGTGCTAAAACTACAGCTAAACGTTTCATGACAGATTACATAACGCTGTTTATGATATCTTAGCAATAGTTGTAACCTTGGTGTGCCTTGTCAAAGTAAGCCTAATTAGAATTGACTTGCAATAAATACCAGCGTAAGGTGCAAAGTGTGATTGTGTTGAGCAGTATTGGGTGTCGAGTTGTCGAGTTGTGTCGAGTTGTGCAGTTAGTAAGCTGTGACTGGTATAGTGAGCTTAATGGATGGTCTGTGATTAGCTTGCGGACAATATGTAAATTAACATATGTGTATTCTGTTTTTTGATAAAAAATTGGAATATGTAAGTTACCACCTCTTATTGTTCAACATATATCGTATTCTTATATTAATTTCCGTAATATGACCGTGAATGAAAGGCGTTAGTTCATAATTCTTGGGAGCTGAGTTGGTAAAGGTTGGGTGCTGATATTACATGGGTAGTTCATGGGTTGAAAAATGTTTTCTGTAAACAACATTTATTTTCAAGGAATTGCAAACAGCAATATTGCCACAAGTTGTTTTTCCCATTGCAGCCAGACAGACAGACAGACAGGCAGACAGACAGAGAATGTTTTGCATTAAATATATCTAAATCCTTTTTGTTAAATATAACCATAAACCTATATTTTTAAAACTCTAAATGTAAATTCCTTTGTCATTATAATAACTACTACAAATATATTTGAACCTGGCGAATATTTCAAAAAAATTTCAACACCGAACTAAATTAGCATTTTTATAAAGAACAACCCTCATAATATCTACGTATGATATATCTTTTCTGAAAATGGAACATTCCACAAAACGCTGAGCACGCCTCTGTATCTATACGTTTGAGGTGAGTCAGCTAAGATGTAAATTTATTCAACATAGAGAAAATAACATAAGAGCTAACAACATTCAGCCGCTTGAATAAATTAATAAATGTAATCACCAGACGTTGTATTATATTAGTTTAATGTTGGTCCACCGTCTATGACGCTGGTCCAATATTAAACCAACGTGGCACAACGTCTAGAGTTTGCTGGAGGCAAATTGGATTCCCATGTCGTATGTGAGGTTCGCCCAGAGGTGCGCCAGCCTTTCCGATGCTGGACTAACGTTAAGACAACGCTAATTAACACATCTCCTTAAATAGCTGGCCTTGAAATTGTCCACTCCATGGGGACTGGCATCATCATATCTCTCCGAATTGATCAACCTATACACCCCAAGCAGGACTTTAAGATCATCAAACAGACACCTTCTAGTCATCCCAAAAGCCAGATATGTGACTGTTGGTGACCGGTCCTTCTCAAAAGCAAGCCCGGTTTTATAGAACGCTTTGCCTCTGTGACATTCTTGGGAAATTTAAGTCGCAGCTAAAGACTCATCTCTTCCAACGTGATTATGACTACTAATGACTTGTAATGCGCCCTGGGCAGATATGTGCGCAATATAAATTTTATTATTATTATTATCCACTCCATATATTCTCTAGAGGTGAAAATGTGTCAACATATAGTCCTTAATTGGTGGACTATGTCAATAGCTGGCCTTGAACTTATCCGACACATATAGACTGTAATTGGTGGAATGTGTACATAGCTGGCCTTGAACTTGTCTGCCACATTTTGTCTGGATTGGTGGCAATGTGTCAATAGTGGCCTTGAACTTGTCCACCACATATAGTCTGTGATTGATGGACAAAGTCTCGTTAGTGGCCTTGAATTTTTCCGGCACATAATAATATAGTCTGTAGTTGAAATGTTGTAAACAGCTGGCCTTGAACTTGTCTGCCACATTTTATCTGGATTGGTGGCAATGTGTCAATAGTGGCCTTGAACTTGTCCACCACATATAGTCTGTGATTGATGGACAAAGTTTCGTTAGTGGCCTTGAATTTTTCCGGCACATAATAATATAGTCTGTAGTTGAAATATTGTGAATAGCTGGCCTTGAACTTGTCTGCCACATTTTATCTGGATTGGTGGCAATGTGTCAATAGTGGCCTTGAACTTGTCCACCACATATAATCTGTAATTGGGGGAAAATGTCAATAGCTGGCCTTGAACTTTTCCGCAATATAGGCGGCGTCCGTAGTAGTTGGATACTTCCCACTTCCATCGACACAGCAGATCTCGCGATGCAGGTTGGGGTGAAAGAAGCAGGCAATACTTTGACGTGGTTTGTCTCCACCTTGGAGCGCCACCACCCGGTGTTTCTGTAAATAAAATAAATATTTCACAAAGATATTATTTTACAAAAGCTGCTACAAAATAAAGATAAAACACTGTAACTTACGACCACAAAAATACTTTATAATAGCTGCATTAAAATCATATTAACTTATTGAAAAGTCTCCTATTCTTGAAATGTCAGTTGGTGTTTTGCCGGGTCAGCAACTTTGGTCAATTCTCATGTCAAAATATAAAACTTGCCATGTTTGACGTTCTAGATATAGCTACCATTATTCAAAAATAGCATCCCTTTAACCCTTTCAAGGCTGAATTTACCATTGTCATCTTCACCCACTACAAGCCGCGAATTGCTGTCGCAATTCTCGACTTGTAGTAAATGACGATGACTAGATGTGGGTGGAAAATTAAAGAAACTTGCCATGTATTGGTTAACCAGTTTCATAGAAATATTGATTCTAAAACCCTTGTGTAGGTTGTTTTCTGCGGTGTAAAATGATGCTTTGATGCACCTTGAGGACTTAAAGGGTTAAACTGCTTCCATGTCGCATATATACAGACTAGAAATAAAAAAGTCACTGTGACATTTTTCGTCATTTTTAGCTGTATTTTCCGTCAGCAATTCCAGCTTCAAATGAATGAAAAATAGTAGCAAACAATCCAGCAGTACAAGGGTTAACCCTTAAAGCGCTGACATTTAAAAAAAAGCAAAAGTCCAAAAGGTTTTCTCAATTTGAAATCATCATAAATGTCTTAGTTAGCTCTTTCTGATTCATTTGAATACCTGTGTTATGGTGCGGGGACCGACTTTAGTCGTCAGAATCTGACCTCTAAGGGTTAATGGGTGGGGGCCCTAGGGTAGTGGTTAGCACCGCTGCCTTTCTTGCAGGAGCTCGGGGTTCGTTTCCCGGTCTTGGCGGTTTGAAAGAAACAAAAATGTCTTTTCCTCATCCACTCGTAAAACTTAGTATTGTAGGGAGCCTCCGTGACCGAGAGGTAGCGTGCTCGGCCTCAGACCGCCAGGACTCGAATTTCGAAGCCTGTGTCTGGAGGGAAGTGTCATCTCACTCATCTCACCATCCTCAGGAGGTTCTCCTGCCCCAATTTAGCCTATATGTGCACAAAAGTGGCCTAAAGCCCGATTCATTTCATTTCATTTTCTAATGGTTAATACGGTGGAGTATCAGGTTTAAATCCACATCTGGTGGGGTATGTATATGTGCTAACCGTTGACACCAATTTATCCGCCGTCCATCTCTGCATCAGGTCGCCAATATTAACTACCACTGTCCCTGGTAGAGGGCGCGCCTGTACGTACTCGCCGTCTCGGTGCAAAACCTTGAAAATAACAATCATGTAGAAATGTAGAAAAGTAAAACACAACTAAACATATCTTTAATATATATTAAGTTTATTGCATATAATTAACTAGAATTTGAAATTTAAACATAACCTATTTTATATCACTAATTTAAAGATCAAGCCATAAGAATCACAAGAGATCGATATTAGGTTGCAAGAAACAATTAAAAACATTTTTTAAAAGAAACATCCTGGCACTAAATTTACCGAAATTATCTTTTTGTCATATTTTTTGGAGGAATCGTCATGTGTAGTGGGAGTAACTTATTTTAAGTTTATGTTGTGCATGTGATATTGAACAAACTAATACGTGAATTAAAAGTATAGGCCCAAATGTATTTACTTCTAATTCACAAACATCGGTTTTAAAAATACCATTAAAGAACTTAGCATTATATGTTGCATTCCATACGACAGTGTGACTGCTAACAGCTGATATATCCCCCTTGGATATGAAAGAGTGTATCTACCACTTTGTGAAGTGGCAGTTACACTCTTTCAGATCCAATGGGAAGATATATAGATATATCCCCTTGGATATGAAAGGGTGTATTTACCACTTTGTGAAGTGGCAGATACACCCTTTCATATCCAAGGGGACGATATATAGATATATCTCCTTAGATATGAAAGGGTGCATCTGTCACTTTGTGAAGCGGAGGATGCACCCTTTCATATCCAAAGGGGGGGAGGCGACATAGAATCACACACCAGCGTTACATGTACTAAAAGAGATATAATATTTACCTCTAAACCACCAACATCGTCCTGGAAAAGTAACGTTAAAGAACCATAATCTGAATGTTCTCCACAACGTATCTGACCTGGCTTTATGTCTGCAACAAAATCAACGTCTCTTGAGATTCCACGTGATGATAAAGAAAGCAGTGTCATGTGAATTGTCACCAAAAGTCTCTTATAAGTAAAAGGGTTTTGCTCACAAAGTTTTCAGTCTTTATATTTCTTCCCCGATAAAAAAATGTTTGACAAAACAAAAATGAATTTGCGGGATCTACATATTTTTAGACTCAAATTGTACATAAGTTCTTTTTTACACTTGTGGTTCGCGGTAGCGAGACACAACTCCAAGTGGGTACGAATGTAAATGTTATTTGATTAGATTCGATTTATCAGCAAACCATACATGGAACATAACATACATGGTCAATATAATTTTATAAAAATAAATAAAAACCGGCAACCACCATGCCTGGTCACCAGGGATATTACAAACTGGAAAGTTTCCTGGTGAGGTGTACTATTTCGACAGCGGTCCCTATAACAGTGCTCCAGGATGGAGACAGAAAATTATAAAAGGGCATCGGTGAAAACTCTGCTGTATAAGGCTTAGCCTACTACTGAAAAATACATAAAATGCTGAAAAAGTAACATTCACAGACGATCTGAATGTACTATATGTAGGTTAAACCATCCGACTTGACCTATACTCAGAATGTTTGGGAAACCTGAGTCGCACACAAAATATCATGTACGACTCAGAACTCCCACTCAATCAAAGTCAAATTCAAAATTACATAAACTCAAAGCTAGCCATAAATAAAGATGTCATTTTCCCTTCTGTCCATTTCCATGCGATTATGATCTCTCAGGTTAAAGCTAAATAGCGCTTTGGGGGATGTTCTATGACTTGACCCCTGTGACCCCTCTCAATCCGTCCCTGACCTACTTACCTTCAGACGACTCCACTTGGGGGTAATACAGAGAACGCAGTGTGGTGTGACTTGGCTCATCGGGGTTGTGCCGCGAAACAAAATAGTTCTCATCCTGGAAAAACAATCTCACTTTACAATGACTGTAGAATTCCAGGAAATTCTTCACCATCATAGTGAAAAGCATTGCTAATTGAAATGTATTTTTTGTCCACTAAAGTCTATCATTAAATAATTGAGGGTGGTATATATTCCAGCCAGTATTGAATCAGATACTCATTATGATGATAATAACTACCGATCAGTAAAGGTAAAGGTGCAGGTTTTTTATAGTCTGATATCAAGTCTGAAGACCTATCATCGGACTTTACATTTTACCCCCTGGTCACTAGACCTGTTCATTTATGTGCCATTTCAACTCCCCGGGGAACATACAGTCTTGCAGCCGTTTCGGCGCATTGAACTTATCGTACACATTGCCATCTCTGTCCTACGAGGTACTCATTTTCACCTGAGTCTTGAAAGTGAAGCATTTGAGGGTGAAGTGCCTTGCCCAAGGACACACTATCTTAACAATGTCCCAAGATTGAGAGGGGAGAAACATGATATTTCTCTGAAAATCCTGCACCAAGTGGGATTTGGAACCGCACGGCAGGCAGCGACATCGGCAGAGCGTCACGCTCTAACCATTTCGCCACGTCCCTCTCTCAGTCATATGCAGGATGCAGCAGACACAAGGCATTGACCCAATGATGGCTCAACGTTGGTTCATCGTCGTAGACGATGAACCAGCATTGAGCCATCATTGGGTCAACTCTTCCGTTAGCGATTTTCTTCTAATAAAACAAACCACCGACTTTTTTTAGAAAAAAACCCCACAAAATGCTAGTGTTAGTGCAAGTTAAAGACCACCGACATGACCCTTAATTGGCCGTAAATTACTGAAACTATAGCAGTCTAAAAAGGGGTCATTTTTTTAAAAATACCTTGCCTTAAGTTAATTTAAAGGTCATTTGAAGGTCAAATATAAAGTTCAAATGATAAAAATACACTCAAAATACTGTATTTATGCAAATTAGCTGATTCCTGACATTTTCTACAGGCGAAACATCAGGAAAGTCTTGACATTACTTTGTCGTCATCTTGTTGTTCTTACCTCGAGACCCAAACCTCGGGCTGTCAGAATCAGCAATCGCTCTAATACTGGTCGACAGGCGGTGTATAATGCAGACAGGGCAGGTTTAAACATCGGGGTGTCTACATCCGGCCAAAACATACCCTGAAATAAATAGATAATGTAAAATACAGAAAAATGTCTACATCCGGCCAAAACATACCCTGAGATAAACAGATAAAAAGTCAAAACACATGCTGAAAAACATTCCTTGAATAATAAAACATAATAAAACATGAAAAACACATCGATAAAAAACATGTGACATGCACTGAAATTAACCAATAATAAGGTAAAATATACCAATGATAACCAATGCATTATGCATGTCACATGACATGAAAACAACATAATAATGAAAAAGATACCCAAATTATGCAACAGCTGTGAAATCATAGAAAATGCGAAATGTTCCCAAAATATGGTACGAAATGTAAAATCGTCTTGAAATAACATGCTGAAAATAATACACTGACTTGAACTCACAGATACGTTAATTGGTTACTTATTAAGGCTTAATAACATATAAGTATTCAAATGAAGCAGAAAGAGCTAGCCAAGATATCCACGGTGATTCCAAATTTTGAAAGACCCTTTGGTCTCCATGCTTTATACAAAACTATTTCAGCGTTGTAAGGGTTAATGGTTAATTGTATAGAATGATAACGTCATACAATGTACAAGTTTCTCTTAAAGGGACATGACCAGGTCTGAAATCATCAATTAAAAAACGGTGATTTTATTTTAGCTTATTAATAATGACCATATGATGTAAACATGTCCATAGACTAGAACTGCAAAAGTTTTTTTCAATTTTCGTGCTGCGCATTCACCAGTTAGGCTATATATAAAGACGAAATTCCTGATTTCTAATTATTGACAAGCATGTCAAGAATGAGAAATACGGGAATTTCGTCACTATATCTAGCTTGCCGCTTGCCTGAAGACGGCATATATGTGATAGTGTTCGGCAAGTAGCCTACTGCTTAGCCGCAATCTTTATGACTTGTATATTTTAAGCTTGTTGCTAAATTCGTTTTAATACTCTATTTATACTTTTATTTTACAACTGAAATATTTTTATGCATGTATTGTTCTCTTCTATGGGAGGTTTGATAGAAATTATTATTATTATTATAACACTCACCCCAGGCTGAGCTGGAGACATGTTAAACGTTTCCTTCAGATCACCAGGCCTTTCAGGATTCAAACTGAAACACAATTAAAGTAGGGGGATCATCACGATTAATTACTGAGCACACGTTGTAGCAATGTAGGCTCACCCGCATGCGCAGCATGGTCAACGTTCTAAGGAGTGGGGTCTGTCAGAAGTAAATATTATGAATCAGTGAAGTGAAACGACTGACCTGCTTTAACTCTTCAAGAATAAATTTACATTTTTACCAGGTTGACGTGAGATGTGTATTTTAACCCTTTCAGTGCGGGGGCCGTTTATGGACGTCAGATTCTGACGTCCATAGACGGTCCCCGAGCTGAAAGGGTAAAATATTTATAATGGCAGTAGACCCATACTATAGGTATTCAAATGAAGCGGATAGAGCAAACTAACACATTTATTATGATTTCAAATTAAAAAAAAAGGTTTCTATGGTTTATAAAGAAATTTTGACTTGACTTGTTTATACAGAAATATCGTACCTTTCATCTTTAACATAGGTATTCAAATGAAGCAGATATAGCCAACTAAGACATTTATGATGATTCAAATTGAAAAAACTCTTCAATTGTTATATTGGTTTATGTAGAAATATTTCAGCGTTTTAAGCTGGAGTTAAATTCCTATATCCTATAAGATAAATTCCTATATCCTATAAGATAAATTCCTATATCCTATAAGATAAATTCCTATATCCTATAAGATAAATTCCTATATCCTATAAGATAAAGTCCTATATCCTATAAGATAAATTCCTATATGCATCATTTTACATCCCTGGAAACAGACTTAATTTTCCTACAACCAAGGGTTTTAGAATGGATATTTCCATTAAACTGGCTTACCAATACATGGCAATTGTCTTTACTTTTTAACCCAAACCAAGTTATCTTCATCCACTACAAGTCGAGAATTGCGACAGCAATTCGCGGCTTGTGGTGGATGAAGATTACAATGTAAATTCAGCACATATTTTGTTACCACTACACTGAAATATTTAAAAATATATAATGGCTGTGGACCCATAACATAGGTATTCAAATGAAGCGGATAGAGCCAACTAAGACATTTATGATGGTTTCGAATTGATAAAACCTCAATTGTTCTATTGGTTTATGTAAAAATATTTCTTAGTTTTAAGCTAGAGTCAAATTCCGATATCCTATAATGTGATAAATTCCTATATCACGATGCATTAAAGCATCATTTGACATCCTCGCAAACAGACTTAATTTTCCTACAACCAAGGGTTTTAGAATGAATACTGCAGATCTGGTAATATTCGGGAGGTTTAAATTTTCGCGAATTTCGCGAGGAGGACAAATTCGCGAGCTCAAGAATCTTGTGCAAATTATTATTATATTAGCGCTACTATAAAAGAAAAGGAAAATTCTGAAATTCTAAACTTCGTGAAAAGTCCCAAAATCAGAAATTCGCGAAAATTAAAACACGTGAAAATTACCAGATCTACAGTATATATCCTATATCCTATAATATGATAAATTCCTATATCACCTTTCTCCGCACCATTTCACCCAGCCATGGTTACCATTCTCCTGGACTCGTTTAAACTTTGATTTGATATCATCTGACATCTCAAAGAAGGTGGCAGATTCTCTCATCGCGTTGTCCACCTGCAGCAATAAAAACACGCTTGTTATCTTGTTAGGCACACGTTTTTAATAGATATTCAATCATTAACCCTTTCAAGCCTGAGTTTACCATTGTCATCTTCATCCACTAGAAGCAGCGAATTGCTGCCGCAATTCTCGACTTGTAGTGGATGAAGATGATTTGATGTGGGTAAAAAATTAAAGAAAATTGTCATGTATTGGTAGACCAGTTTCATGGAAATTTTCATTCAAAACCACTAGTCGTAGGAAAATTAAGTCTGTTTTTAGGGATGTAAAATTATGCTGTAATGCATCGTGAGGGCTTAAAGGGTTAATAGCTTGGATAGATTGATAAAACGTTCATTCAAATCTCATCCAGCAATAAATATATATACATTATGCAGGTCACTCTATCATGAGTTGTGGCGACATATTTACTAATACCATAGCATATTATCCAAAATATGAATCGCAAAATTTATAAATTCACAGTGAGCTTTCAGGCATATTTATTATTTATATTTCACCACCAGATGTCAATGGCGTTTCCAGAAATAAATCAAAGGGGTGCTCATATTTAAAAAAAACATTTAACATCAGGGGCCTATGGAAAAAACAGTAAATGGTGCGTCGTCGTGATATCCTTGCTGTAAAGTGAAGATATACCAGCAAACATGAGACGTTGGTCCAACGTTGGTTTAATGTTGGGCAAACCTGTTTGCTGATATGAGAGTCTGGCTGAAATGTCAGTTTTTTATTGAACTTGACAGATGAAACAGACAATAGCCTCTAGAGTAGTCCAACCATTTAACCCTGTCGGTACCGAATATATTCGGTTTTCCACTTAATTATTACCACATTCAGTACCGCCTTTCAACCATGTTAATGATAAAAATGTGCCATCAATTAGCAATATTGTCAATATTTGAAAAGAGTTGACCTCCATTTTGTGAAATCTGAATAATTTTCACTCACTTGAAGTTGTGGATCGCGTCAGCGAGACACAACTTTAAGTGAAAATTTCAATTGAATAATTTGGCGATTAAAGGGTAAGCAAACACAACAACAAAATGGCAAAGCATAAACATGATCAACATATTATGCTCATTTAACAGCGTGCGTGAATTAGATGAGATAGATGGACATAAACAACTGTTGGCCTAATGTTGTGTTAATGTTGAGCCAGCGTCCTAGACGGTGGACCAACATTTATTTTACACAAACGTTGGGTCACCGTAAGTGTAATAATAATTATGCCTTAGTCCCATATTAAAAGTGTTGCCAAACGTTTTTTTAATAATAGGACATTATTAAAAGGGATAATTACGAATGATCACTGATAACATGTCATTGAAAAAAATTGTGGACCATTAAATGCTTACAACGTTCACTAATAAAGAGTCCTGAGATATTTATGTTTATTTCACCTTCATTAATTCGCCACACTCCCCCATGGCAGAATATTTTTCAATGTCAAAAATTTGCTTCCAGTTCATCATCAGCTAGTCCTATATCGGATATTCTTGTTAATATTGGTTCTTCCACATTGTTAAAACTACTCTACTACCCATTTCAAATTATTATTCTTGATTTCGTCTCCAGTAAAAAAACCCGTTGAGTTCCAGCTGTGTCTGTTTTTTGTTGTGTCAGTGGCTATAGGCCTACTGAAGGTCTATATACATGTATTGCACTGAGAAAATACGACGAATTTAAATAGGTCCGTAAAAAAAATGCAAAGTCTATGCACAAACATAATGCTACAATTTGATTTTGAAAATTGAAAAAGCAATAGTTATTGGGAATGAAATGAGTGTTTGAAAATCAAGGTTTGCAAATGGGTAAAAACAAAAAAAGAAAGATAACTTAAGAGTGAAAATGGTTAGAAAGATTAAATCCAAAAAGTCGTGATTGATGTTACCTGGTCTTGATGAATGCCGTGGTTTTTGATGTACATGAAGCCTGTAGATGACAGCGCGTGTGTGATCTGCTGAACCAGGTCTCTGACGAGGAGAGGGTCTCCTTTCTCTACTCCGTCCACAACACATGACATGTCCACAACGGGGATATAAGACGAATTCATGATTATAGAGAATACAGAGTGGAATGTTCCGATCTCATGTAGATGGCGCGATGAATGATGTATAATTCTCTGACCTCAGCCTCGTGTCACCAAGATGTTGGTTAGATTCACCCTCAAGTGGAAGTCGGACTATTAATTGTAGACTGTGCACAGACTGCAAAACAAGTTAAATCAATGTTGTTTAATGTTGACCCAGCGCCGAAGACGGACCATTGTTGACTGTGTAGCCTACAGAGTGAAAAAACAAGATGTTGAATTAATGTTGTTTTAATGTTGGTCCAGCGTCGAAGACGATGGGGCAGCATTAAAACAGCATTGGTTCAAAGTTCGTGACCGAGATCTCGTAGCCTACTCATTGACCTTTCGTAGTGACTGGTCGTATGCGTATGTGCAGGGCGTATATGATTTGTTTATAATGGTGTCACGCGGACTGTGACGATGCGAGATAAACCAACATGTACATGTATATGTGTAACTGATTGTATAAGATGTCAGGTGTGGGTAATCTAACGGTATAGACTGAGATAATGATCTCCCTGTTGTACGCCGGGTTGTACATTTTGACTGAACTGTATACCTCCATAAACTAACTCTTCATTATGCAACATCATTAACCCTAGAGCTGCAAGGGCCGTATACACCCATAAACCTTTTTCAACGCGGGGATCGCCGTTATACGTCAGTTTGTAACGTCTATATAGACGTCACATTCTGACGTATAAAGAATTAAAATATTTATAATGGTCGTAGATCCATATAATATTATCATAGTTATTCAAATGAAGCGGAAAGAGTTAACTAAGACATTTATGATGATTTCAAATTAAAAAAAGACTTTGATCTCTCGACATAGTTTATACAAATAGTCTATTTTCAATGTTGTAATGGTTAACCTTTAAGCTGCTAGGACGGTAGTCTATATACTGTTGATCTGGTAATTTTCGTCTCTTTAAATTTTCGCGAATTTCAGATTTTAGGACTTTTCGCGAAACTTAGAATTCGCAAATTTTTGTTTTTCTTTAGTAGCGCTAATTCTTGTGAGATTCGCGAAGTCGAGAAGTTGTCGTCCTCGCGAAATTCGCGAAAATTAAAACCTCGCGAGTATTATTAGATCTACAGTATACGGTTCTCAGGAAATTTCAAACCATGTAAAATATCACAAAAATTGACAGTCGATGGCCTATATATGCTCAGTTATTTGAATAATTTCATTTATGAGGTCTCCATTTTTCAAAAATTGTAATATACCTTGTTATTTCAAGCTGGAAATTGCGTCAGGAAATATGCTAGTTAGAATTAAAAACAAAGACCTCAGCGGCCGTGGGGTTAAGTAACTATGTGGGAAGTAGCTGCTTTGGGAACTAATAATAATTTGAGACTGATCACGCCTGAACCTTTAACCTTTAATCCTGCTGGTATCCAGCCATTTCTATTTTTAATCACCTTTATCATTCACCAAGGTGAATAATACGGACTAGCTGTAATCAATAAATTTAATGTGATATTTCATGTGATGCCTCAATGTGTTGAGGGATATTAACCCTCAAAGCGCTGAAATGATTTTTATGAAAACCTCGGCGACCAAAGGGTTTATTTCAATTTGAGATCATCATAAGTGTCTTGTTCAGCTCTTTCCGATTCATTTGTATACCTATGTTATGGGTCTACCGCCATTAGAAATATTTTTTCTCCTACAGCGCGGGGATTAACTTTAGACGCCAGAATCTGACATCTACAGACGTCAGATTCTGGCGATTAAAGTCTATCCCCGCGCTGTAAGGGTTAAAGCGCTGAAATATTTTTTATAAAAAACAAGAGACCAAAGGGGTTTTTTTTAATTTGAAATCACCATAAATGTCTTAGTTAGCTCTTTTCGCATCATTTGAATACTATGTTAGGGGTCTACGACCATTATCTCTTTCATTGCAAGGACGGGCTTTAGACGTCAAAATTTGTCCCTGCGCTTCATGGGTAACGATGGTTGCCTGTAACAAGGTGCATGGCGTGGAAACTCTCCTCTATATTCACATAATTCACATTTGTCGCAAACAACACCTGCACTTGTCCACTTGTCACGTTTTTTGCGACAATCCGTCTGTATAAGAAAATTAGTTGTGGTCAATTGGACTTGTCATGTTGTTGTTTGCGACAAATTCAGTTAGGATTTAGTTGTGGTCAATTTCATTTGGTATTTTGTTGTTTGAGACGTTTGTGGGGTTTTATATATTTTTAAATTATGTCATGCAACTTGTCTGTGCCATGTTGTTTGATAGGACATTTCAATTAATACCACAATATCTCTAAATAGTGTGACAAGTCCAGTTGTCACTTTGTTTCGATTAAATGTCATATTTTGTCTGCAGGCAACGCTCGTTAATAGATTAAGATCCCCAGCTACAAATACAGGGGTCGAATTAAGCGCTGGCCGTGGCCAGTAAAAATAGGAGGGCCAGTCAGTTTCACCATGACTTAACTGGCCCGTCAGGCCAGCTGATATTTTCACAGAATTTTGAATTGCTTCCCTCAAATTCAGCTAAAAATCGTTATTTAGGTAATTTTTTAGAGGTCGGTTGACGAATTTTATATTTGGCCTGCTTCTTTTTGAATAATTACTTTAAGAAGACACAGTCTAAGTTAGCCCAATGCTTTAAATTACTTCTCCTGAGATAGCATGACATTTTAAAATTCAACGTAAGCTCTGTAATTACTTCTATCAAAATATGTCATTTTCTGTTACGTATTTCGAAAAATCTATGGGATGTTGAATATTTGAAGTTAGCTAAATACTTAATCCTTTCAGCGCGGGGATCCACTTTTGACGTCAGAATCTGACGTCAAAAGTCGATCCCCGCACGTAAAGTGCGTAAATATTTATAATGGCCGTAGGCCCGTAACATAGGCTAGGTATTCAAATGAATCAATGTACTTCACTTGTTATGACTTAGAAAGTCAAACGAATAATTGTATATTTTTCCCGTTGTAACATTGAAAACGCATTGATTGGTGTGTGACTTGGAAATCTGCAATTCTGTAAGACTCAATAGTCTTGAACTCCACTATTTTCACCGAGCTAGCTAATACAATAAAGTATGGGAGAGGGGGGTCTTATAACACTTTTTCACCGAGTAGCCATTAAAAATGGTGTCACAGAATGCAAACAATGCGTTCACACACATGCGCCGACCAAATCAATATGGCCTCGCTGTGCTTTCTTCCGCCCGGTAATAAATTGTCACTAGAAAGTGTGTGGGCCCCTATAATAAAATATAATACAATATAATATAATAAAATAAGGAAGTTCGATATACCTAATAAATACGATACGTTGATTCCATGCTGGTTGAGCCATCTTGCCCAACATTACACCAGTGAACGTCTCGTGTTTGAGTGACATCAAACAGGTGGATCGATGGCTACAATTAATATAAACAAGCAGGGTGCGTGCCTTAAATAAGTTCATTTTTCACCCACTTGACATTTTGTCTCGCTACCGCGACCGACAACTTTAAGTCGGTGAAACTCAAATCTAGACAATTTGAACCGAAACGTTATGTCAATCTATCAGATTTAACGTTCATTTCTCATTCAAGGTTGAGGACGAGCATAAATACCCACAACAGTTATTAATGCGATTAGCACTTTAAGAGCTGCTGGAACATTTCAAGTGAGTTTGAAACAAAAAAAACTAAAATTGACAAAAAAGTATTAGGTAAATAATCAAATAATAATATTTTGGCAGATGTTTATTTTTCACACATAGATATATTTTTTCTTGTCATTTGAAAATGAATGAATCAAAGATAGAAACAAGTCGAACAAGTCAGCAGGACACGGGATAATACCGGTATTACTTACTCATAATACTAGGCTCTTAATAATACCAGAAATGCATGCATTTCTGAGATTATGCATACATAACATCCGCAGTCATACTCCAGGAGTAACCGAGAGAACGACCAAGGCTCCACACATGTGAGCTTTACAATGTTGTATTTTTTTTAAATTAGTTTGCACTGCTAGATTTTATTTTTTGAAAATATACAATGCGAGGTTTGAAATCTTAGCAGAAGGTAAATAATTATTAGAATCTTTTATCCTATTTTACAGCAATTTTATACTTTTGAGTAGTCTAATGGAAAGCTATTTATCTTCAAACAGCTGTTATATTTCACGATGGTTCGGTGTCATGATTTAGATATTTGATTTCATAGTTAATGTTTGTCTTACAACTTTTACTGTGTTGATGTTTTACACATATTTTACACTTTCGTATATCTAAGGGTTAGGGCTAGGGTTAGGTATATCTAAAGGTTCATCATATATCGTATATCTAAGGGTTATGGTTAGGGCTAGGTATATCTAAAGGTTCATCATATATCGTATATCTAAGGGCTAGGGCTAGGGCTAGGTATATCTAAAGGTTTATCATATATCGTATATCTAAGGGTTAGGGTTAGGGCTAGGTAGATCTAAAGGTTCATCATATATCGTATATCTAAGGGCTAGGGTTAGGGCTAGGTATATCTAAAGGTTCATCATATATCGTATATCTAAGGGCTAGGGTTAGGGCTAGGTATATCTAAAGGTTCATCATATATCGTATATCTAAGGGTTAGGGCTAGGGTTAGGTATATCTAAAGGTTCATCATATATCGTATATCTAAGGGTTAGGGCTAGGGCTAGGTATATCTAAGGGTTCATCATATATCGTATATCTAATGGTTAGGGCTAGGGCTAGGTATATCTAAAGGTTCATCATATATCGTATATCTAAGGGTTAGGGCTAGGGTTAGGTATATCTAAAGGTTCATCATATATCGTATATCTAAGGGCTAGGGCTAGGGTTAGGTATATCTAAAGGTTCATCATATATCGTATATCTAAGGGTTAGGGCTAGGGTTAGGTATATCTAAAGGTTCATCATATATCGTATATCTAAGGGTTAGGGTTAGGGTTAGGGCTAGGTATATCTATATCTAAAGGTTCATCATCGTACTCTATATTAGCTGTCACTCGACACGTCAAACTGATGTTGTTTTAATGTTGGGACAGCGTCGCAGACGGTGGACTACCATTAAAACATCATTTCGTCGCCTCGGAGCTAAAGGATCCTATCTGACACTCGTCAGAGTGGCAGATAGGATCCTTTAGCTCCGAGGCGACGATTTGTGTAACGTGTCGAGTTCACTGGTAAATCTCTGGACAACTCCAGTCTTATATTCCAGAATGAATGATTCAGAGATAACAGGTTGTGTGCCTGATAATATAGCAGAGGACGAGTTAGAAGACCTGGCCGAGAAAGCCAGGGATTATCTGAAGAGTCAGAGTGAGTGATAAACGGGGAACTAAAAGTGGCTGGAACAAATTCTGGTGTACACTCGATTAATTAATATTCATAAACAGCATAAACACAAATCACAGGCATAATTATATTACTTGAAAATAGCCTGTACTCGAAACCGGGAAATATTGACGGAGTTAAACTTTGGTGTTTGGGGGAATGAAACAAGGAGATTAACATTGTCTGATTTACAGTTTTTATTTCTCCACAATTGTATAAGTAATTTTATTTACATGATATAGGCCTACGTACGATAGTTAGGAAAATATGTAAACTGCGTGATAGCTTGTGTATGTCCTTTTCTATATGAACCACTAAGTATTTAGAGGTATAAATCAAGTTCTATACGGTTTCCAGAGTGTTTGTATTGCTACAAGATGTAGAACACCTTATAACTATTTAATTTCAGGTTTTGGACACAAGACACATTAAAAATGATCAATCAGGATCGCACGATTTTCGCCGATTTCTCCGTCAATTCTGAACCGATTTCCTTGAAATTTTGCAAAAGCCATTTTCTAGTCAAATCAGCTTTAAAAATTATATTTAATATTTCAAAAGTTAGACTCAATTTACTACATTTCAAATGGTCGTACTTTTGAAATAATTTACGCAATTTTCAGGGCTGTTGGGATTGTTTTGAGACATAGTGTTTGCAAAATCTCATGAAAATCTCTTGAAAATTGACGGAGAAATCGGCAAAAATCATGCGATCCTGGTTGATATTATAATTTAATGTGACTTATAGTATAACAATTTTGTTTTAAACTACACTATGTGTATCCTACACATAAAACGAACGAAGAGTTGGTTTCACATTATATTTTATTTTACTATATCATTTTAATTCAATTACGTAGTTGACAGACCTCGTAGCTAGTAAAATGTTGGATGCATTTTGATTAAGAATGACATTTTACCATTTTTCATATGTTTTCAATTTTAAAGTCAAATAAATAAATAAACTGATGGATAATTATAAAAAGTTGCATTAACAAGATGCCAGTTTTTAATTTCCCTTGTCATTTAGGACTTAATAACTTAAAGGGATTGCACACATTTTCAGACCGATAATTTGGTCATCAATAAACTCGTTGTTTGTATTTTAATTTGTTTGTATTTTATATTACAATATCCTTCCTGTTCTTGTACAGACAAAATGTCCCTAGAAAGAGAGGCAATTGGATAATTTACATAATAGAGTTTCACTTTATTTCTTTAATAATTTTTTATGTCAATTTATGCTAATACATTTATACATTTATGATTGATACATGAAATGAAACAAATTCCCTCCCTGTGTGCCTTTTGTAAAATATTATGGGATGTTTTTTTTCCATAGTTTAATTGGGGGGGGGGTGTCCCAAGCCACTTTATTTCCCATTCTTGATTTGCTACAATATAAATTTTTCGTTTTTCTTCTGATATTCCAGGTCTCAAATGCGTGCCCTTTACCTTATTCCCATACCCTATTCCCGAGGAATGTTTCAGTAAAGCATGCCGAGCTCAACAATCTTATAATTTACTTGTACACAAGGTTGCACATGATCACGAGTTTCTAGAATTGTGTTTATCAAGGTGAGTACATCATTAACCAATCAAGCTATATATTCACGTAATATGTTTGGATTCAATATTACATCTGAAGCTATAATGGGGTGTATCAGAACGTTGGGGGCTAGATCGGTTGAAAAGAACATAACATTTACAAAGTTGTACACATGAAAATTAGCCAAGCATGAACAATAATTTTATGATATTCCTTTTAAAAATTGGTTTCACCTGCTAGTCTAGCTGACTGATGCGAAATTATTATTATTTTTTTAGTATATTCTACATCAGCACTATTTGCAATAAATTAATGTGTCCTGTATATAGGCATGTAAATACATTAAAAAAAACACTGGATAATGGGTTATAGTGGGTGAATCTTACATGCATGATTATCATTAATCAGTCAGCTAGAAAAATCGTCATCATTAAATGTGACATGTGAATTAAATATGACAGACAGACAGACAGACAGACAGACGTACGGACGGACGGACGGACGGACGGACGGACGGACGGACGGACGGACGGACGGACAGATTACTTTTTTTCACCAAATTATATAAATACAATATGGTGAAGGAGACTTCTTTTAGGACATAAACACATGTCGTTATCAAAGGAGCCACCCTAGAAAATATACAGGCCGGTGATGTGAGTAAAAAATGTGGCTTAACTTAATTAACAGGAACGGTCAAGTACGTGACTTTTTGATTCATTAGGACAGTGCAAACTGTAGATGAAAAATGAATGATGTACAGATGATGAGATGAGGGTGAATATATGTTATAGAAATAAAAATACATTACAAAAAACGCGTGACATATTTGATGTTAACATGTTCGAGAAATGTGGTTTCATGGGGTTTAAGATTTATATATATTTTATAGGGAGAAAAACATAGCGATAATACATCACTAATATAATATATTCATAATATAATATATTCATTTACACAAAAGAATAATAAGATAAACTAATTTATAAGTACACTAAACAAATTTAGTGGCATACAATATTATAATAATAATGAAATTGTTCAGATCAATATAAATCGACGCGAATTATTTTTTCTATATTTTGATATATGGAGGATGTTTACTCCACCCTTTTTATTCATATTGTGTAAATTACAGGTTTTGATTTTTTTTAATTACAACT
This sequence comes from Flabesymbios commensalis, assembly GCA_964017125.1. Taxonomy (NCBI): domain Eukaryota; kingdom Metazoa; phylum Annelida; class Polychaeta; order Terebellida; family Flabelligeridae; genus Flabesymbios; species Flabesymbios commensalis. The sequence continues at coordinate 85,208,222 of OZ024909.1, forward strand.
AAAATGCAGTTACACCCTGATATATAGCAGAGTGTAATATTATTTTATGCGGACATCTAGCTTTAAGGTCAAGTATACAAAGAGAATAACTCAACATGCTGATCAGTTATCTGGAGGTTTAAAACTAAAATCCAACTGTGCTAAAAATATTAAAAAGTTACCCCTTGAAATCTCCAAATATTAACCGTAACACTGTATTAAAATAATTTAAAAAATATTTTGAGATGATAGACTTACATTACATTATATTACAATACATTACAAAACCGATCTAGGTTATTTACACAAACATGCTCCATCATTTTCTATTCTACACGCATAAAAAAAGAACATTATATTCTCTGGGGTTTGATAAAATTCATGTGTCCTTATCGAGTCTCTTTTTTTGCTAGAGTGATCAAGACAGACCCATGTACACAGAAATTATGGGACATCTACGAGGCTGTACACAAGGAAGGGGTAATTCAAGTGAGTAAGGTTTTGCATGAACTATATACAAGAAATACCTCACGTGAGTCAGTTAGATTTGGTATGGCTAATACCTCACATGAGTGTGACTAATACCTCACATGAATCTGTAAAAAAACATCATTAGAATGCTTGAGCGCAGATATTAGAATTGTGTCTAGTGTGTAATAGTTCTTAGGATGGCATACAATGTGTAATATCAGACATTATGATAGTAGGCTACCTGGTGTGTGAGATTATATATCATGATGGTCTGTAAGATTTTGCGTTATCATGGTTTCTAGTGTGTACGATTATACATCAAGGTGGTTCCTATAGTGTGTTATATCATGCATTAGATTACATCTTAGACAATTCATTAGAACATATATTTGATCCTTCATCAGTTCATATATTATATCATACATAAGAATCAGACATTATTATGGTCTCTAGTGTGTAAGATCTGACATTAGTATTGTTATATCGGAAATTAAGACAAACACTATGTGGTATGTAGGCCTAATATAAGACATATTATAAAAATATATAATAGTCTAGATGCATAATTGCAATATATGTCTAAAAACATAATAGACATACAATGGGCGCAGCGGTTACACCATTTGATTACGTGTATGGTATACCTTTATTTGTTACAGTTAAATTACAATATTTTGAATTGTTTTCAATGATATGAATAACATTGCTCTCCAACCTCCCCAAGTCCACATAATCTATTTTTATGTCGTTTGAGATAATAATTGTCAAAATGATCAACAGCTACACGTAGGCTACAAGCCAGTATTCAATATTTTCTACTAACTTATATTATACCGATAATATAACAATAAAATGATTTTTTAGGGTGATAGGCATTTCTATTGACCCGATGCAGATGCCAGCAGCACGCGACAGAGCCACAGGCTGCTGGCATCTGTCGAGGGCTAATAGAAATGCCTATCGCACAAAAAAATCATGTTATTACTATTATTATCACTTATCCACCGAATCTTGAAAACATATTTATTATTTTTCTACAATTAGGCTACAGCATAGGCTCACATGTCTACGCAGACAAACCATCTTGCTAAACATCACAGCTCACTCTTCTTCAGCCAGGTGTCATCCTGCGTAGTAGCCCAGTGAGCCGGCAAACCCCCCCCCTCCCCAGTAAGGCGCGTGCACTTGTACCTCCATGGCAGCTAGCTAACACGAGACTAGCAGCTGACTAGGTAGGCAACAGAGCATACACACAGAAAGTATATCAGCCCTGATAGTAGGGCTGATAGCCAAACATTACGCCAGCATAATATAAGCAGTAATATCACACTAGTAGCGCCCTCTCAATTGATAATAATATATAATATGTCTGTGATTATATATTGCAGACCGTCAGACCGTCAGGGCGCGAATTTAGAATCCTGTGTCTGGAGGGCAGTATCATCTCATTGATCTTACCATCCCAGTGGCGGAATCCAGGGGGGACGCAGCTGGCGCCAGCCCTCAACCCCCATTTTTGCCAAATAGTTTAAAAATCCACTAAATTTACCCAAAAAATCTTGTGGGCAAGCCCCCCAAACCCCAGGCGCCTCCTTTCTTCAGATCCTGGATCCGCCACTGCATCCTCAGGAGGTTCTCCTTGCCCAGTTTAGCCCATGTGTGCACAAGGGTGGCCTAAAACCCCATTCATTCATTTCATTTTGCAGAAAGTGAGTTTGGGAATCAACAGATCTGATTATTTGATGGACCTAGATTCTGAAGGAGGTCAACATATTAAACAAGTGGAGATTAACACTATGTATTCAGCTGGAGCAACAGCGGGGTGCTGTATCTCAGCTTGTCATAAGTGAGTAACATGGGACCAAAATTATCTAATATTATTGCATATCCTGACATAACCTTACATTACAGCGGGGTGATCTGTCTCAGCCTGTTATAAGTTAGTGATGTGTAACACAGTACCAAAGTTATCTACTAATTCATATTCTGACATATATCGTCCCCTTAGATATGAAAGGGTGTATTTGCCACGTTACCAGTAGTAGTAGTAAATATTTGCTTTACGTCACTTTTACCACGTTACCAAGTGACAGATACACCCTTTCATATCTAAGGGGACGATATAATGTAGCCTCATATTATCCTTTAAGTACTACACTACATTGTGTTCAATACTTTTTATTTTGTCAAATACTAATTTTTGTGAAAAAAATTGATGTTTCATCAGTAGAAATTGTTAAAAATTGGTCTTAAATTATACAAATGTGAGTAATTGTTCCCACTCTAAGTTGTTGATAGTGTTAGCGAGGTACACTTTCAAGTGGGTGCATTGTTTTTATTAAATAATTAGATCAACAGGCAAAGGTTTAAATTGCTAAAATGTGATACAATAATGAAAGTAATATGCTACATTGCTAAGTGGCAGAACTCAAGTGTTTGGTTTAAATTAATGCCAGTGTCTGAATCTTTATAATATAAATGGTTCATGTTCACTAGATGACACACGTGTCTTTCCTTTCCAGGTGCATTCTTCAGACAAACAATATGTCGGAGTTGGCAGACAAGGTAAAGTGTTAGACCAAAATATTATTAAAAACGTTTTTATATATGTTAAATATTGGGTGCAATTATGTTCAGAATATTTAAAAAAAAGTTTTATAAAATATTTTACAACATATGATGTTTTTTAGTAACTAAAAAGTGTCTTATATAAATTTCCTAGATCCCACATAATAAAGTTTCATGGCATTTTCATGGGCCATGTTTCCAAAATATTTTGAGTTACCTGCTAACCATCTCTACTACTGCAATAGTGACAAATCTATAAAACTATGATATTATAAGGCATAGTTCAATCGCGTTAGTGTGATTTCATGAGCACACTTAAGTCAAATCGCAAAACATGCATTGCTTAAAATTATAATAGATTCTGCATTTAACCAGAAAAGATTGTGAGATGATTTATTGCCTCCTTGACTGTAACTGAAAAAAACCACGTGCATTGACTAACCCTCTCAGTTTTTGTATTAGACTGTACACCCCTCTTTGGCTTAGGATTTAAATGTTCATTTTGTTCATATTTTTTGTTCAGGTATTTGTCAGAAATCCAAAGAATAAGTTATATATGTGTTTCCGCGATGGTTTTCAATCGTTCGCTTAGTTTCATACATAACTAAACGACGCGAAATTAAATGTATTTCTGCAACCTTTCAAGTGCCTCAATGTGGAAATGTTCAAAATCAGAAACAAAGTAGATTATTTATTTATGGCGACAGGTTGCTGATAATAAAGCAGTGAATGGATTGGTCAACAGTTTGGAAGCGGCGTGGACATATTATAACAACCCTGAGTAAGTTACCAGTTCACCCTATAAGCCCTCACGATGCATTAAAGCATCATTTTACATCCCTGAAAACAAACTTAATTTCCCTACAACTAGGGGTTTAAGAATGAAATTACCATGCAACTGGTTTACCGATACATGGGAAATTTTCTTTACTTTTCCACCCACTTCGTCATCTTCATTCACTACAAGTCGAGAATTGCGACAGCAATTCGCGGCTTGAAGTGGATGAAGATAACAATGGTAAATTCAGGCTTGAAAGGGTTAAACACATTATCCATGTCTTTTGAAGCATAATTGATTAAGTAAGAGATGGGTTTAGCAGATGCGATTTAAATGCTTTAATATATTATTCTAAGATTTTTACTCGGTACTTGTTGTCAGAAATAGTTTGTGGGGAGAATTAGGGGTACATCTGATTCCTTGGAAGGTCTATTATAGCTTCACATTTAACATGACTGCTTTATCTCCAATAAAATGTCCAACAATTTAATTAGTATTATGAGGTACATGCAAATGTATGCAAAATATATAATCTCTTGAAAAGAAATGGTAATGCAAACTGTCTATGCTGTATGTTGTCAAATTACGATTTGGATCAAGAATTGCGTTTTATTTTCTGAAGGTTGACATTTTTGGTCGAGGTAAATCACAGTGAGGCATTCATCATGCAAAATGTAATTAATTAAAATTTTATTTTCAAAGTTATTTATTGTCACAATATATATTTTATTATGTAGGTTAACAGAAGTGTGGTTTAGTATACAGATACTTTTTTCCATAGCATTACACTGTAGCACTTGACTAAACGAACAAGAATGACCTCACAAGAATGGGCTCAAATGACTACATTGCCACCAAACACACTATTATTATCACAATATAGATTTTCAAACACTGTTATCCACCATGTTTATATCGATATTTTACAAATGTGAGTAGTAGTTTTGATAGATGTTTATCTCATAAATTGTTATCAATAATTTGGAGGTTATGTTGATAAAACATTTTTAAAACTATTTTGAAAACAATTATTTTGTGCTATTGTTTTGTAAATAAAATCCCCTTATTTAAACTGATACGATATGCTTGACCTTTATCCTGCTGAGGTAATTCATTTAAATTTAACTACTTGAGATTGTGTCTCGCTGCCGCGATACACATCTTCAAGTGGCTGAAAATTACTAATATTTGTTAAATTTGACGCCAAACATTTACAAATATAGATGTTTAAGCAGTCATTTCATTCCCAGTAACTGGTCGACTAATAAAACAGATTAAAAACGACAATAGTCGTGATCAGCAGGATAAGGAATAATGGGACATAATGCTCGTTGTGGAAATAGCAATAGGCTTATGATGAAGAGCTAAAGCTTATTATTTACAACAGGTCTGCTTATTGTTGTCTGTTGTAGGGCAGTTCTGGTGTTCGTGGAAGAGAAAGACGAAATACATATGAAGGCATATGATCAGATAATGCTGGGTCATTTCAAACATGATATCACGATTATCAGAAAAACGTTTAGAGAAATGCATAGTCTTTCCCTGAAAGGTCCGAACAGAAAACTATTTATGTGAGTTTTGATTTTGTTTAGTGTTGTTCTTTATAAACATGGAGTTACCCTGGTTGAACACCCAAACTCTTTTTCTTTGTCCTAATTAACCCTTAGAACACTGATGTCGACTAAAACAGTAGTAGTAGTAAATAATTGCTTTACGTCACTTTTCGGCACAAAAGGTCTTTTAAGTGACATTGTAATACGATAAAAACGTTGTAGTCAATTTATAAGATGAAATGATGTGCATATGATGATGTGAGGGTGGGGGTGAACGAGCATGGTGGGTTATTGAGAGCGTTTTTTTAAGCTCCCCCGATAAGGGGTTCTGGGCATGTCTAGGGGATCTACCCCCAGACATGCTTAGACGGCTGGAGACTTGGGTTTCGCTATGCAATTTTTTGCTGAAACTCCGTGGTCGACTACAGTAGACATTCTGTATTTTTATTAGCACCTGTATAATCAGTTGTTCACAGTAAAATATGCTTCCGATCTTGAAACACTGATATATGTTGGGACTTAAATTTTGCAAATCACACAATTTTTCAGTCACTTGAAGTTGTGGATCGCGGTAGCGAGACACAACTTTAAGTGACTGAAAATTCAAATTTATTATCTCAGTGCTCTAGGGGTGATATAAACTGTAGGAGGGTTAATTTAATTGTTTCAGTGATGGTCACGAGGTGGCAGTTTTGTACTACTGTTTCCCAGGCGGCTCTCCTGATCTGTATAAATGTCAAAAGGTAGGCAACTCTAACAAATCCACATAAATCTAAATATGGCTGTTTGGTCTTCATTTCACATGGAAATCATAAATCAATCAGCCTATACTAATGTACAGTACTAAACAAATAGCGATTTTGTTCCATCCAAATTCAGTGGTGAATCCAGAGCGTGCACTTACGGCGGGGGGGGGGGCAGAATGGTAATTGCCCACCAAAACAATTGCCCATGTACCTTAGAAAGGAGCCTACCTGGATCCGCTTCTGACATTTCATCCTTTGATATAGACGTCAGATTCTGAATCTAAAGACGATCCATGTACTGAAAAAAAAAATATAATGGTCGTAGACCCATCCCAGCAAACACAAAATAGTTGTATAACATTTGTACAATGTTAAGCCAACGTCGAAGAAGTTGAACCGACGTTGTACAAATGTTTTGTGTTTACTGGGATAACATAGGTATAACATATGTATAGTATGGGTATTCAAATGAAGTGGAAAGAGCTAACTGAGACATTCATGATGATTTCAAATTGACAAAACCATTTGGTCTTCATGGTTTATACAGCAATATCTCAGCGCTTTAATTTATGTTTTAATCTTGACTTGGTTATTTCTCTATTGCTCTGTGGAGCGAGAACCTGGCTCAATAAACAGCTAGCAGGGGCGCATTTAGGAGTTAGCCCTTGAAGCGCTGGAATATTTGTGCATAAACCATGTAGTTCAAAGTTGTTTTTTTCAATTTGAAATCAGCATAAATGTCTTGGTTAATTAGCTCTTTCGGCTTCATTTGAATACCTATGTTATGGGTCGATGGCCATTATAAATAGTTTAATTTTTTCAGTGCGGGGACCGTCTTTATATATCAGAATCTGACGTCTACAGACGTCAGATTCTGACGTATAAAGATGGTCCTCGCACTGAAAGTGTTAATAAAGGAGGGGGTGTGGGGGTTGAGGGGCTCTCAGATAGTTTGGGCATACTTAGGCCAATTTAGGAGACTTCTTAAAGATTTTGGCGCAAAAAGGGGTGGGCGTGCACCCCCTGTGCCTCCCCTCTGGATACGCACCTGGTTAGAAATTTAGAAAGTCCGGAACCCCAATCCTTCACATGTAGTCCTACCTATCTGATGCTGCAAATTGATTTTTTTTTATTTATGTCAGAATTGGACAGCCCGTCTTGATATGGAGAGATCCCTGGCGATAAAGTGTCCCAGCATAGGAGGCCAGCTGGCGGGAACAAAGAAGGTGCAGCAGGTTCTGGCAGAGCCCGTAATGCTGGAAAGGTTCTTCTCTGATTCCGAGGAAATTAAGCGGATCCGGGACACGTTTACGAGACATTATTCATTAGATACGGTGAGTGATTTCGTATGTAGGTCTGATGTGTATCTAGGGAATAAAGACATATACATCTCTATTTTCTGAATCTCAATGACCTTTTAACTCAGTTGACGTCATGTAGGTGATTGATGGCACAATATGACACCAGTTCTCTCTATACTAAGTCATACAAATCAGGAGGTTAAACACGGCTTCTCAATAAATAAATAATATATATTTCTTTTTTACGCTCTGACCAGAAACTAATTATCAGAAAGCTATCCATCGCAATCGATATTATGGTCTGCATGCTGCTAGCTAGTGTTCCTGCGTTCATGTGCAATTGTCGATGGTGTGCAACCCCTGTTGTTAAGTGAGCTATGCCAGCACGCCATAAGCAAACACATAGCTGAACATTAGAACAATGATGACCCTGACAGTTGTTGGCTCACAATATATCTCATTCCAGGCCGAGCATCCATCAAGCATTTGGTCAGAGCACTGAAAATTGATTACTTTTTTGCTCCAAAGTGAAAATTCTGTTTTAAATGTCTCACATGATTTGTGCCATTCTTTTCTTGAAAGCTATAGTACTGTATCTGGATGTCGAAGCTTATCACAGTGATAATGATAGGGGTATCTAATAGGAACTATATCAATTATCATTTGGTGCAATTCCATTTTCGCTTATTCCATTTTCTCTTATGCGAGGGGGGGGGGGTAAAAAATAGTTGAATTTAATTCAAGAGAAATGATTGAACAAGTTTTTTTAAGGGATAAAAATGCACAAAAAATGACTATTTTACACAATATTGTTGTCTATTAGATCCAGGTATATAACTGAAGGTCACATATGACAGTAGCTCGGTTGTGTTCTATGTTTGGTCCATAACTGTTGTATACCATAAACATCCCAGAGCATTGGTCAAGCAGTTTGTAAATTTAATGCTAGTCTTGGACACTTTTTTCTATATTCTGCTTACAGTCTTCTCGTGGTGATTTAGCGATAGAAAAGGCAAGAAAGAATCCTGATAGATATGTGATTAAACCACAGAGAGAAGGAGGAGGTGAGTAGTTATAATGATATGATATTAAACCTTTACTTTTACATAAAACCTTGGATTTAATATTACACCGGTAATGTTGGGAGCTAGATAAAACACTTTCATCACTTGATTTTTATACAATATGATTACAAACGGTCTTTTAAACATCATCCATATATTAGTTGTCATTTTATTCACCTATTATAGTCTATCATTTAGGGATGTTCTGGATTTACAGGCCTATATGCACAGGACAGATTTATTTTTCATAAGTGGTGCTGATCTAGAATATACTAAAAAATTTTTTGAAATTTCATGTTGAATGATGTTGTATTGGAGTATATATTTAAAAAAAACAGAATTTAAAGACAACAAAAAATAAATCAGCACAGTAAGAAAGTTAGCTAGAATATCAGATTTCGGAGGAAATCAAATTATTATCCATGTTTATCTATTTTTTAGGTGTAAAACTTTGCAAATTGAATATTTTTCACACCCCATCCAGCTCTCAACATTATGATATGCCACACTATAGCTCCAGGGGTGCAATATTGAATCCAAACATTTTACATGTTTTCGAGGGCATTATGTTGACCCTTTAAACATGACTATATTCGTTTTTAATACGTTTTTTTTATCATATCAAATAACTGTTTTTGTGATATCAGTTGATGTTCAATCGATATAAATTGTAAATGTTTGTCTCAAGTTAGTCGAATATGTGCATTTTTCACCCACTTGAAGCTGTGGATCGCGGTAGCGAGGCACAGCTTCAAGTGGGTGAAAAATAAAATAAAGAACTTAGCAAGCAAAGGGTTGATGTTAGGTCATATTTGGACAATGTGAGCCCTATCTAGTAGGCCTACTGGTATATTGGCAGGGCTGTAGCCTGAGGCAAAATCCAGGGGGGGGGGGCAGTTGGGGGAGGGGTCGCTACATTCGTCAATTCTGTGACAAAATGAGCCATTTTACAAGTATGTTCTGAAAATTCCAGGGGGGCAGCTGCCCCCCTTGCCCCCCCGCAGGCTACAGCCCTGATTGGATAATTAACCCTAATTACAACGCTGAAATATTTTTGTATGAACCATGGCCTGGAGACCAGAGTTTTTCCAATTTGAAATCAGCATAAACGTCTTAGTTGGCTTTCATTTGACTGCCAGTGTTATGGGTCTACAGCCATTATACATTTTTAATTCTTTCAGAATGGCGATCGACTTTAGACGTCCGAATCTCACGTTTATACTAGATGTCAAATTTTGATGTCTAAAGACGGTCCAGGAGCTGAAAGAGTTAAACATCTCCGATTATATTACTCGGAACACATTTTTCTTCAGATAAAACATATGTGCCTCGGCAATTATTCACATTTATTTCTTGCACTAAGCCACAAAAAAGCGCATTTTCCACGGTGGCCACCCAAAACACTTGTGAACGCAATATATTATGTTCCGTTTGTTGGAATGCATTCAAATTAAACGGCATCAGATCATGGCTCTCTAAATAGGTCTCACTCTCTGATAAACTTGAGGGGTATCCTTCATAAACAAAATTATTGGCATTAACCATGCTGAAAGAATCAACATACATATGGGTCTATTAGTTGCCATGTCTTTATCGTGAGTATATTTCCAGGTAATGTTATATTTGTTAGTAGCCAGGTCCCCTTACTAAAATGGTGTCTCGATTTCTAGGCAATAATGCATTTGGCGATGATATACCTCGGCTGCTCGACAGAATAGAAAACACTGAGGAGAGAAATGGTTACGTTATGATGGATGTGATAAAAACAGCGGTCAGCAGAAATGTCCTTGTCAAACCACTCAGTATTATAGAGAGGATGAAGGTGGTGGGTGAATTAGGCATTTATGGCGCTCTACTGGGGTGAGTGATAAAACCTTAATGTAACTGTCACACAGTACAGTCAAATAGAGAGAGTTCAGATTGATAACGCCGATATATTTTAGTTTTGCAGGAAAGTAATGTTGGCCAGTCTCATGTCATTTTTATAAGATAAAAAAATGAACAAAAAATGTATTTTTCCATGATCTTTTTTTTTTAATCATTGTTACTCCACTAGTGAAGTTATAAGCTATACATTTTTCAAATCAGAGGTAGGCCCCTATTAGGCATACAGTTTTAATTTGAGCTCTGAATGCTGAAAGAAATGGCAGAATGGCAACCGTTGGTTCCTTCTATCTTTTTTTTATAGATTTAATGCAATAATTAGCATGGCTTCATTCTGGGCTACATCTGCACTTATTCAGTCCCTTTACCATTTTATATGTATTTTTCCCAATTTCAAGTTTTCAAAATTTACACGACAAAGTAATTATGTACTTCTTTGTGTGATTTCAGGTCTGCTCACCAGGTGTTGCTGAATACTTATTGCGGCCATTTTGTGAAATGTAAACCTGAAGACATCGATGAAGGAGGTGTTCAGTCTGGGAATGGTTTCGACAGTAGTGTATTACTTGTCTAGTATAGGCCCTACCTACCGTAACCTGTACATTGTAGTGCCATGTCTGCATCATATTATTGCTGGAAAAGGCACCGTACGATCCAAATTGCGGATCTGCTGTAAAGGGTCTATGCCAGCAAACATGAGACGTCAGCCCAACGTTGATTTACTGTTGGCCCACCGTCGACGACGTTGGCCCCACAGTAAACCAACGTTCAGCCGATGTCTCGTCATATAAAATTCAATCTGGTTGTAAACAATTAATGGCAGGCTTATATATTGTAAATAATTAATAGAGGATTACGTACTAGCTTAATATTTGTATTGTAAATACTATCATCTTAGATTAATTGTACAGACTGTAAATACTTATAGATCAGAATAAAGGAATACATTAATTGTCGATAATAAGTGGATTTTACATGTGATATCTCAGTGCTCCTGCATATAGCAATATTGAATAATCATTAAATAACTAGGGCCAAAGGCCTCATGTAGCTGGGGCAAAGGGAAATACTACAAATTGTTCACTTATAAGGGTGTGTCATTCAGAATGGAATACTCGCTCATAACGGCATGCCCTTATATGCGTATCAAATCTGTGATTTTGATAAAATTGTGATGTTTTACTATTGATCGCAACACACGTCATGCAACGGCGACAACAGTAAATGAACGAGGAATGTTGTGTGCTTATTTTATCTATATTAAGACTGATATCAATGGATAATTAAATGATGCTCATCCTCTTGTCACAGCTTCACCTTGACTGAGGTTGGAAATGTCCCAATTTTAAGTTTGTCATGTCGGACCGGCAACAACTTAAATTTGGTTATTTATTATATCGACTGTTACACGGTATGTGTTTTAGGCCTAACTTCATTGCCTAGGTAGAGGCTAAGTATGCCCACATCACATCAAATATTAGATTTATCCACTATGCATATAATTTTTTAACAAATGGCTAGACTACAATGAGCAGAAAATTATACCCCACAGTTATCAAGTAGCATGGCAAGGGGTGGCATGTCTTGAACATCATTTTTTGCAGATATGGAATACTTTACTATGAGATTATATCATTCATACATATAACTATATTAACCATAAACAGAATTGTGATATAGGCCTATGGGTAGGGGACACTGGGGCACATTGTGACGGAAAAATTAAACCCCCCATATATTTAATTTTAGAAATAGTAGATTTTGACGACAAATATGGATATACCTTGAGACGCCACCTGGGGTAACTTGAGACACCATATTAGGTACCTGAAGACAAGATTTGAATAGCTAGATGTTGCAGTAACAATATGTGCCTGAATGCCTGAAAAAGGTGGGGGCACCTTGAAACACTTTCGGGGCACCTACACTGAGATAGACTCGGGGCACCTTGAGACAATTTTGGGGCACATTGAGACACCCTGACTGACCTCATATCTGATATTATTCATAGTTTTTGTGTGGGGTGTATTTGAAGCAAAACCATTATACATAAGTGATAAAGTGATAGCACAGGTGTACGATACCACCAAAATCATAGGGAAATCAAGTATTACGTGATCTATAGACACAGATATTGATCATCCTAAAAAAGTAATTTTCATGTAAAAAATGGACCTAAGCTAATAAACAGGGTGGAAAATGGAAATTAGTTAGTTTTGGTAGCTGGCGAACAAATCGCAATATAATTTCTGTCAAACATGCCTGTCTCATTGTGCCCAAAGGCCCAACGTGCCCCAGTCCCCCCATACTTTACTGTGAGATTATACCATTCATACATATATACAGTAGGCCTATATCAACAATAAACATAATTAGGCTATATGTTACTAAAAGATAGTAAGCAGTCTGCATTGTACTTGAATTTCAAATCTTAGTTGCAACTTCGATGGTAACACTGCTTTGACAGAAAACACAGTGACATAATTCAGCTTTTCAGGAGTCAGGGACGCACCATTAGATATATGGGGGGGGGGGGGGTGGGCTAGAGTTTTTGTTGGTTGCAAACTTTTTTTTACCTCCGCAAGAAAACAATCTTTTTTTTGTGATGAACGTCCGACAATTTTTTTTTAAATTTTCGTTGAAGAACTGAAATATATATTTTTGTCGTATGCCTTTCCTATTATGTACGTTGCCATTTGGGTTTTTTCTGGTCAACATATTTTTCATCAATTTCGACAACAAACTTTTTTCTGACCACATTTTCAACAAACTTTTTTTTTCCATTATTTTTTAGGTCTTTCCCAGGGCCGTAGGCTGGGGGGAGGGGGGGGGTGCGTTGGGTACGTTCGCAACCCCCCCCCCCCCCCGCTGGGACATAGAAGGTCCGCCAGGCCCACCTGAAGGCCGAGATCCGCCCCCCGTCCTATTTTCGCCAAATTCTTTAAAAAGTTCCCTAAATTGGCTATAATGTACCAAAAAAATTCTGGGGGCAAGCCCCCAAAACCCAGTGCGCCCCCCTTTCTTCAGATCCTGGATCCGCCACTGATACTGCAACCCCTCGTGGGCGGCACTGTCACAGTCCTAATACCTGGTACACTGACTGTACACATTGAGTCCCCAGGGATGATATATAGGCCATATATGCGCCTTCTAGAGCATGCACACTTATCCAGGCAGGAGAGAGGGGTAGATTCTGTGAAGATCACATTGTAGAAAAGGGCTGGGGGTATATTCTGGGAGGGAGGAGTAGATTCCGAGAGGCTCGCGTATAGATGTTTAAAAGGGGAGTATATTTTGGGAGGGAGGGGTGGATTCTGGGAGTGTCCCACAGTCCATATGGATGTTTAAAGGAGGGTATATCCTGGGAGGGAGGGGTGGATTATGGGAGTGTCGCATATAGTGGTGAAGAAGAGGGGTATATTCTTGGGGGAGGGTTAGATTCTGGAAGGGACACATATCTAAGGGGCGGGGGGGCATATTCTGGGAGGGCGGGGTAGATTCTGGGAGGGCGGGATAGATTAGTTTTAGCGTCGCGACGCATACAGTTGTAGAAAAGGGGAGTATATTCTGGAAGGAAGGGATATATTCTGGGAGCGCCACTTTATATAAAAGGGAGTAGGCCTATAATATTATGGAAGTTGTGTATATATTCTGGGAGGGTCGCATGTAGATGTTTAAAAAGTGGGTATGTTTTGGGTCGGAGGTGGATTCCGAGAGTGTCACATATAGATGTTTAAGAGGAGGAGGGGTAGATTATGGGAGTGTCGCATATAGTGGTGAAAAAGGGGGTATATTCTGGAGAGATGGGTTGATACTGAGAGGGTCGCATATCTAAGGGGGGGGGGTATATTCTGGGAGGGCGGGGTAGATTCTGGGAGCATCGCATATAGTTGTAGAAAAAGGGGGTATATTCTGGAAAGATGGGGTAGATTGTGGGAGCCTCACTTGATATAGAAGGGGGTATATTCTGGAAGGGAGGGGTGGATTATGGAAGTGTCGCATATGGTTGTCTAAAAAGGGGAGTATCCTTTTCTGGGAGGGTGGGGTAGATTCTTGGAGGGTCGCAGATGTTTAAAGGTGGAGGGTGGATTCTGTGAGTGTTGCATATAGATGTTTAAAGGGAGGGGGTATATTCTGGGAGGGAGGGGTAGATTATTTGAGCGTTGCATATAGTGGCTCAGAAAGGGTTATATATTCTGGATGGATGGGTAGATTATGGGAGAGTCGCAATCTAAGGGGAGGGGTATATTCTCGGTGGGCGGGTAGATTATGGGAGGGCAGGATAGATTCTGGTAGTGTCACATATAGTTGTGAAAAAAGAGGGTATATTCTGGAAGGAAGGGGTAGATTATAGGAGTGTCGCATATAGTTGCCAAAAGGGAGGTATCTATTCTGGGAGGGAGGGGTAGATTCTGGGAGGGCCGCATATAGATGTTTAAAGGGGAGGGGTATATTCAGAGAAGGAGGGGTATATTCTGGGTGGGTCGCATAGATGTTTAAAAGGGGGGGGGTAGATCATGGTAGTGTTGCACATAGTTGTGAAAAAAAGGGTAGGGTAGATTCTTAGGAGTGTCGCTTCATATAAAAGGCGGGTATATTCTAGAAGGGAGGGGTAGAATCTGGGAGGGTCGCATATAGATCTAATAGGGGGTATATTCTGCGATGGAACACCCTGCCTGTGCCAATACGTAATGCCAAAACAATCTTAACATTCCGGAAATTACTTAAATCTCACCTATTTGACCTGGCTTTTCCACCCTAGTCCCTCAGCAGCCCGGCTCCCTGTTGACGAACCTGCTTTAGCCTCGATTATGACACATAATCACGCTAAGAATTTGTGCGTGAGCTCG
Organism: Flabesymbios commensalis; assembly: GCA_964017125.1. NCBI lineage: Eukaryota > Metazoa > Annelida > Polychaeta > Terebellida > Flabelligeridae > Flabesymbios > Flabesymbios commensalis. The sequence goes on from OZ024909.1 coordinate 85,223,416, forward strand.
GTCTACTGAGGATATAGGCGCTATAGAAGTTTTCTTGATTGATCTAAGATGTTTAAAAGGGGGGGGGGGGTAAATATTCTGGGAGTGAGGGGTACAATCTGGGAGGGTCACATATAGTTTAAAAGGGGGTCTATTCTGAGAGGGTAGATTCTGGGAGGGCCTCGTATAGCCTAGATGTTTAAAAGGGGGTATATTCTGGGACGGTAGGGTAGATTTTGGGAGCAGAATACACTTCACATAATCACGAGGGGGGGGGGGGGAGAGGGGGTTAGATCTTGGGATGGAGGGGTAGATTTTATTATGATTTGGACGAGATTGTTGATCTGTATCCAAAGCTCCATACACGTCGTCTAGAGCTAGATTCACTTTTATAATAAACAATATAATGATAAGTCTTATTAATACGCTGATACGGTTAGCCTACATATATATGTATTTTCTTCAGCAAATAATTGTTTCTAATAATTTCTGACCATATCATATTTATCATAGTGAAGTAGTCGACTGTAACTAGAGCATATTACTAAAAACACTTCACAGAACTAAATGTGCATAATACGATAATCATGCATGCCTTATTATATGGTGATGGGTATTTTTTTTCATCAAGTTTAAAGAATATATTATGGATGCAAGATATACATGTATTATGTACTTGATTATGTACTTGTTAGTACAATAACGTCATTGGGTTTTGCCTCAATTAAAATTATAATCAAATAGGCCTACCCTTCCAATATTTGTAATTAAATTTCAAAAATAGATATAAGCCCCTAATGATTTTGCTTGAATAGCCCTTTGTCGACTTGAATGCTTCGAGTAGCCTAACATTTAGTTTACCTGGATACTAATTTTCAAAAGTAGATTTTTTGTCAGGCTAAAAATATCATGTGTATGACCAAATCCATTATGTCTCCAGAATTCATGTCAGGTGCTCTCAGAAGTCACAAACTAACAACATTTTCTAGGGGGGCTTACAGCGCCCCCAAACCCCCAGCTGCTCTTATGGCTCGCTGCGCTCGTCAATTGGTCCACAGCAGAAAATTACGCACCCCCCCCCCCGCGCAACGAGATCAGCCTACGGTCCTGTGTCCACAACCTTCAGTTGCAAATTCTTTTTGCTACGTTGTGTTGTATTGGGGTTTACAACTTATTTACAATGTATTATGTAGGCCTACGACAGGAAAATTGGGAAACAATGTGTGGATATGTCTATATGTGGGGTCAATCAGACTCAAAGATCATGCTGATCAGCTGTGGTGTGTAGTGCCTACACCCCAGTCTACGACGCTGGACCAACGTTAAACCAACATTAATTCACTGTCTTGTGTATGCTGGGTATACTATAGGCTAATGTGTGTCGACACCAGATGAACAACACAACATTGATTACAGGTGCTCAGCAGACCCAATGCGATTTAATGTTGGCCCAGCGTCTGCGACATCGGACCAATATTGTATCGGCATTGGGTCAACGCATCGTGGTTGCCGTGTTGACCTCAAACCTTGCTGGATAACGATATTAATGGAAACTGAATACCACCCCTCCCTCAGTTCATCTACAGTGGGGTGAGGTGTTGTAGGCCCCTATGTACAGATAATTCTGACCTCAGAGGTTAGGTCAGCTATTGAGGTCAGATATGAAATGATGTCATTGCTGGCCAATCAGCATGCAGTATGTCCCAGGAGGGGAGATCCTTGAGACCAATAGGGCATATCATATTTGGAGATGGATGTCAGCTATTGTGTCACATTTTAAATGATGTCATCGCTGGCTAATCACTGATCAGGATACAAACCCTTCTCCCCAGAATAATGCTTGTTACCGGGCCCTGTAATTTGCATAAGTTGCGCCCATTCAGAACATGGTTGATTGATTATTCTGGACAAGGGCCATTGTTGATCAGCCAATAACATTTCTGTTTGGACAGACTTGAGTTCTAACCTACTACCAATATAAGGGATCATCAACATCAAACATTCTTGTTTTGTATCAAACTGATTTGATTGGGTCCCGGAAACTAAGGCCAATGGTCAGATTTATGAATGGAATTCACCCATCTATCAGTTTTATGAATGAAATGACGTCACTTTTTGTCTCAAATTCAGAGACCAGATTCTGATAATAATGTACCTGGGCTGACGCCAAGCTACAAAAAAAAACTCAAGTATGACAATAAACAACTTTATACAGGTAACTCAAAAATAAATTAACAATTTGTAGCTGTACAACATCAAGAATCAAATAAATAAAAAATAACCAGCAAAACTGGTCGAATTCAAGTTGAAATCATGAAAATAAAACCGGTAGTACATAATTCTCACATGTATATACCTAGCAAACACAAGGTATTGGGCCAATGCTGGGTCAATGTTGGCACACCGTCTGCGACGCTGGCTCAATATTGACCCAGCAATGGCCCCTGTTTGCTGGGTTCTACTCTGAAATTGATGAAGCTATTTTCTTGTACAGGCACTATTAATTTGTTGTTTGATGCTATTGTCGTTTTTTCTGACTGAGCTATGTGTAACTCCCTATTCTATAACATTACGTGATGAGGCTAATAAAACACTTTTTAATAATGTGAGCTCTGCCTAGCTCTAGGACATGGTGAAGCCTAACTCTAGGGCCTACTTAATGAAATATCGTGTGAATTTTCTATGCATATCTAGACCTTGTAACTGAAAAAAAACATTTTATTGTCTTAAGTAGTATTATATTGATATGGCACTGTCAGATCATAAGGATCCTAATTATTCTTGCGTAATTCATTATCATGAAAGAATACTGAAATGCCTGATCTTCATGCTATAGGCCTAACATGTAGTGCAAAAAGTAAAAAAAATGCACTGATATCTAGCAGCCTAGTGATGATGTAAAGGTGACATTTCTACAGTAATACTCAGTAATATTCAATCCTCTTTATAAACACGATAAATCAACAGTTTTGTTATTGGGAACGAAATATATATTTAAACATCAATATTTGAAAATGTTTGGTCTGAATTAAGCAAAGATGAATAATTTTCACCCATTTGAAGTTGAGGGTAGTGGTAGCGAGATACAACTTCAAGTGGGTGTAGTTTTAAAAGATTTAATTTAGTGCTTTGATTGAAGGTTGATGTATAACAGAAACACAAGACACATTGTGTCATGTCTGCAACCAACACTACAGATTATCCAGTGCGTACTTAATCGCAGGGGTGATTTTTCACAAAAAGGTTTGTCTGAAATACCAGAGCACATCAAAAGGGAGGGTCTGGGGTCAGTATGTGCTTAAAAATAAATCTCACAATTACAACAACAGTTAAGGTGGGTTGAATTCCATGGGATACGTGTTGCTTATGAAAATACAAAACTATTTGACATCCTAAGCACTGCAATATCACATTAGGTTTATCTGATCATTATCCCACAATCAATATCGCCTTCTGCAAAACACAACATTATAAGGTCATATCTACTAAGTATCAGATACATATATCTTTTTTGGTCCAGTAGAAAAAAGTAATGGAGTTTCAACATTCACTTTTGTAAGGATGATAGTTCAATTCATTATTGTCAAGATGATACACATCATTCACAATTCAGATGTTCAACCCTTTGAGGACCAATCCTGACTATAATTTATTTATGATTTAACCATTATATTGTGCCTTTTGAAGATGAAAACAAAAGATTTAAAAAAGATAGACCTGTATTTTGTGACTTTGTGGGTGAAAAATTTCCTCAAGGGTTAACATCCGATTGCCTGAAATTACAATCCTATAAAAAATAGCAGCTCTGTAAATTCAGCAAACAATTATCAATATTTGATTTTCTAATTTCAACAGCTATAAAAAATCACTGCACAGAAAGTAATTACTGTACAAAAAATAGATAGGCTTAATGTAAAAACTGTACTGAGCAAACAACTGTACATAATGTAAAAGCAAACAGAATGAAACCACAATACAGAATGCATAAAGTTTAGCAAACGTACATAATGTACAGTATCTAAAGAATAATGTATATTATGTACATAATGTACATAAAGTACATTATGTACATTGATGTATTATATCTACAGAATGTACTTTTAAGCACAATATGTACTTGATGGATATTATATACATTGTGTACATTATGTATATGATCTATTTATTGCACATTATGTACAGAATGTACATGACTTACAGAATGTACATTACATACATCATTGATGTATTTTATGTACATAATGTACATACTATACATAATACACATAATGTACAAAATGGACAGATTTTTACAGAATGTACATAATGTGTCTGTGACCTGATATAAAGAATATATCTACTGTACAGAATGAACAAGGAACTAGTGTACAGTCTGTGAAGAACAATCCTGATAATGCATCATAATAAATAACATAATAACGATAACAAACAGAAACTGGACTATCATTGCTGTTGGTTAAATTTGACTAAAATGTATCAGCAATCTACACTAAAGGTGGTCCGAGACCCCCAGAAATTATGTTGGACAACCAGAACATTCATATCCAGTGGACCGGTGGACCACCAAAATATCCAGCCCTAAGAATCGTAACATGCCAAAAAAATCTAAACAATAGTCGCCACTCGCGGGCAATAATACCAGGTACCGCTATCGCCCTTTTCAGGGAACAACACAAGCGTTTGTAATCATGAGGGGCATCATTTTTTCAGGCAGGCATAATTGATGTTAATAAATTTGGTTCAAGATTTCAAGTGTCGTCATTGTCAGGTCGCGAAGATCACTAACAAATAACAACTAGATGTTAGAGTTTAAGATCATGAATAATTACAAGTCTTATGTCAGGGGCAAGTGGCAGCTAGCATGCTTTCTTTTTCGAGCTACCCGGTAACTAAAAAGAGGATAGTTCTCCCACAAATAAATGTGGCTTATATTTCAGAGATACTATAAAGAATAACAAATTTAACTGACTGTTGAACAAGCTAAATACTACTCTATGGTGATGAGCATGGCTCATTAGCTAAAGTGAAATAAAATTTCCCAAAAGTGTTCAATACACAACCTTTCCAATGCGACATCTCCACATCCGTCATTTTGTTATGATTTTAATTTAGTTTCAATTACATGTACCACACTTGTAAATGTTGATGACAGCAGTAACTCCTGTTGTGACAGCAGTAGCGGAGATAGCAGCAACAGCAACAACAACAGCAGCAGTGACAGGAAGCGGCCACACAAGCAGCAGTATGAGATCTTCAACTAATGATGGAATGATTTATAAATCAGTAAACTCTAGAAATTGACCTAAAGTAGTGTTAACACTTATCCTGCTAAGGTCATTCATTTAAATTTTCAACCACTTGAAGTTGTGTCTCGCTAGCGTGATCCACAACTGCAAGTGGTTGAAAATTACTCACATTGGTTTAATTTGATATATTGCCTTTGCAAATCCTGATGTTTAAACAACATTTTGTTCCCAATATCAGTGATTTCATCAACAAAACAAACGAATTAAAAATGTCAAGATTCGTGATCCGTGGGATAAGGGCTAATGTTGGGTCAACACTAAACCACGGTAGACAAACAATAAATCAACTTAAAATCAAATTCTCTCGTTTGCTAGGAAGTGAATAAATGTAAATTATTTGCATACAATGTATTATAGTCTAAGTTACCTGTAGGAGTGCCTGGTTGCAGCAAGCATAAGCTATTGACACCATTACTGGGGGTGTACAGGGAAAAACGAAATAAAACATTTGCTATGGTATGATTAATGACTAGTAGAAGTAGAAGTGCAGTGTGGGAGAAAGTCAGAACTTAACCTCTTGTAAACGCGAGGATGCAAAGAATGTGTAACGTAGAAGGTATCATAGTCCTTATCATCAGTAAACGCGCGGATGTGAATACTGTGTAACGCGACAGGTATCACAGTTATTATATTAACATATATCACCCTTGCTGCTATGCCAGTAATACACAGTTTCAAACACGTTGGACGGCTTCAATCAAATAAAATAGATAGTCATGAATAGTGAACTAATTTGTAAAATAGAAAAATTATCTTCGTGTTATTAAATTAAGAATACTACAAATCAATTATATCAATCCATTCATATGGAATGAAAAAAAACAGTCACAGTTATTGCTATATATCTTCATACATTTAGTGAACATAATCTATTTAATAGTGTGATGCCATACTCACATCATTACAACTTGTACTCCATGATTATGACAATCACTTACATGTATACATGGAATAAAAACACTACATTTAACGTATGTCGTCACATATTTCACTCTTTCATGGTGGGCATATACTTTTGTTGGTGGCAAGAAAATAATTAATTGTTGTCATATTCATTCCTTATGGTCCACCATATAGGTTGTAATGCATATTCACAAAATGTTCTGTGCCATCCTTCTTACACTCTGCCACTCTTATGTTTTGACTAGTCAGTTAGAAATCTTGCAAAATTAGAGTGTTTATTTATCAGCTGATTTCTCACAATATTTCATAATGTTCATTAGTGTGTCCTACTCCACTGTTGCTTCTAAAAATTCTGTCCACACAAGAAATATCAACAAAAACATTCACGATTTTTCTAATATTCGAAACTGCTTATTTTCTTCTTCTCAACATTCTTTGATTGGCACTTGATGATTGCACCTATGTCTGCTCGTAGTCATACCAGATGAGCTTATCCATCTATAAATTGGTGAACAGCATCTATACGTCATGTGTACTAAAGTGTCATCACCAATAGGCTAACATTATGTCTGTGCAACATTTTGAGTGCGAATATCATCCTATCAATCTCTAATTCTCTATCTCTCATACTGTATCAATCTGCAATTCACTCTTACAGAGCCGAAAGCAGCTTTTGACGTGCGAATGACATCAAAACCTGTTTCAGGCACTGAAAGAGATAATATATCAGCTAGAATTTCTATGGCATCACCCATATGGCAAATAGGTGAATATCATACTATCATAACCCTCACAGTGCGGGGATCAACTTTGGTCGTCAGAATCTGATGTCTGTAGATGTCAGATTCTGACGACTAAAGTCAATCCCCGCACTGGAAGTGTAGAAATATTTCTAATGACCGTAGATCCCTAACATAGGTACATGTATTCAAATGAATCGGGAAGAGCTAATCAAGACATTTATGATGATTTCAAGTTGAAAAAACCCCTTTTGGTTGCCATTTTTTTTTTACAATTGAATTCAGTGCTTTAAGGGCTAATGTCAATCTATGATTTTAGTGATCTGCAATTACAGTATAGCCCTTTCTGTTTGGGGAGGAACTCTTCACTTCAATCTTTAGTCGCACTCCAAACAGAAAGGGCTTACAAAACTGGGTCTATTAAAATAGTTGTGGATCCATATAATTTATTTACACGAAGCAAAAAGAGGTAACTAAGCCAATCGTGAATTACCCTGCTCTGCCTATGTGTTTGTGGGGTTAAGATTTTTCATCAAATAAATGCTGAAAGTAGCTCAGGAAAATGCACATAACATTAGCGCAGCACTATGTGTTTTGAAAAAAGGCCGCAGCAATCTGTGTATCTGTGGGGGGAGGGGGCAGCAATATGCACTCTGTGAAGAGAGTGGAACAGGAATGTATACTTAACAGGAATTCACATCAATCTGTACATAGCTGTGAGTGGCGCAGGAATGTACACTTAACAGGAAGTCATAACATCTGTTGAGTTCGTGCAGCAACCAGCGAGTGGAGTGGGAATGTACAGGAAGCCGTAGTGTAGAAATATTCACTTGAAATAATGCTGCAGAAATGTGTGCATCACTTTAGTGGAGCAGAAATGTAAGCTTAACCCTATTATGCTGCCAAATTGTTTCGTACTCTTTTTCGTCATTTGGAGCTGGAATTGCTAACGCAATTTCCAGCTCCAAATGAGGAAAAATAATTATATTTATGAAGAAATAAACGTCATTAAAATTCTATTTTTAGATTAACTAAGCATCTACCACAAAATATTTTAGCAATTAGAGTTGTATTTGTTTGGTTGGACATTTGTTTGAAAACGTATCTATATGGTCCTGGCAGCGTAAGGTTTGATAGAAGTCATAGTGACAAGTACATGTGTAATTGGTGCAGCATGATGTATTTTTTTTCTGAGCATAAAGTTGCAGCAGTATTATATCTCCTACTGTGAGCAAAGTGCACAGGAATGCTGACATTTAGTGCTCATTTATCGTCAGGTACTACATTCTTCTACATACATCATCTGGAATGTGTCATTATCACCCGATAATAAAATGAAATTGTCTGAAGCAGTAAACACAGCAGTCCGGCCATGTAGAATCACTCTAGGCACAATAATGTATGGCAAATCTAGCAGTAAGTTTATCTATCGGGCACTAGAAAAGTACTTTATATTTAGCAGTGAAGCAATGAATCTTGCATCCTGTTGTGGCTGCAAGTTATTTCAAGTGCTGATCTGTACTTTTTCAATATCAAGTGCTCATAAGCTAAGGCTGCTCCTTGTCTCGAGTAAAGTGCTTATAAGACTGCTCCTTGTTTAGAGTCAGGTGCTCATAACGCTGCTCTAGGCACAATAATGTACGGCAAATCTAGCAGTAAGTTTATCTATCAGGCACTAGAATCGTACTTCATATGATACTTAGCAGTAAAACAATGAAACGTGCAAACTTTTATGCCTGTAAATTATTTCAAGAAGCACTAAATCTGTATTTCATCAGTATAAAGTGCTCATAAGGCTGCTCCTTGCATCAAAGATAACACTAAATCTTTTTCTCGACCAGTCAGTTGATTCACAGCAGACTTCAAATCTAAACAAACAAATTTTATATCATACAGTTTTCCAAATGAAGGAGGAACTCAGCAGATGTTGACCTTGTGCTGATTGTAATTTTCTTTCATTGGAAGTTGGAATTGCTAACTCAATTTCCAGCTTCAAATGACAAAAAAAAATTCCCGTTGTGAAAAATATACATGTCCAGTATTGAGTTATTGGATTAACTAAGCATCTATCAAGAACTCTTCCATCACTTTTTTTAAAACGACAAGAGTTGTGATCAGCAGGCAATGGGTTAAATGGCAGGGCAGGGTAGCGGGACATAGTGGCTCAACAGTTATCCAACATTTGATGAGCATCTTGTATTTATAATTATTGTGAGGAGGTAGTCAGTGGTTGGTCAACTACCAACTAGATGGTATATTTGAAAGTAAAATATCAAAATCTCCACCTTCTATAACTGAACGTGCGCAGGAAATATTGCAAATGTTAAGTGGTTACAGCGAAGTGCTGTGGCAGCCATCTTAGATATACAATTTACATGGTCTAGCACAATTAACATACTGCTAAAAGCAAACTGATTATTCCTCTTATTGAAACCGACAAAATATAGTGATATTGCTTCTTTTCACAATTTGCAACATAATTATTAAACAGTTATCGGAATAAAATTTGTACCTACCAGTACTGAAAACTGCTCATATTTGTTTAATTTAATATACATGTATACAAAATTAGTACAGATTTTGTAAAAAAATAATTTACTAATTTGTACCCACCTTGAGTATTTTGTTCCTTGTTCTTCAGTTTTAATAAGCACTCCGAGAAGGCAGCAGTCATTGTAGACTGCTCCTGAAAGAAGACAAATATATATAGAATACATGTATAATTGTTAACCTTTATATTAGAAAAGATAGAAAACAGCAAAGAGCTGACCCTTTAACATGTCATTTTTATTACTGTAATTTCTAATTTACATCAAATGATGAATGATGGTAGACATTATTTAATTAAAGCTGAAATTTATATTTAAAACAAAATGCTGGGGACACTTTTGATAATTTCCAGACTGTTTCTCATGACACGAAATATTTATTCAAATTCATGAATTGTCGATTATAAGAGTTAGTCTTAAGGATTTCATGTTTCTCATCTGTTGGGAGCTAGAAATTACTGCTTCAAATAAATAAAATACACATAGGTACTTAAAATTACACCTTAGTATTCTGAACTACAATTTTTGGTCACTAAAATTTGTGTCTGGTTCCCCCGATCCACGATGTCAAATTCAATAAAAATAACTTAGATTTGTTAAATTTAACCCTTACAGTAAGGGGGTGTACTTTAGACGTCTAACCTCTAATGTTGATCCCACACTGAAACAGTAAAAATATTTCTAATGGCTATAGACCCATAACATAGGTATTCAAACGAAGCGGAAGGAGCTAACTAAGACATTTATGATGATTTCACATTGAAAAAATCCCTTTGGTCTCCAAAGATATATTAAAATATTTCAGGGCTTTAAGGGTTAAGTCCCAACTTATAACATTGTCACAGATTCAGGATCTATTTCAGTTTGAACATATGGTTACACAAGTACTGCTCATAAAGAGCCACAGAAAGTCGACAGCAGTGTTGTCAGATTCAGGATCTATTTCAGTTTGAACATATGGTTACTCAAGTACTGCTCATAAAGAGCCACAGAAAGTCGACAGCAGTGTTGTCAGATTTAGGATCTATTTCAGTTTGAACATATGGTTACACAAGTACTGCTCATAAAGAGCCACAGAAAGTCGACAGCAGTGTTGTCAGATTTAGGATCTATTTCAGTTTCGGCAAATTATTAAATTGGAATTTTCACCCACTTGAAGTCATGTCTCGTTGATGCGATTCATAACTTCAAGTGAGTGAAAATTATTCAGGTTTAGACAAAATGGAGGTCAACGATTTTAAAATCTTGATTGATGTAACAGGTTATTTTTAATATGTGGTAGTTAATGTGCCAATAATAAAATGAAAAACCAGTATAATTGGTATAATTGGGACCGGCGGTTAAAGGGCTAATGAAGAGACACAGAATGTCTACATCAGTATTCTCAGGGTCTCTACCTCTTGCACATCATCATCAGATTATTGTCACAGATTTAGGATCTATAAAATCTGGTTACACAAGTACTACTAATAAAGGGACACCATGTTGTCATGGTTACTACCTCTTGCACGTCATCATCCCAACTGTCCCAGTCTGAGTCGTCGTCTGAGTTTGCCGACACTGACGCTAGGCGTTTCTGGTCTGTCAGCTCCCCCTGTGTACAGCGAGGCGACATGGTGGTGCTACCACTTGTGTTCAGGATCTGAGACTCCGCAATAATACCATCCTTTAAATCTAGGAGATACAATACAATACAAATAATACATATGATACCACCATTCAAGTCCAAGAGATACAAATGATTATTACCAATATTATCAGTGCTGAGAATATTCACCTCAGAATCTGACATCGACTATGGTCATAGACCCATAATCTAGCTTCTTCAACGAAGCAGAAAAAGCTACCTACAATACGTCCCCTTCAAGCTAGAAGGTGCTAAACTGCCACTTTGTAAAGTGACAGTTTAGCACCTTCTAGCACCAAGGGGGCGATTACATCATTTAAAGTCACAAACTTGAGTACATTATTAGGTTTTGAAAAACAACAACAAGGAAATCTCAAATCTGATAAATTTTTTCAACAGAAGACAACAATGCAGGACAAGAAAAGGGGAGGCAACGGATCTATGGGAAATTCTCATCCTCGTCACCCCGGAGTGACGTCATTTTATCGGGTCAGGTCACATATTTACCTAGGTTTTCCTCCTCCTCGTCACTCAGTCCGGGAATGAGGTCAGGTAAACCAGACTCCTGTATGTCATTGGACATCAACTCAAGGTCAAGCTGTAGCTCACCGTGATTGGCTGCCTTCACAGGTGCCTTCTTCTCAGGTATCTTAATTAACAGAACATAATATTATACAGCTACACTGATTATGTTTTCTTCAAACTTTCCAATTGCAATTACCATGTTTTTAAATAATACTCCTTAATTATTTTATGCCAAACTTTTTCCTTTTATAACTGGGAGAAATGAGCTCACGAAACTCTGATCAAGACTCTTTTATTCTCATTTAGTACAGACGGGTTTTGTCAATATAGGAACTGAATCGTCCGCATAGCCATTGTCAATACATGCACAGCTAGTGCGCGCATTTTGTAGTATGACCTACTGACACTTTGTCTGCATAAGCAAGGCCAGTTCTCAATTAGATTTTCATTTTAGCTCATGCTTGCAAAAGTGCTATGAACTGAAAGTGCCATGTATGAGTGTACCGGTAAAATGTTTGAACTACCACTTCGCTAGTCTTGTTAAAATAGACTCACACATTTTCCCTCATTATTCATCTGTCATCCACAATAAAATACTTTACACAACCTGTTTTATCTATCATTTTTTTAATCTTTAGATAAGATAAATGCTAAACAGTATATAGTTTTTTGTTACATACCATGGGTAACCTTGTGGTGATAGCTTTTAGTAGATGAGTGATATGCTGACTACACGGGACAAGACAGCTCAGCTGTATGTAGAGCTCTAATAACTGACGGCTGGTCTGTGTATCAACCATCTAGAACACAAATAAAGTAATAGACAAGACAAGACAAGACAAGACAAGACAAGACAAGACAAGACAAGACAAGACAAGACAAGACAAGACAAGACAAGACAAGACAAGACAAGACAAAACAGCTGAGCTGTATGTAGAGCTCTAATAACTAACAACTGGTCTGTGTATCAAGTGTCTAGAACACAAATAAAGTAATACACAAGACAAGACAAGACAAGATAAGACAAGACAAGACAAGACAGCTGAGCTGTATGCATCTTCGTCTATCCAGTTGTCTGCTACCCGGCAGACTCCTGGATATCACGTATATGTGCTGAGTTCAGAACCCCCCTCTTCCCTGCCCAACTCCTGCAGGCCAGACAATCTGACCTGAGTGTGACCTCCACACAAGTCAGTAAACCGGTGACGTCATAATGAATATTCATGTTGCTCGCACCCCCTCCTTTTCGTACAGGCCTCACACACACCTGCTGTCAAGGTCAGACTGGTAGTCTGACGGTCTGACCTGACGGGGCGGGGTGAGCTGTATGTAGAGCTCTAGTAACGGACGGCTGGTCTGTGTATCTAACGTCTAGAACACAAATGAAGTAATAGACAAGACAAGACAAGACAAGACAAGACAAGACAAGACAAGACAAGACAAGACAAGACAAGACAAGACAAGACAAGACAAGACAAGACAAGACAAGACAAGACAAGACAGCTCAGCTGTATGTATAGCTCTAGTAACTGACGGCTGGTCTGTGTATCAACCGTCTAGAACACAAATAAAATAATAGACAAGACAAGACAAGACAAGACAAGACAAGACAAGACAAGACAAGACAAGACAAGACAATATGTAACAATGTAAAGTAACAGGTGGCTAAATTGGGGTTTCGGTAAGTAAAGGGTAGAATAAACATGCTGTCCTGGGCTGTTTACATGTGAACCACATGGTGGAGACGGTACTGCGACAAGTACTAATTGTCATACAGGACGTCCCCTATTTCTAGAGGCCTGTGTGAGTCGGTTCTGGAAAACAGCCCAGGAATGTGAATGTATATCAAAGTAAGGATCCTGATTGGTGGAGATGTCATTTCATCACAGGAAGGGACCGCGCCCGTCGGGATCCGCTATAAAGGAAGGCGCCCACAGTCTTCGAGAGGAAATTCAGAAGGAAATTCAGAGGGAAATTCAGGGAGAAGTCAGAGAGAAATTGGGGAGTATTGTAACAGAGACGTTTCGGGTTTGGCTAAGTTTAGTGGGAGTTGCTTCGGTATCTAACATCTTGTAGATCACTGAAGCAACAGCAAAATTACACAACGAGATATAAGTACTAACATCAGTGTACTGAGAAATTGAATGTTTTTTGTTTAATATATATTTTATATATATTCAAGAGTTAATTTAAGTTTATCCACGAGTGTTGTGTTTGCCGTGCCAGAGCATTTGGACAACCGACGATAGCGTGTCAACGTATCACGGATAAGACCCGTTTACATCGGTGCCGTGACCAGGATTTGTGTCACGGATAAAACCAGTTTACATTGGTGCCGTGACCAGGATTTGTGTCACGGATAAAACCAGTTTACATTGGTGCCATCTGACAGGATTTTAATTTGAAAAGCAAATTAAATCAATGCAAGAACCTTGGTTGAACAACGTTGGAAAAGTTACAAAGTGACTTGTCTTGGCACGGCAAAACAAATATCAGTGGATAAATACTAGTTAATGAACGTAGTGGTGGCTATATCAAACCACCACTTTTATCGAGACGAGACGGAGGACAAATAATCAGGATCCAGACGCAGCTGGGCGTGGACATATATACTGACGGGATCAAGGACGGAGCTGGGCGCTAACAGACTGACGGGAGTTACCAGGAGGAACAAAACAAGATCTACACAACAGCTACGCAACGTTGGGATCGTTGTCTAGACACAAACACCTCGATACACTTGCAGGTCAGTTAAATTCTAAGCTGCTATAAATAAAATTGTCATTTGTATCATTATTATTATTATTTGGAACTAAATATTATTAGCAACAATGGCTAATGACCCATTAGAGGTACAAAATCAACAATTATCCCAACTAGCGGGTATTTCAGGTATATTAGGCAAAACACACTGCGATAACGCAATTTCTAAATTCACTGGGGAAACCAAAAAGTTCAGAAATTGGGTTAAAAGCATAGAGAAACATGTAAAAATTATGGCCAAACATGAGGATGAAGCTGTGGGGATAGCATACCAGGCTGCTGAGGGATTGGTGTCAGATTTTATAGGCAGATATACTACTGCCCATTCGCCCACAGTATGGGCTGACCTAAAAAAAGAACTAACGGCATATTTTGGAGAAGTGACGGATCCGCAACAAGCTTTGTCAATGTTGCGACGGACACGTCAAAAACATACTGAAGGAGTACAAGTATATGCCGAGCGCATGCTTGCACTCGCGGAAGACGCGTGGCCTGACAGAATCACAGACAAGTTGGTACAATGCCAACTTGTAGATATTTTCGTGGACGGACTGACATCTGATACGATAGCCAGGAAATTAATGCGCCAACAGCCGGAAACAATGGAAGCTGCTGTAAAACTAGCAGCTACGGAACAAAATTTAGATATGAGGTTTAAATTACGAAATAGAAAAACGGGACATGAAGACAGAGACGATAGGGACGAGGAGCCGATGGAGGTTGACAAATTTTATGGTAAATGCCACCGTTGCGGTAAAATAGGGCACAGAGCTTATTCTTGTGGCAAGGGTGCGACAGGTCGCCATGGTGCGACGGGAGCAATACGTAGGGTAGAGGCACAGCCGCGACGATGCTGGTGCTGCGGGGCCGAGACACATTTCAAAAGGGATTGCCCCCATAAACACATTGCGTACAGGCGACCCTGTCCTGCCTGCGGGGAAAAGGGTCACCTACAAAAAGCCTGTAGAAAAGGGTTAAACGGAAACGTCCAGAATTAAAAAAAGCCCCGATTCTGGACTCAAATAGACAAAAGGGTTCTAACATTTGTGAAGTTAATTTAGAGAAAGAGGACTGCTCCTCAGTACTAATAATAATTGGAAGACAAAGATTTCGAGCCTTAATTGACACAGGTGCTCAAGTGTCAATCATTTCAGACAGGATTATGCACAGATTAAAGGGTCATGATCTACTAGAAAATACACAGTTAAAGCTACGGACTGTCAATGGTGGTAAAATAAAAATTGCCGGCATCGCCGATGTGAAATTCAAAATAGGAAAATTGTATAAGAAACACCCTTTTTACGTAACAGAAGGTGTCTCTCAAAATGTGATTTTGGGGAGAGATTTTCTGGTTACAAATAAAGTTAAACTGGATTTCGAAAATACCCAGCTTACAATTGACCAACAAACTATACGCATGGAAGATGACACATACATAGCCTCCTTTGTGAGATTAGCCCAGGACGTTGTTTTGCCACCACAGACAGCTGCCGTATGCAATACCAGACTAAAACACGGGGGACTTGAAAAAACGGTATATAATATTAGTGCAATCAAAACAGGGTTTATGGAAAGAGAACCGGGTCTGTTAGTGACAAATACCATAGCCGAAAACAAAAACAGAAAAATTCCCATACAAATCTGTAACCACACAAACCGCACATTTAAGTTACGCAAGGGCAATGTGGTCGGTACAGCAGAAAGGGTTAATGTGTCGTGTATACAATCTGTCAACTATCCGGGGCCAAAGACTGGGGGAGGTGAGTACCAATCAGAGACTGCTAGACGTAAACACGAAGGAGGAAGTGAGTATCTAGAGTCTGCGGACTCAGAGTCTACAGTGACGGGGGGAGGTGATGAGGCCGTGTTAGAAGTAGGACAAATAACTGCACCCCCTGAGTATCAGAATCAATTACAACATTTGATTAGTCTGAATAAGGATTTATTCGCAGAAACGGATAAAGACTTAGGCAGAACCAAAGCGGTGAGTATGAAAATAGATACTGGTGATAACCCGCCCATCAGGTTACGCCCGTATCGGACAGCCATAAATCAGAGACGAGTCATTGACGACGCCGTGAATGATATGTTAAAGAATAACATAATCAGGCCAAGTCATTCAGAATGGTCGTTTCCAGTAGTTCTAATTGAAAAATCGGATGGATCAAAACGATTTTGTGTTGATTTTCGGAAATTGAACAAAATGACAAAATCATACGTTTGGCCACTACCACATATAGATGATATATTAGCATCTATGGGAAAGAAGAAACATTTTACCTGTTTGGACCTTAAATCTGGGTACTGGCAAGTAGAATTAGACCCTAAAGACCGCAGTAAAACGGCTTTTGCTTGTCACAAAGGTTTATATGAATTTAATGTGATGCCATTTGGCCTGTGCAACGCTCCGAGCGTATTTCAAGAATTGATGACATATGTACTTGAAGGAATCAGTGGTGAATATGCCATCGCATACCTTGATGACATCATCATTTATTCTGAGACAGAACATGAACATTTGATCCATCTTCAAAATATATTTGACAGATTAAGAAAATTTGGACTGAAATTGAAAATGTCAAAATGTGAATTCATGAAACCAAAAATTAATTATTTAGGATTTATGGTTGGTCGTGAGGGGTTAGAAGTTGACCCAAACAAAGTAGAGGTTATACAAAAGATGGCGCCACCAACTGATGTCCGGGGCATAAGATCATTCATTGGGTGTGTGTCGTGGTATAGGCGGTTTTGTCCGAAGTTTTCTGAAATCGCGACACCCCTAATTGCCCTGACTAAGAAACATGCCAGATTTACCTGGACCAAGGCATGCCAGGACTCATTTGAACAATTAAAAACTATGATGACAGAAGCGCCGATCTTAGCGTACCCAGATCCTAGCAGAGAGTATATACTATATACAGACGCTAGTGATCAGTGTGTGGGTGCGCTATTAGCGCAAGAATCAGATGATGGAGAGAAGGTCATACATTATCTGTCACATAAGTTGTCTGACTCACAGAAAAAATGGCCAACTATTCAAAAAGAAGGATTTGCGATTGTATACGCACTTGAAAAATTAAATCATTATTTACAAGGGGCTAAATTTGTGATTCGAACAGATCATAAACCACTAAAATACTTGTTTTCTGCTGAAATGAAAAACAGAAAAATTCAAATGTGGGCCATAAAGATTAGTGCATATAATTGTTCAATTGAGTATCTGGAAGGTAAGAAAAACACACGTGCAGACATGTTGAGTCGGCTGCCTGTATCACAAGTTGATGAAAACATGCTAGAGGTAGGTATGTTCAACTATAATGTAGTTGCAACGCGTGATGCGAAAAGTGACAACATAGCAGACATGTCAGACGTCAAGACAGACGACGAATCTGCATTGATGTTGCCAGATATGGAAAAAGAACAAAGAGATGATCCACAGTTGCAATCCCTCATCCGAGATATGGAGAGTGGATCAGCAACAAAAGGTTCATTAAAGAGATATATCATGATGGATAAATTATTGTATTACTGTGTTGAGGGGGCAGAAATACAATTAAGACTGATGGTTCCAAAAAAATATCAGGACATGGTGCTGCAGCAATTTCACGAGAGCTGTGCGCACTGGGGACCAGATAAGACATACAAGCTCATAACCAACAAGTATCATTGGGTAGGGTTGTACAGGGATGTTTTAAGTCATATTGATAAATGTGTACCATGCAAGGAGAGAATGCTAAAACAACACAGCACTCCATTGCAGGAAATGGATAAGGTGACATATCCATTTCAAAAGGTTGGTATTGACACATGCGGACCTTATCCAACCACACTGCAGGGCAACCGCTATATTTTAACTATAGTTGATATATATAGTGGGTGGCCAGAAGCTTTTGCTATTCCAGATAAATCTGCAGAAACCATTGCCAACATCATTTTGGATGAGCTGATTCCGAGACATTCCTGTCCAGTCACCATAGTGACGGACAATGGGACGGAATTCAAGAATTCAGTAATGGAAACATTATGTCAGAATTTGAATATTAAGCATATTTTTACATCTACTTATCATCCAGAAGGTAATGGGAAAACGGAACGGTTCCACAGAGTCATGAATGATATGTTGTCAAAACAAGCCTCTGACAGGCTAGAGAGATGGGATTTAAGTCTCCCACAAGTTCTGGCAGCATATAGAGTGGGTGTGAGTGATAGCACTCAATATGCACCGTTTTTCCTTTTGTACACACGTGACCCTGTACTACCTATTGACAATCTTTTACGTCCCAGGAGGAAGTACTTGGGTGATCAACATCATCAACTAGCTTTGGAGCGCCAGCATGAGGCCTTCGTCAAGGTAAGACATAATCTCCAGCAAGCTAGAAGGAAGCAGGCATTTTACCATGACAAACGTGCTAGGGATAAAGAATATGAAGTTGGTGACCCGGTGTATCTCTACAACAATCAACGTCAGAGTAAGTTGGAAAAACGTTGGCAGAGTCACTACCGCATTGTCACCAAACATAGTTCTTATACCTACACGATTAAACACCAACTTACAGGCGATGTACGGAAAGTGCATGCTAAACATCTAGAGAGGGCTAATATATCAGACTGGCCCATGCCTGCTCCTAGAAAAATAAATGACAGAGCCGCTAAGTATGTTGTCCCACCAGTGGTAAGTACCGAAACAGAGCAAGATAGTGAACAAACAGAGCTATACACCCCTCCCGTCGCATCTGATTCAGAGGACAATCTCCCCTTGTCTAAGTTAAGACAACGGTTACGAGATGCTGATAGTTATTCAGATACGACAGAAATGTTAAGTGACATGAGAAGTGAGAATAAGGTAAGTGCCATTTGGATCGAGCAAAAGAAAATTGCTAAGGCACGTGATACATATACGCGTTTACGAGACCAGCGTAAACAAAAGCGTCATATGGAATAAGGTCAGGAGTAAGTGATTAAGGTTTGATAATCTTCATGAGACGAAATTATCAATTCGATAACAAGGAAACAGTCGACTTGAAATAAAGGTAAGTTGATAATTTAAAGAGAAATAAATTATCAATACGGAATAAAAGGATGATAATAGGGATATCAATAAGAAGGTAAGTTGATAAATTAAAGAGAATAAATTATCAATGAAGGTATATAGTTCTCCCGTGAGCAAGGAAATGTGGATATCAGTTGGGAGTTACGCTGATATGTAATTAAAGTTGATAACTTTCAGGAGAAGAAATTATCAACACATGAGAGAGTTTAAATGGGTTTAATTTTAAGAGAAAAAAAATAAACCAACGTACGAGCATCAGGTAAGAAAAAAAAAATGTTATTGTGTTACAGTGCTAGAGCTTTGCTAACTCATGGCGGCTGGAGGCATAATAATATTGGTGGCTGCAATGCTCATGGCAGTGATGCCTGACGCATGTGAATCCCAGAAGGTGAGCGAAAACGTGATATTTAGGAAGACAAGAGAAGTATCAATTACACAGGCGCGGTGGTTATTTACATTTGTCATTGACTTGGGAGCATATGAATCATTTGCTAAACAGATAAGAGTGGAATTATTCAAGAGTGAGGAGGTTCTGGAGAATCTTAAGTTAGTTCCAGATGATACTTGAAATTAAGGAATCTCTGGATAAAGCACTGTTATATCTAGAAACTATTAAACTACAATTAAATCAACTAGCCTTAGGACATTTATCACCATCCGTGATTTCACCTAAACAATTACAGGACATATTATATGATATTCAGAAACATATTCCAGAATATTTATCTCCACCACAAGATCCCAAAACAATATGGTATTATTATCAATCTTTAACGACTGTGACAATAATTAAGGGAAAGAAATTGCTCACTCTGGTGAGTCTACCTTTGATAGATACAAATTCGCGATATGAATTGTACCAGATTTTTAACTTACCAGTACCGTATAACCTGACGCGGATGACAGCTCAATACGAGCTTGAAACCAAGCATCTGGCGGTGAACATTAAACGTACGCAATACATGTTGTTATCTGACACTGATTTCCTCCAATGTGCGGCTCCTCGAACTAGTTTCTGCGCTTTGAGAAAGCCCTCTTTTCCATTACATGATTCTCAGAGATGTGTTACGGCACTTTTCTTAAAAGATGTTGAGAGAATTGAAAATTTTTGTAAAACAATTGTCACTTTAAACAATAAGCTGCCGATAGCACTATATATTTCAGACGGGACATGGGTAGTGATTACAGTAGAACCCATTGTTTTCACGGTTATGTGTGTTGGCAATAAACGCTATCAGACTACAGTTCGTCCAGCTGTATCGTATGTTGCTCTGAACATGTCATGCCATGCTTTCTCAGATCAAATGACTTTACCACCCTATTACTATCACGAATCAGAATATCATTTGAAATCTAGGCAAGTTGACTTACTTCATTTGAAGAAATTTACGGGTGACATTGTGTGGGGACCGCTCGACGAATTAGGTGACGACATAGATCTAATAGATGAAATCAATAGATTACCCAAATTAAATGACATAGATGACATTCCTTTAAGTCAATTGATAGAGAAGTTACATCAGACTAAGATTGTAGCTATGACACCAGTACAGAAACGCCACAGGTATGTTACCTTCACACTGGGAGGATTGATGATTTTGTTAATGACCGGGGTAGGTGCAGTGGGCATAGTATACTGGAGATACCCTGGGATATTAATAAATTGTTTCAAAAAATTGAAAAAACGCAGCCTAGTATTTATAACACCTGCAAGTGCCCAAACATCAAGTGGTGAGAACACGGAGGTGTTGGCGCTGTCTGAGACGGTCAGAGGTCCAATCAGACTGGCTTCCTGATGACTGGATGGTAGTGCACGTGTGTAGGAGACGTCCTATAAGATACATTGATAATCGTGAGATTATATTGATTGTATATAAACTATGTTCCAGAGGCAGAGAATGCTGAGAAGTGTATTTAAAATGTAAATTGTAAGTAAAGCATCATATATGATTTTAGAGTGTATTCCACTCAAGACATTGTTCCAGAGAAGAGGATGATATACTTATATATTGGATAAACCTGATATCATAATGACTGTAACTATGCAATAACTATGTTCCAGACACCGTATATGCTGGGAAGTGATGTTTAAAATGTAAATTGTAAGTAAAACATCATATATGATTTTAGAGTGTATTCCACTCAAGACATTGTTCCAGAGAAGAGGATGACAATACATATACATTGTTTAAGTAAAAATAATTTATATTTGTATAAGAAAAATATAGGTGGAAGATGTGCGCACCTCCGAAACTTATATTTTTATTTTTTTTATATGATTTTACTAATCATAGGGATTTTAAGGGATTGAAATATGGAATTCAAGCGTGTGAACAAGTTGGATTCCATAGGGGGAGGTATGTAACAATGTAAAGTAACAGGTGGCTAAATTGGGGTTTCGGTAAGTAAAGGGTAGAATAAACATGCTGTCCTGGGCTGTTTACATGTGAACCACATGGTGGAGACGGTACTGCGACAAGTACTAATTGTCATACAGGACGTCCCCTATTTCTAGAGGCCTGTGTGAGTCGGTTCTGGAAAACAGCCCAGGAATGTGAATGTATATCAAAGTAAGGATCCTGATTGGTGGAGATGTCATTTCATCACAGGAAGGGACCGCGCCCGTCGGGATCCGCTATAAAGGAAGGCGCCCACAGTCTTCGAGAGGAAATTCAGAAGGAAATTCAGAGGGAAATTCAGGGAGAAGTCAGAGAGAAATTGGGGAGTATTGTAACAGAGACGTTTCGGGTTTGGCTAAGTTTAGTGGGAGTTGCTTCGGTATCTAACATCTTGTAGATCACTGAAGCAACAGCAAAATTACACAACGAGATATAAGTACTAACATCAGTGTACTGAGAAATTGAATGTTTTTTGTTTAATATATATTTTATATATATTCAAGAGTTAATTTAAGTTTATCCACGAGTGTTGTGTTTGCCGTGCCAGAGCATTTGGACAACCGACGATAGCGTGTCAACATATCACGGATAAGACCCGTTTACATCGGTGCCGTGACCAGGATTTGTGTCACGGATAAAACCAGTTTACATTGGTGCCGTGACCAGGATTTGTGTCACGGATAAAACCAGTTTACAAATACAGCTGTATCTATAGCTCTACTAACTGATGGGTTGTCCATGTATCAACCATCTAAAAACACAAATATAATAAATAATAAAAACAATACTGATGGGTTCTCTGTGCAGGTACTGCCTAAAATATATACACTGTACACGTATACAACAATAAAGACCACAGTTGAATTATAGCTGTCAGTGACTAAAGTTGCATATACAGTTCAACTGTATGTACAGATCTAGTACCGTAGCTGATGACTAGTGTGTGCATCAACGGTCTAAAAACACATATACAATAATAACTACAGTGGTTCTGTGTTTACCTTATTACTGACTATATTAGCCAGGTTACTAATCGCCTTGGCACAACTTTCTCTAACGTGGGTTTGTGTTTCTCCAGATAAAGATGACATATCTTGATCACATCTTGCAGTCAATGCACAAACACTGTCAATAAAAAATATAAACTTGTAAAATTGTAAAAAAAACAACTCACATTTGTCATATATTCCCCCCAAAAATGTACATAGTCAGTGCTCGTGCACCTAGCCATGTATGAAAACTAAGATTTTTAAAGGTTTTTCATTACTCAAATTTCAAATGTCACTGAAATCATGCATGCCTTTGCAGGCGCAGATACAGAGGGAGGGTGCATGCCCACCCCTTTTTGCGCCAAATCCTTTAAAAAGTCCTTTACATTGGCCCAAAAAATCTTGGGAGCGAGCAAACCCCCTCCTTTTTCAAATCCTGGATCCGCCCCTGTTTTGCTTCCAATTTGGAATATAAGCATCGCCATCCGGAGGCCATGTGATCTGTCATACATCGGGTTGTCACACATCGAAATGCTGTCAAGAGTTCAGCTACATATAACCAGAACATTACATGTACACAAATACCGTGCAAGCACTCAAACACCCTTCAGCTGATGCAGTGCAAGTACAAAACTGGCGCAATTGTGGAAAATTCAATTCATTTCAAGATAACAAAAAAATCATATTGTAATTTTCAATGCTTTTCAAGTTCAATTCTTTTCTAGATAAAAGAAAATCATATTTTGATACGTAATGCCTTTCAAGGCCTAAAAACAATAGGTTAAAAATCACTATATTTTGAAGTTTTTAAAATGAATAACCAGACTCACGTGTCAATGAGAAGTTTACATAGCTGTTCATCTTGAGTATATCTGTGCATTACAGCTGTCATTTGTGGCAGTAGGACGTGTGTTTGTGAAGTGGGAGCGGATTCTATAAACCCGACCAGGCACGTGTGACATTCTGTGAGGAAATGACGCTCAACCTGCAAATATACAAACGTGAAAGACAGATAATTTGGACTAACCCTGCAAACACATGATGAGCCAATGCTGTGTTAATGTTGGGCCCGCGTCGTAGTCAATGGTCCAACATTAAACCAGCTTTGGGTCAATGCACTTTGCTTGTAGTGAAAGAGTAGACTAAGTCTGTCTTACATTGATTTACTATTATAATACCACATTATTTTCCTTGATTCCACAGTCATTAATCAACCAATTTTAATGATTGTTTTACCATTGTGTATTTGACTTCCTAGATGTCTCTATAGATTTATTTAAAGAAAATTTTTGACAAAATTATTAGCGTTTACTAGTTTTTTAATAAAAAAGGCAGAAATAAAACTGAACTAAAAGCTATTATAAAAAGACAGAAAACAGAACAATAAGATCTATAACTGTAAGAGTAATTACCTGTTGAGAACAGATCTGGTGATTTCCTGGTTTGACACAACAGCTGAAATACAACACAAGAAATATAATCATATATGTATAGCATGACATAATGTGATGAGCCTAGGCTTTAATCGCAGAAGAGAAATTTTATTATCAATATTTCTACAAAAATAAATCCAGTGTTCACATTTAACATGCAATCTACTGAAATAGCTCAAATATATCAATACTTAGCTAATATATGTGTTTCTTTATTTTAAAAAGAAGATATTTTGTATTCAAAATGCAGACACTAGCCCAACTTTACAATAACTTTGGATGAACGTCTCTTGTTTGCTGGGTAAACACTGATATATATCAAATTACACTTTCTGTCAATAGTACTATTCTATTTACGTCCTGATATACGAGTACAAATGCCAGCAAACACAACACATTGAAACTGAGCTGTTTTATCGTTAGTGTACTGTCTACGACTTTGCTCCAACATTAAGCGGACACTGGGTCAAAGTATTGTGTTTGCTGGGATGCCCATAGCCATAAATACCATCTCACCTGAGGAATCCATCTACTGGCATCACTGACACCTGTTCCACCACAGCTTTATTTCCCGTCCAGCCTGATGATGGCGCTTGTTGCTCTAAGATGCTCTGTAGTGTAGCAATCATACTCTGCTCTATTCTAGACTTCTGTAATAATAATAAAATTAAAACTTTATTTATATGTATTTAAAACAAAATGATATTTACAAGAAATAGTCTTCCAAAACTTAACTTTCTGGGTTAATTTTGCTTAGTTTTGCTTAGCACAAATTTGTTTTGCTAATGATATTATTACAAATGTTTTCATATTATTACAAACTTTTCACATTTATTAAAGACCTCATAATCAGTGATATTATTCTGATATGTATGTTCACGATAACATTTCTTTCAAAAAATATGTTTTCAAATGTGAATTCTGCTATATTTTTGGCCCAAGAAAAATTTTGTGACATCCAATAAAATGAATAGAATTTTTTCTACACAGACTTAGATGACTTTCAATTTTTTTTATCAGATTAGTTGTGAAACACGTTGAGATAAACAAACCTCGTCTGCCGCAATGTTGAAGTGAGTGTGGACGATCATTAATATCTGAAGAGTAACAACAGTCAGCTTGTCTCTGATTGGACGCATCATTATATCATGAATAATGCCCACAGATTTAGAGAGTTTGTGTCGTATGTTCTCCACGATACACCTTATCATTCCGCAACACATGTTACGATCCTGAAACAAATTGAAACAATGGAATACGATTCAAAGAATAGTTATTGAACTTATTATATTGCCATCTTGATGTTGAAAATTTGTATGTTCATCTTTGAAAAGTGGCAGATGACCCTTTTCAATACAAAGGGGACAATTTATAATCCTCTAACTGCTGGTCCCGATTATATTCAGGGTTTTTTCATTTTTTATTAGTACTTTAAATACCAGCTTTTGAACATGGTAAATATAAAAGTGATCAACAAGATTTCAAAATAGTTGACCTCCATTTTGTCAAATCTGAATAATTTTCACTCACTTGTAGTTGTTCCAGTCACAGCTTCAGGTGGGTGAAAATTACAATTAAACAATTTGGAGGTTGGAGGGCTATATTCCAGGTTTGTATAAGAAAAAGTTACACTTAAAAGCTATTGCTGGCTATCTCAGTAGTCTTTAGAATACTCACCTGCCACGTTGGGGGAGGATCATGTACTAGCTCCTGCAGACGGGTGGCGTGCTCTAGTGAGTACTTTATCATCAGACAAGCTCCGTACGTGCTGATACTAGTCGTAGGCTTTAGACGCTCATCTAGGATATCACAGAGTAAATTCATGTCATACCAGCGCATCACCTCAGCGACCACCGGCAACAGCTACAACACAATGAATAGTAAATACCACCGGCAACAGCTACAACACAATGAATAGTAAATACCACCGGCAACAGCTACAACACAATGAATAGTAAAAACCACCGGCAACAGCTACAACACAATGAATAGTAACAGCTACAACACAATGAAAAGTAAATACCACAGGCAACAGCTACAACACAACACAATGAATAGTGATTACCACCGGCAACAGCTACAGCACAACACAATGAATAGTAAATACCACCGGCAACAGCTACAACACAACACAATGAATAGTGAATACCACAAGCAACAGCTACAACACAACACAATGAATAGTAAATACCACCGGCAACAGCTACAACACAACACAATGAATAGTAAATACCACCGGCAACAGCTACAACACAACACAATGAATAGTAAATACCACCGGCAACAGCTACAACACAACACAATGAATAGTAAATACCACCGGCAACAGCTACAACACAACACAATGAATAGTGAATACCACAAGCAACAGCTACAACACAACACAATGAATAGTAAATACCACCGGCAGCAGTTACAACACAACACAATGAATAGTAAATAGCACCGGCAACAGCTACAACACAACACAATGAATAGTAAATACCACCGGCAACAGTTACAACACAACACAATGAATAGTAAATACCACCAGTAACAGCTACAACACAACACAATGAATAGTAAATACCACCGGCAACAGCTACAACACAACACAATGAATAGTAAATAGCACCGGCAACAGCTACAACACAACACAATGAATAGTAAATAGCACCGGCAACAGCTACAACACAACACAATGAATAGTAAATACCACAGGCAACAGCTACAACACAACACAATGAATAGTAAATAGCACCGGCAACAGCTACAACACAACACAATGAATAGTAAATAGCACCGGCAACAGCTACAACACAACACAATGAATAGTAAATACCACCGGCAACAGTTACAACACAACACAATGAATAGTAAATACCACCGGCAACAGCTACAACACAACACAATGAATAGTAAATACCACCGGCAACAGTTACAACACAACACAATGAATAGTAAATACCACCGGCAACAGCTACAACACAACACAATGAATAGTAAATAGCACAGGCAACAGCTACAACACAACACAATGAATAGTAAATACCACCGGCAACAGTTACAACACAACACAATGAATAGTAAATACCACCGGCAACAGCTACAACACAACACAATGAATAGTAAATAGCACAGGCAACAGCTACAACACAACACAATGAATAGTAAATACCACCGGCAACAGTTACAACACAACACAATGAATAGTAAATACCACCGGCAACAGCTACAACACAACACAATGAATAGTAAATACCACCGGCAACAGCTACAACACAACACAATGAATAGTAAATACCACCGGCAACAGCTACAACACAACACAATGAATAGTAAATACCACCGGCAACAGCTACAACACAACACAATGAATAGTAAATACCACCGGCAACAGCTACAACACAACACAATGAATAGTAAATACCACCGGCAACAGCTACAACACAACACAATGAACAGTAAATAACACAGGCAACAGTTACAACACAACACAATGAATAGTAAATACCACCGGCAACAGCTACAACACAACACAATGAATAGTAAATACCACCGGCAACAGCTACAACACAACACAATGAATAGTAAATACCACCGGCAACAGCTACAACACAACACAATGAATAGTAAATAGCACCGGCAACAGCTACAACACAACACAATGAATAGTAAATAACACAGGCAACAGTTACAACACAAGACAATGAATAGTAAATACCACCAGCAACAGCTACAACACAACACAATGAATAGTAAATAGCACAGGCAACAGTTACAACACAACACAATGAATAGTAAATAGCACCGGCAACAGCTACAACACAACACAATGAATAGTAAATACCACCGGCAACAGCTACAACACAACACAATGAATAGTAAATACCACCGGCAACAGTTACAACACAACACAATGAATAGTAAATACCACCGGCAACAGCTACAACACAACACAATGAATAGTAAATAGCACAGGCAACAGCTACAACACAACACAATGAATAGTAAATACCACCGGCAACAGCTACAACACAACACAATGAATAGTGAATACCACAAGCAACAGCTACAACACAAAACAATGAATAGTAAATACCACCGGCAACAGCTACAACACAACACAATGAATAGTAAATAGCACAGGCAACAGCTACAACACAACACAATGAATAGTAAATACCACCGGCAACAGCTACAACACAACACAATGAATAGTAAATACCACCGGTAACAGCTACAACACAACACAATGAATAGTGAATACCACAAGCAACAGCTACAACACAACACAATGAATAGTAAATACCACCGGCAACAGCTACAACACAACACAATGAATAGTAAATAGCACAGGCAACAGCTACAAAGCAATACAAAATCCTAAGAATACTTATATAGCATTGATTAGAAAAGCTATTCAAAAAAGTTGTTGATAACTATTAAATATTTTATTAACCAAATAAAGTGAAAAAAACAGATTAAAAAAAATACTTAATGGTAAAGTCATAAATCTGCAATATGCCTATACATTTAATCTATGCATCACAACGGGTCAATTTCTTCTCCTGATACTCCTTAACTTGTTGTCTGTGAGGTTATGATGGAAAATTGCAAAATAAAGTCGCCCAACGTCAATTCAATATTAGTTTTTTTGCTTCCTGATTCTAAGCTCAAGTGACATACGTCTGAGTTCTGAGCTCACCTGTTGTGACATACGTCTGAGTTCCCAGCGAGACGAGGTGACACACTCCATGCAGTGATACATGATACGACTGAGCAGGCTACCCAGGCGAGGTAGACAATCACTGAAACAACAGGGGAGGGTAAACAATAAACAACAGGCGAGGTAAACAATCACTGTAAAAGTCTCATGATCTCTAGATAAATAATTTAAATTAACAAAATTAACAAAATGACATTAGAGACTATTTGATTCTAAGTAAAATAGAACCTTCCATGCTTTGGGCACTCCAAAATGAAGCTTACTATACCTTAGAGACAGGACTGACTCGGCACTAACAGTTGCTTAAATGCACGGGGCAACTGATTTTGGGTGGAGAAATCGGGCCACTGGCAAGGGCTTCAAATTTGCACCATTTCAAACTTGAGTGACCATCTGCTACTTCCAGTGACATTGTTATTGATTATATGGCACTGGCATATATATGCCAATTAAACTTTCTTTGCTGGCAAGTCAAGCAAGTGATAAATTGGGGGGGGGGGTGTTTGGCAAGTACCGAGAAAACAATTTTTGCTCTTTTGTCAAGGAAATCAAATTAGTTAGAATCTAGCCCTGAGAGACATTAAGAGAATAATTATTCAGGTCAATAATGCTCTGCTTTAATTGAATATTTATTTTCGTAGTGATGAGCCATTATAAATATTGTAAACTTTTTAGTCACAGTGATTTTTGATGTTCCGACTCTGAAGTCAAAATTTGATCCCATCACTCAAAACTTGAATAAACCTATCACCATGATCTATAAAGTTAATAGCAGGAGATAAAGTTAATTGGAGGGGACTCTGAAATGACATTTTTTATGCAAATGAATCTTCTATATAGGGCCACATGTACTGTGAGTTCCTTTTTCTAGTGCTCAGGAGTGTCTGCCCATAGCAGGTTCCATTGTACTCAGAATAAAATAGTTAACTTTTCTAAGCACAAAACACAACAATAATCATGTTGAAAATAAGTAATTCATGGTTCCAAAAATAAATACGAAAGCAATAAAATATACTATTCTAAAGTATACTAAACAATTGTTTTTCAACCCTTCTGCTGCTCAATTGTTTGTTTCTATTTTTCATCATTTGAAGCTGGAATTGCTAACGTAATTTCCATCTTCAAATGACGAAAAATATTTATATTTATGAAAAAATAGACATCTCCAATATTGAATTAACTGAGCATCTACAAAAACTATGCTATCAAATTTAGTGATATTTCTATTGATCTAAAACATGCTTGAAGCCCTATATATACGGTGCCGGCAGCACAAGGGTGAAACTATATGACGTTTTGACGAGTGATAGTGATTTGTGCTATAACGATGCTCGCCTGTAGTAGTAAATTATATTAACTTTGGGACAGTTGATGTTCTGACTTGCTTATGTATGCCTTTTTCACATACTGATGAAAAGGAGCAGACATCGGCAAAATTAAAAACATTATTAAATGTGAAATATGTCTCATAACAGTGTAATTGAAATATATATGTCGCCTCCAAATAGACAAAACTTAATAATTTTCACTCTTTCGAAGCTGTGGATCTTGTCCGCGAGATACAGCTTAAAGGCAAGGTTCCCGCCAGAGGTGGGGGTGTGGGGGATGACTGCGGAACCCACTCAGCACCACAGGAGGGGGGAGAAATATCCCCCCTGTTGGCAAGGAAAATAAAAAATAATTTCACATTTTGGGGTCATTTCATTTAACAAGTGCAAATCAGAGGGATTTGGTAGCTGCCACGATTTTCCTGAGAAACAAATCAGTTCCAAAAATGGCCCGATATTCTCAAAATGTTTTGCAGATCATGCTCATGAATGCAATTGTAAGATTAGAAGTCCTTTAGTCAAAAACTTTTCACATTAGCGTCCGGAAACCGTCAATTTTGGCAGATTTTCGTAAGTTTTTTTTTTCCACCAGAAAGACGATAATGGGCCGATTTTCGTGAAAAATCAATAAGGTCTGGCCCTAACCCCCATGAGTGTAAGTGCCAGGTTAGACGTTGATTGGTCTAAAACTTTTCACATTAGCGTCCGGAAAACTCAATTTTGGCCGATTTTCTTATGTTTTTTGGCCACCAGAGGGCCGATTTTCGTGAAAAACTAATCAGGTCTGGCCTTAAACCCCCATGAGTGTTAGTGCCAGGTTAGAAGTTGATTGGTCAAGAAACTTTGATTATAGTGCCCGGAAACCAAGTGTTACAGACAGACGACAGACAGACAACGGCGTCTATAGAGCTGCTAGGTCGCAGCTAAAAATAGGCCATTTTAAACACTGAAATTTAAAAATCTGATTTTTTTTTTTTGGGAGGACCCCCATTACCCCCACCCTTCTTGGACCCCCCGTTCAAGTGA
Organism: Flabesymbios commensalis; assembly: GCA_964017125.1. NCBI lineage: Eukaryota > Metazoa > Annelida > Polychaeta > Terebellida > Flabelligeridae > Flabesymbios > Flabesymbios commensalis. The sequence continues at coordinate 85,254,741 of OZ024909.1, forward strand.
GTTAAAAGCTATATAATTATATGTACTTAGGATATGATACGTACTGTGATTTCTTCGCAGCGTCTTCTGCATCGCTCTAAAAAATCATATTGAATAAAGATTAAAGTGCTGATATCTCAACAGTACTGATATCTCAACAGTAAAAGTTTAGTTACTAATGTTGAGAACATATAGATTAGAAAATCATATTGAATAAACATTAACCTTTAGAGCACTGATGTCGACTACAGTAGACATTCTGTCTTTTTCTTAGCACCTGTATAACCAGTTGTTAAAAATAAAAAATGCTTTCAATCTTGAAACACTGATATATGTTGGAACCTAAATTTCACAAATCACATAAATTTTCAGTCATTTGAAGTTGTGGATCGCGGTAGCGAGACACAATTTCAAGTGACTGAAAATTTAAATTTTTTTACTTAGTGCTCTAAGGGTTACAGTACTGATATCTCAACAGCAACAGTTTAGTTACTAATTTTCAGAACATATAGATTACAAAGGAAACATTATCACCCTAAGTGATTATTTTATGATTATATTGACTGGAGGATTATCATTTTGACTGACTATCAAAGAAATACAACAAATGTCAAAGATAATGTGAAATACAACTCTAGTGAATCAATGATTTACAGGTTTCGTTTGTTGTTTGGATTAGCATGCTTTTAAAAAGTGAATAAGTTAGTAAATATTACGCTGAGAAAGATACAGATCATTAGAATATCATCATCTCTCTAAATTTATTATGAGACATGCCAAGTTAGAATGCAGGAAAATAATAATAAGATTACAGAAGATTGACGAAGATTGACCCTAAGGTGGTTCCACGACATGGCTGACCACACACCCGGGAAAATGTTGATTTTGATATAAATTTCAGGTAAGCGTGAAATGTGTAAAATTTGGAAGATTGACAGGGTAATTCGGAAGACAGGAAATCAGGTGGAAAATCGGGGATTTCCACAAAAATCGAGAGACTTGGCGTCTCTGTATTATATATCAGTGTTTTAATATGACAAACGGTGAACACTTTCAACAAATTTTCATTCACAATGAACTGTGAATTTTCACTGCAATTGCCACCTCATATTACAACATTGCTTAAATATATACGTATAAGTAACACAACCAAATATAAAAAACTTGAAAAACATCCTGATTTTGCAAGATTGTTCTTTTTATTTAAATTGAATTTAAAAATAGCCACAAAGTTAATGGGTGTTATGATAACATTACAATTGCTTGATACCTGTGAGGCTCTATCTGAGTTGAGAGTTTGCATCAGTAGTGATGTGGTGTGTGTTGATGTAGATCTCGTTAGTACATTTCTGCCGGTATATTTGGGTTTACCCTCAGGGCTACCAGCTCCACCATTACGATAGTATGAGAAGTGACGTCCCAGGGTGTGAATGGACGGGGAGCCTCCGGATATCGTGGGCATCCTAAAAAAAAAAAAAGCAAACATTTTTAATTCTGTGCCATGTTTCTTTTTACCCTCATGGCACAGAATTATTTTTGTTTAAACCATAGAGACTAAAAAGTTTGCTCAATTTGAAATCATTATAAATGTCTTACTTGGTTCTTTCCGGTTCATTTGAATACCTATGTTATGGGTCTATGGCCATTACAAATATATTAATTCTTTCAGTGCGGGGATCAGCTTTATACGTCAGAATCTGACGTTTACAGACGATCCCCATGCTGAAAGGGTTGAATAAAGTATTGTCCATGGCGACATTTCTTGGAAATTATTCAGTTTGTAATTGTAATTTAGGTCTTGAAAATAAAATACAGCATCAAATCTTATATGAATTATGTTCAGTAAAGTATTCTCTACTTATTAAAAGTATTTGCAGATAACTACAGGTCTGCACTGCAAACTTAAAAAAATCTGGTAAATTACATTGAATGCTGACTTCTGAAGAAATATTTTGGAAAAAAATGCCACATTGTTATTTGCTAAATATATGGCGCAACAGACACTTACAAAAAAATGGAAGTGAGAATTGGTAGGCCAAGCTGAGAGTGGGAAAAGGTAATAGGCGGGTTTTTGGAGGCTACTCAGGTAGGCCTGGTCTACATATCCAGTCTATCAGTCTATATGCATCAGAATAATCCATCCAACCACTTAATTCAAGTTAAAAATCACAACTTACAAAGTCACTCGTTTATGTTTGAAAATTATTCATTCATCAGAATTTAATTTTTTTCTAGAGTATTGCTTGTGTTGATTGACCAATAAAACATGTTTATTTTCCAGAATGCAGCCGATAACAAAATATATGTCAATGTTTGGTAGTTTTGACAGCTATTTACTGTCAAATAATAACATTTTCTAACAGAGATAAAGTAAAGTATACATTAAACATTAATACAAAGTGACAGACAATTTAAAGTGAGCAAAAAATTCAATTCTATAACTTATGTATAATGAATCTAACAAAAATGGTTACTAAGACAAAAATTGCTTTTCACAACACAACATAAGCTCCCAATATATAGGTTGGAGGGGATACATGATATTTCACCAATATACATATGACAACAATCAGTTAATCAAGCCATGCACCCCTTGCACATTGTACAAACAACATAGTGACTAGTGGTAAATACCGTTTAATCTGTTCTCTATGCCTTCTGCAGCGATTAACAAAGTATATGTATATTGAACTGCCTGATGTACACATGGTAAATCCACACAGGGCATACATTAGATAGATACATGCATCTGCAGCTTAACTCTTAGATCATTGAGCTATTCAATTTACGCTTTCATTAATTCTTTTAGTGCGAGGACCGTCTTTATATGTCAGAATCTGACATCTACAGATAGCAGATTCCGACGTATACAGGGGCTAATTAAGTTATTTACAATATATTTCTGTCTTGCCATTGTAGGTTAAAGAATGTACAATGTACAACACAATAGGTAGTTTACTTGAACTCACGATTAGGGTATTCAAAAAATTTTAAAGTTCCTTCTCAGGTTTTTGATGATATTGCCACATGTGGCAGACTATGTCTACATTTTTTGGAAAAAGTGAATCTAAGTTTTCAAAGCTTTTTAAAAAAACATGGCACTATGAGTGAATATTGCTTTACACAGCTTTCAGCAAAATGTGGCAACTCCGACGTCAGGACAATTCTCAGGCTGCTGCTATTTCATGACAAAAACACTTACAGCGCTGAAATAATTTTGCATAAACCATAGAGACCAAAGGTATTTCTCAATTTGAAGTCATCATAAATGGCTTAGCTGGCTCTTTTTTTTTTTTTTTGTCATAGTTAGCTCTTTCTGGTTCATTTGAATACCTATGTTATGGGTCTACGGTCATTATAAATATTTAATTCTTTCAGTGTGGGGACTGACTTTAGATGTCAGTTTCCACAAACCACAACCAAACTGAATTAGTCACCATGGCAGGCACGGAAATCAAGTACTCTGTGATGGGAATTGATATAGACAAAAGAGAAAATAAATAGTATATCTGACCTCTGTTGTGTTGATTCTGAGAGGAGATCTGCAGCTCCGGCGCTCGAGCTCACAGGACTACAGCTAACTCTGGTCTGGTAACACAGTATCAGTGTAAATAGGATTACTTGGATTAACTTTCTTGGACGCTGGCCAACCAAACCAACATTGGGTGAATTAAAGAGCTGAATTTTTTAATGAAAACCATGGGGAGCCGAATGTTTTTTTTCAATATGAAATCATCATAAATGTTTGCATCACATTAGTTTGCACTGCTTTATTTAAAGGGACTGGCCCAGGCTAAAATCATAAAAAAATTGGTGATTTTATTTCGGGTTCTTAATATGACCATATGATGTAAACATGTACATAGACTAGAACTGCAAATTTTTATAATTTTGTGCTGCGCATTCACCAGTTAGGCTAGATTTAGAGACGAAATTCCCGCATTTCCTATTTTTGACATGGTTGTCAATAATTACAAATCAGGAATTTCGTCTCTATATCTAGCCTAACTGGTGAATGCGCAGCACAAAAATTATAAAAATTTGCAGTTTTAGTCTATGTACATGTTTACATCATATGGTCATATTAAGAACCCAAAATAAAATCACCGATTTTTTTATGATTTTAGCGTGGGCCAGTCCCTTTAAATACCTATGTTATGGGTATATAAATATTTTAATTCTTACAGCACAGGGATCGATTCCCGCGGGGATTGATCCCCGTGCTGTAAGGGTTAAAATGTTTAAACTATAGTTGTAGTCAACTTCCACCAGCATTGGGTGTTTTTCGCTGATTTCTTAGTCAATTCTAAATCAATTTTCATGAAATTTTGCAAGCATTCTTTTCAACTATTCCGGCGCCTACCCTGAAAATTTTGTGAAATTTGAATGAATATGTCAAAAGTTAGACCATTTGACATGTAGTGGAATTTCGTGAGTACAGCTGATAGCGTGCAATGGGTTTATAGGGGAGCGTCATAATTTGCAAAAACTACATGTCAAATGGTCTAACTTTTAAACTACATAATATTTTTCCCTGAAATTTTCAGGGCAGGTGCCGTAAGACTAGAAACTAACGCTTGTCAAATTTAATGAAAATCGGATGAAAATTGTTTGAGCAATGAGCGAAAAACATGCAACGTGAAAGTGACAGATTTAAGTGACTTTTACTATATACAGCCATGGAATGTCAAAAGGCAGTAAATAAAAGTAGGCTTATAATGCGATGTAAAGTTAAAAGGGAGTAACTGCCTACTTCAAAATTGAGCAGTTACTGCTTTTCAACTTTGTGCTGATCTGACCAGCATAAAGTAACACTGTATCATTATAGCTACAGAAAAGTGAGAATTAAAATGAATAAAATAAATTGCATTAAGCTATCATTTTATTAGGAATAAAGTTATAAACAATAAAACAATGCAAAATTAAAAGGCAGTAACTGCTCACTTGAAAAGTGAGCAGATACTGCCTTTTTGCTTTGTATTGCCCAACAACAAATAGCTCAACAAATAGGCTCATAAATAGTCCTTTATCATTATAATTATCACACAGTACTGCAAGAATGATTGAATGAATACCTGAATAGATCAGTTAATTATTAATTATGTTCTCTTAATATATAACCCTGATTGAAATATTGAAACTGAAAACAGCTCTATACTGTTGCACCATACAGAAATACATATAATTTATGTATAAATCATTAACGGATTAAGCACTAGATCAACTACAATCATATTAATTTGCACTAAAAATATTTTATCAAATTACAAATTAACACATCATCTCGCTAATTTGCCTCACACAAAAGAAAATTTAACAAACATCATTATATTAGTCCAATACCCATGAGCCAGTCTCTAAATCTTCTCAATAATTTTTTAACTCTTAGTGGTATTATCAATAATTATCATGAAGTGTGAACTTTTACTAATTTTCCACAATGGATAATTATAAATCTTAGTGAGTGGTTTATTTGTGTTAAAATATGATCTACAAATTGAGCAACAAATAATGATAGTGTATATTTATAACACACTCAGTTGTAGCTCAACTTCAAGGTGAACCAAACTTTGTACACACTTGTGAAAGTTAAACGTGATTTGCACCATACACAGCCTGGGAGCAAGATAACTGAAGCATTGTACGTGATTTATGTACATTTATTACAAGCTGGGTGGTAAAAGGAAAGTATACAACCATGAAGAAAGTGTTTCATAAGCCAAGTTGCACAAAAGCAATGTAACTTTCATTAATGAAAAAAATTATCATGATTACAGCGATTGTTGACACAGGATGATACACAATACTAAAGCCTTCATCAACGACTGACTGTGAAGCTGTGATGTGCGATGGCACACTGTAATGATCCACCAAACATGAGACCCTTGATGTGCTGAATTTTTTTTATATAAACCAAGGGACCAAAAGTTTTTTCAATTAAAAATCATTATAAATGTCTTAGTTAACTCTTTTCGCTTTATTTGAATACATATGTTTGGGTCTGCAGCCATTATAAATATTTTACTCTTTCAGTGCGTTGATATACTTTAGATTTCAGATATTGACGTCTAGAGTCTATCAAAATCTGATTTGATGCAGGGACCATATATTCCAATATCAGCCAAAATGAAATATCACTGAATTAATAAAACAGTTGATGATAGATGTTCAGTTAAGAAATTAAAACAAAAAAATAAATTTAGTATATTTTTCATAGTTTTAAATATTTTTTTTGTTGTTTCAAGCTGGAATTGTAATATCACTGAATTGATAAATTGATAAAACAGTTTGTGGTAGATGTTCAGTTAATAAAATAATTCAATAAATTATATTAAATTAAGTATATTTTCCATAGTTATAAATATTTTTTGTCAATTAAAGATGAAAATAGAAGCAAACAATCCAGCAGCAGAAAGCATGCGATGCCGGCGCAAACTAAACCAGCATCATTTCAAAGTCTCGTGTTTGTTGTGGAGTGAATACAATTATATAATGAAAATAACAAACTTCTGGAGTCACTGACAATCGCCTCCTTTCAAACTGGAAAAAGAAATACAACTAAATGATCACTCCATAAATCGTCCCCTCGGAGTTGGAAGATGCTAAACTGCCACTTTGTAAAGTGTTAGTTTAGCACCTTCTAACTCCAACGTTCCCTTTGGCAAACACATCACATTCAATGCAAAAATGCAAGATGTAGGGCCTACTAACATTTTTGCGTTCACCAAATGTTGGACCAATGTTGGACCAACATTGGGTTAATGTGAAAAAAAAATACAAATGATCACTCCATAAACGTTCCCTAACACTGAAATGCACTGCAAAAATGCCAGATGTACCGGCTTCTAAAACATTTTTAAATGTAATTAATAATAACATCTTACTGACACTACAAAATATCAACATTTCTATTCATGTATTAATCTAATTTCGAATAATAGAAAAAATAATTCATCATGGGAAAATATTGTTAGCATCAATAACTATTAACAATAATTATGAATTCACTGCATTTGTAAATCATACAAATAATATTGGTATTGCTATGTTTATCTATAAAGCAGAAGCGGACATACTATTGAAAATAGATGGAATGCAATGGAATAACTAGAAATGTTTCGCGGCAAGGCAGGTAACTGCCAACATGCAAAATCACGAACTATTCAGATTAGCAGTTTCTGAGATATTGCATACAACAAAGCCTTGCGAGTGACGACGGAGACAGCAGCGGCGGCTATCTCATGAACACATACATGAATCCCTGGGGATACATAATTATAGCTGATGAGTACACATGTATAGCAATGTATAGCACCAATATTATTTCACATAAATATAGCATAGAGGTGTACTAATCCTTCAGGTAGAAAATATTATTCCAATTAATCAAAAATTGTTAACTGCTTGCTTGTCCGATGCTGTGCAGTGTTATATGAGCAGTGTTGCAGGAGGTTTTACAGTGCAGTGATGATGTCTCAGTGTTGATTCTAGATTTTTTCAAGGACCCATTTTATACCTCTTTTCTAAGAGTGAGCTGATCTCAATTCTTATGGGCTGATAATGTGATTAAATTATTATTAAATTGGAAAAAATAAATAAGGCACCAATGCAAAAAATTCTCAGTGAAATACTGAAAAAAATTAGCTACTGCACGCAACATGATTCCGGTTCAAAATAGCATGATTAAAGCATTTGATAAAACGCAGGTAGACCTTTTTCATTCAATATGCTAGACTGATATATATATTTTGACATAAATTGCACATATGTGAGTAATTTGCCCAACTGAAGCTGTGAGCTGCTGTTGCAAGACACAAATTCAAGCGGGCAAAAAATAAATTTGCTTAGCATTTTGAAGTTTAAACATCATTTGATCAATCCTGTGCTCTAGAATCAACACTGCTGTAATACATTGATAAATAGTGAGCTGACAACACTTAGTGGGGCTTACATATACGGGGTTAGGAGGCAGGTCATGTGCAGCGCTGCAGGATGAGATGGAGTATCGAGGTCGACGTGCTCGGATTCCCACTGGTGCCACACTCCCTGCCTCACCGCTCTCCGCAGGCTTCACATGCAGTCACATCATGCTCATATTAGGTTCACATGCTCACACAACTCACATGTCAGTGTCGGGACAAAATAGTACGCTAGCTAGCTCAAGAATTATTTAACATGCCTTCCTCCTATGCAGTGTCAATATCTTAACAATATCATTTTGTCACATTGCCAAATTATCACATGCCAACATATTAAAAATCACCGTGAAAAAATTGCATGAATTACTAGGATCTTTAAAATCTTATCTTCCACTTTTCAAAGTGACAGATAAATTTCAACCCAAATGGATGATATATAAATGCAGTAATAAATTGCTGTCCCATACATCTAAATATAAAAAAATATATTAAAATAGATATGTAGAGTAAAACACACCACCCTACATCAAAAATTTACAGCATGTTAGAGTTGAATGAGTCCATATTGACTAAAAGTCAGGAATTGATGGAAAAATTGGTTTGAACATTATTGATTTGCAATTTTCTCTTCCACGTTGTAATCTGCTAGACATCCACATCATTGCTGTATACATATTTTGCTAAACAATTACAAATTTGATAAGCAAATGGGCAGAATTACATTGCATTTTTCCCTGTTTGGATAATTGATTATAAAAATTATGTAAAAGATTTGCAACGCAGCACTTAGTTAACTGCATGCATTATTTTGAAATATTTTTACCCTGCCTTGGAGTAAATTGCATGAAATTCACTAACTCTTTAAATAACTCGATCACCTATATTTTTACAGGCTCTCTGATAAATTTACTCAAAACTGACATCTATATTATAATTTGATGATTGCTTTGTTAGTTGGAAATGTTAATCACTTGAAGGAGGAAGGATGAGAAGGAGCATCAAATACAATCACCAAAGCTAGAACCGTATTATAAATAGCCTACATTTCAAACAAATCTTAAATCAAACAAAATGCCACGGCAGAATTTTCAAATGGGCTGTGATGCAGCAATTTGATAACTGTGCCACTGCAATTGAATATTTAGTTTGTGATTGGTGATCAGTTAAATAAAATATTCAATTTTGAATGTTTTTATCACTTGAATCAGTCAATTCTGTTAGCCATTCAGTTTCACCACAAAAGGTTATAAGTTTTGCTGATCGATATTATAACTACAAGCATCTCAGGATAAATGCTAGGGAATAAATTACCGGGTAAATGAAAGCTGATAGGAATTGCCACAAGATATTAGTGGTTATACCAGTCACCAGGAAATAACAAAGCTTACTTTTTTCAAATTATGTGGATCTTAAAAATATAGGTATAAACAGCTTTATGGATAAGAATGAGGTATGATGAAATAAAGGTTAATTTTAGCACGGCAAAAATGCTTAGTAATTGCGTCTTTGTACAGTTGAAGCTTAGTGTAAGGAGAATGATCACTCGGGAGTCTTACATGTGCCTTATTTCTGGGGATATCCCAGGCTGATGACTTTGTCAAGGCTAGATTTCTAGACACTAACCTAGACATATCTGTCTTTAAAGAAAACACTGTATATAGAAATCAATAGAACATATGGTTTTGAAATAAATTTCATTAAGCTGGTGAAAAAATGGTTAAAATACACTCAGCTTTAAATTTGATAAAAGAAAAATTATCACATGCAAATTACATATATATCTCCTGGCTTTATATTAAAACTGCTAAGTTGTGCATCATATTATTTTAAAATGCTTCTGGTATTGGGTATTCAAGACTTTTATTTACAACTTTCATCTATATTGACACAATACAATTGAACAGCTTCTAAATTTGTTGAATAGTTTTGAATATTATGAAGAATTTTGTTTGTCTACTGCACAATATTATAGTCATAGATATATATGTACAGTGAAACCTGCTATCAACGGCCACCCTAAATGTTAGCCAAAAGTGGCCGTTGCGAGGGGTTGGCCGCACATAGGAAATTAGAGAAAGGGGAGGGGGGTTAAAAAAAAAATCAATAATAATAATAATAAAAAATCCAGGTCAGGGGTCATTTTTAGCTGCCGTAATGTCAAAAGATATAACTATTTATTGTTCACAAAACACTAAATTAATCAAATAACATTATTTATCTGTATATATTAATACAGGAAAAAATATTTATGCATTGATTTCTATTAAAATAACATGGATGGAAGGGGATTACAAACGGACCCTTTATCTCTGAGATAATGTGATTCCGCCATTTTTGAGTTCTTGGTCATTGTGGGCATGACTATTAGCTGAATAAATCAAAATCCGAATTCCCCTCTGCATGCTCTGTCCAAAATATTACACCCTCTACTCTGAGGTTCTAACTATTAAGTAGCCCTACTCTAGAGTACACAGTAGAATTATTTGATTTTGTTAATTTATATTATATAGCAGTGGTGTGTGATCTATGCCTATTCTATTGTTATTAGGCCTAATTACAAGTGGCCGCTCTGCTATGCTGATTGAAATTCATGTCGGCACATATCGACAGCAGAGTACTGCTGGCCGCTACATAACGCATATGTATTCACCAGGTGGCGCTATTATAGTGAGAATTAGGAGCATAGAAATCTGTGAATTAGATTGACCGCTACCGGATGTTAAAAAAACACTAAAATGCAAACGCTAACGTTACTAGACCGGATTTGACTATCATTCAGTGTTGACTAGTCATTAAAACTTTAGTCAAGCAGCCACTCCATTTTAAACTTCTCTATCTGGCCGTCATGCCAGGTTAAAAATGGGTTTTTGACCAGAAAATACTGACCGGTGGCCGCGTCATCGGGTGACAGGAGAGCCTTAACAGTGAAAATGTGATCGGGAAATTGTTTTTCTTGACCGTTAATTGCGGTTGGCCGGCCATAGTGGTGACCGCTGGGACAGAGTTTCATTGTAGTGTGATTCTGTCAAGCATGCTGATCAATATCAAAATATACATATGACAAATTATTAGTCAGGTGGCTAAAAATTGCAGAGTACATCATTTAAAAAAGAAATATACATACTAATTTTGTGCAAGGGATACATTGGGATAACAATTAATATCCTATAGTTTAGTATATTGAAATGAGGAAGAAATCTGCACAGAATTTTATCAAAAGAAAATAAAAATTTGGTTGCTAACAGAAAAAATATCATATACCTAGGATTCTTGAATATGTAGGTCTATTCCCAAATACTATAGATCTGGTAATATTCTCGAGGTTTTAATTTCCGCAAATTTCGCGTGGAGTAAAAAATTCACGAATTTGAGAATCTCGCAAAAATTATTATTATGAGCGCTCTCCATCATAAAAATTGATAATTTTTGCGAATTCTAGACTTCGTAAAAAGTCCCAAAATAATAAAATCGCGAAAATCTAAACAAGCGAAAATTACCAGATTCACAGCATTTGATTTACTCTTTCATGAAACAGCAGATACATTTCATTCTAACTACTGGGTAAATTATTTTGTTAAAGAATCAAGCTTCATGCAATTTTAAGAAAAAATATTTAACAGTATTTAACTTCGTACTAACAAAATAAGAAATTTTTTTACGTTTACTTACCCATTCAATCATTATGATTGTGAAATTAGAATTATTTGTTACTGTGAAATATTTATTTTCTGCGCATAAAAGTTAAAAGAGTCATCTGTACGCTGTACATACCTGAGAGTTTGAAGCGATGCTGGCACTGCTGCTTAACTTATCACCGGATGACGCATGCTTAAAACTGTGATGAAATCTGCCGACAATCAAAATACAAATGTACTCTGCTTCAGATATGTTATACATATAGAATCATATTGTACATCACAACGACGAAAATATAAAAAAAAGGAATAAACTGATTTGAGTATCACTGTATTAATCATATAATAAAATTAAAGCATCTTTAAAATTTCATTTCAATCAATCAATGACCAACAAAGGAAACTGTTATTTGCAGGTATGCATGTGCAATCGTTTTAATCTGGAATTATTATTAAATCAGCAAGCTATTCCATTTGAAATATCACTGTCTTTCAAACACAACTGATAACAACAATATACACAGATTGGCTTGATGTTTCTTCCACCCTTTCAGCACGGGGACCGTCTTTAGATATCAAATTTCTAGGTCTAAAGACGGTACTTAATTTTGAAGAATTACAGAGAGTAACATATGTATTTAAATGAAGCATGAAGAGCTAACTAAGACATTTATAATGATTTCAAATAAAAAAACCTTTGGTCTCCTGACTTACACAAGAATATTTCCACTTTGTAAGGGTAAAAATTTTCTTACCTGGCGTTGGGTTCTTTAGATGTTTTGCTGTCACTTCCTGGTCCACCTTGCCTCCCTCCACCCGGTCCGGCACTCTCACCCAGAGTTGACGCCCCAAACGTGTATAGACAGTGATTCTTAACAAGGAACTTCAGAATCAGCTCATAAGCAAACAGTCGACCCTCTCGCCACTCCCAGCAGCTACACAGTCCACGACCCCCTAAACACAAAACAGAGGCATGGGGGGTATTCTAAAATAAAAAAGATATTTACCATCATTGCCGGACAACAGGGATGGGGTCGATTACGATTTTTAAATGATTACATTGTAATTATAATCAGATTCGTAATCATATTTTTTAAAATCGTATAATCATGATTATAATTGTAATCGAGAAAAAAAAATGACCTGTAATTTTAATCCTAATCGTAATCGATATTCTAAAAGCACTGTAATTATGATTATATATAAATCGTAATCATGATTTTTCTAAGTATATATCACAATAAATAATATGTCACTCCAAGCGGTTTTTATAATTAAAAAAAAAATAATATTCAATTATTTATAACAGTTTGGTAAATTTCGCTTTGTACATACATGTAAAGGCATATATGTGTGTGCTTTCGCTCAGGCCCATGCGTAAATGCATAGGTATATTATAAATGTGGATTATCAGCAAGCGCAAGACATACAGCTTATGTTGGTTTGATGTGGGTACAACGTCGTAGACACTGGTCCGGCATTGGGCCAGCCTTAGATAGAGCCTGACATTTGATGCGTTTCCGGGGTTGCTAATGTGACTGCACATGAACACTACATAACAACTTTCAGGTGGCCCTTGCAACTAAGTTATTTTTAGTGGGGGTCAGCAAGCATGCTACACCCTTCCTCCCCCGCCTTCGCACCTACGGTAGACAATTGATAACTAATAAACATAGCCGCGTTTATAAGCCTATCACTCATTGCATCCCAACATCCAGATAAAATGTAAAAAATGGTACAAAGTCATTATTATCTCTGGTTATTAACTTTGGTTGAAAGGAACAGGTCGAGACGACCTCTGCGAGGCCCGTCAACCATATTAGTGATATTAGTGGAAGTAAAAATATATAATAAAATAATAAGTTGTAACACTGCTGTAGGCAGACATCTCCAGAGTGTAAACGGTTAATTGCAATTAACATCATCGTGTGGTCACTTGGATTAACCCTTTGCGAGAGCCTTCAACAATGTTTTTATATTTAGGTTAATACTTTATTGTTTTTCATTCTCAGCCAATTAAAACTGTCCGGAACAATAATAATATATACTGCTCGGTATTTTTGTTCTATTTTAAAGAATAAAGTTATGGCTACAGCTACAATTCTGTTTTAAAAAGGCCTATATGTACATTTTGCGATAACCTTCACTTGATGCTTAGCAGTGAAATATCAATATATTATGACAATTTATATTGGAAGATCTATATCTGATGGTAGGCCCTATAGATAGTATATAATAGGAGGGACGGTCCTCGCGATGATCATCTGTTTGCACAGCAATCAGGCGCGACTGCCAATTGCAGCAGCTGCTATTTGTCTAATATGCTATATGCCTAAGACAGTGCGAATGTACAATGTGTAGGGCCTATATATGTATATTATACAAACCTAGTTTTGCTCAGATTTGATCAAGTTGAACTGACATTCTTGAACACAATATGAATAAATGAAGTAAATTTCAATTGCAGTTGTTGTTATTTATAGTATGTCATTATTATTAATAAGAATTTCTAAGATAAATTTAATCACCCGTAATCGTGACTGTAATCACAAAATATGATTAATGTAATCATAATCATAATCCTAATCGAAAAAATAGAGTGTAATCAAAATCGTAATCGATAATTTTTGATGACATGTAATCATAATCATAATCGTAATCGATAATTTTAATGACGAATAATCGTAATTGTAATCGTAATCATAAATAAATATGACATGTGATCATAACCGTAATCATCAATTGTAATCGACCCCAACCCTGCTGGACAATATCGCTATATAGCACGCATGAGGCTGAAATAGGCATTAATTCAAGCTTGAGACATATATTACATACATCCCTTAAAGGTTCCTACATCGAAGTATATTCTGGTATAGAGTTTCCAAAACATGACTTTCAGTTTAATTATGATACAAATTGCCGCATATATGTGGTCATACTGCCTCATTCGGGACTCTCATATATTATGTTTTAATGATTGTATCTCGGAATGATATTCAAACTGTCACCATTTGAATTTGTGTAAACACGCCATATGCTAATTTTAGTCACGTGAACGTGGCGTACGAAAGCCGAGCAAGCAGGACACAAAAGTTCAGTTGTAAACACACCATCCACACCATCCACATGTCATCAAACAAGAGGAAAATCTCTGCTGCTATTATACAATGTGGGGTGTGTTGAAATCCGTCAATCGGCATCTAGCCCAAGGCCTATTCAACAATATCAATTATATTCGCCCACAATACCCTATATAACTCAACATCCCTTCCCCTGATTGAACAACATAAGACGCAGACACAACAAATCAACCCACGTGACCAAGCCTACTACTGAGAACCAACACATTTCAAAAGACTAGGTTATTATTGAACTAAGGTGTTTTCTTAATTTCCAATGCACACAGTGTATTTTAAGGTAGGGTCTAAACTGATAAGTGTACATAAATGATATAGGCCTACAACTCGTGTAGGCCTACAGTAGTGGCCAGTAGTCTACTACACAGTAAAACCGCACAGTAACTGATTATGCGTACCATATATGGTGATGACAGAGGTAGCTGGTCACAGCCCGTCACAGAAACGAGATGCTGAGGGCATGCTGCATGTAGTGCTGTCTCTGCGGAGCGATAGTGAATGATTTCTCTGAGCAATCTTTTTTTATCTAATTTATAATATATTGGACTAGGCCCACTATAACACCCACTTAAAATGCCACCAGACAACAACTCATCGTCATCTCTGAGACTCTGTGTCTGTGGGAACACACGCCTGAGAGTTTTGACAGCTCAAGGCGGTCAGCCACACACCACACATATGGCGCGTGTATACATCATATCACGTGGTGTCTGGCGGCAGCGTGGGCTTTACATAACCTGCCAACGCAGTTGTAGCTGCAGCTGACCACACATTGGTGTCGAGTTTGTCGCAGACAGCATCGGGCTTCTATCTACATGATCTATATAGGTTCCTATCTCAATTCAAGTAAGACATATCATCTAACAGTAATAACATACTGTAGACTGCTCGACTTTGAAAAACGCTAGGCTCACTTGAAAAATCATAAACCTAGGCCTATGACCATGACTCTGTCATTGCTTGTCATGCTTGTTTGTTTACTGAGCTGTCAGAAATAGACAAGCCTACATCACATGATCAGCACATGACATGCATGATCTATGATACCACGCTAAGTGTGGGCCACAGTAGAGAATTGTTGAATGACAATACTGCATTTTAAAGTCCTTTTGGCGGCGATATTGATCAAAATAAAAATCAATAATAGACAAACCAGGCCTTATAGCCAATTTTATATTCTGGTTACTTCGAAGTATGTACCTTTAACCCTTCCAGCCTTCACGATGCATCAAAGCATCATTTTGCAATTCTTACATTTTAGAACGAGAATTTTCATGGGACTGTTTTAATAATAACGATACCTTTTTTTCATTTGCCACCCACTTTATGTCATCTTCATCCACTATAAGTCGAGAATTACGAGAGCAATTTCCAGCTTGTAGTAGATGAAGATGACAATGGTAAATTCAGGATTGAAAGCATTAAATACAGTGCACATCTAAATACCACCCATTCCTTCTGTGTTGCAGTTCAATACCTCTGGATATTCCATGGGAAGTGAACTGCCAGATATGTTGCTTGTCAAAAGTGGGTTAATTGAGTTCACCTGACAAACACAAGACAACGAATCAAAGCTGGTTTAATGGTGGACCAGCATCATAGAAGACTGGCCAACATTGGTTCATTGTCTCCTATTTACGGGGATACTGTTTTAACAATGTCCCTCCATCTGCAACGCTCTTTCAACATTGAGCTAGCATGTGCTCAGTCTTGTGTTTGCCGTGTAGCAGGACAAGTTAAATCAAATAACTGTTATTGGGAATGAAACGTGTGTCTAAACATCAAGATTTGCAAATATTTGCGCTCATATTAAACAAAAATGAGTAATTGTCAGCCACTGTTGAAATCCAGATAGTGAGTAGTATATCTTACTGTTTTCAGACTTGTTGATGTTGGTCACTGATATTATAGGACTGCTACAGGTGAGACTTTGCGTAGGTGTATTCTCCCCGTCGCTAGTCGAGGACACTGGATCGGGAGATCTAGTGAGGCATCTCATGTTGGGTTCCCACGCCGCAGACAGGCCTTGTAATACCAGGCGTAACACTTGTGGATTGCTACTCTCTTTAGCAACTGGAAACAAATCAGGTTGTATACCATAGTAATACCATACAAGTCTTAATCCTTGTGCTGCTGGAACCATTTATATTCAGTTTCAAATCAAATTTCACTGAAATCTATGAAATGTTTTGTGATAAAAGCTCAGTTAATAAAATAATTTCATTTTGCAAATGATCATTTTTCATAAATAGACATATTTTTCGTCATTTGAATCTGGAATTTGCATTAGCAATTTCAGCTTTAAATGAATGAAAAATACATACAGACAATTCAGCAGCATGATTAATAATTATAATACTATCAGAACAAATTTGACATCAATATACAGTAAAACCTGTCAATACCGGAATGCCTTGGGGACAAACTTTAATTCCGGTTTGGACAGGTTCCGGTTTAGAGAGGGTTTTTGCTTTCGGAGAGGAACAAACAAGGATAACTTGTACAATTGACATGAGGGTAATAATTCAGGATGTGTCGTCGGTAGGTCTACAAATGATAGGTGGATGTATATGCAAATAAATTGATATAATAAAATACACAATTTTTTAAAGATGTTTTATTGTATTAAAATAATAATAAGCATATAATCATCAATTCATGCATTATTTTTCAAGCATGATTCATATATAAAACACATAATACAGCTAACATACATAGATTAGTGAATCTAGTGCCGGGTTTGCATATTGTGTCCGTGATAATTTATCATTTTTTGTAATTGTGCATTTCACACATGGAGCGCATTTGTCATTTTATAAACATTGATTCTTTAGTGCCTAATCTAAAATAACACTACATTCTTGTAATCGTCCGTCACACATTTCAAACACGTAGCATATTTGTCAACAGCGACATCAGTCCGTTTAAATATCAAAGCGGTAGTAGAAGTTGTGGTTTCGCTACGGGGTTAATCATATTTCAGCAGTTTTATTTTTTCAACTGTTTCATGACGACAACACTTGTTTGTTTGGTAACTTTTATATATTTCTGTAATGTATGACGCTGGACTAAATGCTCCGATACTGTATAATTATGTCATTTAATACAATATTAATGCCTTGACTAAGAGTATAATAATATAGGAATAATCGAGCGATGAAATAATAAATCAAATGTTTTTATATTTGACCTACCGTTATTTATTGGGCCATTAAATATCACAAACAGAATAAATTTATCCAAAAAAACAGTCTAACGTATGTGAGAATTATTGTTTATTGCACTGATATGTTTATGAATTGATACCACTTTTCAATATTTTATAATCAAAGATTTTGTTCCAATATTTTACTGACCAATTATTTTATTGATCCATTATGTTGTTAAAATATCTTACCAATCTCAAAGTAAAGGCGCTATAATAGTTCCTCTAACAAGAAAAAGGTGTTACCAACACTAACTTTGCACCTTCCCCATTACATAACCAGATAACAAGCAGGATGAACATTACGTCACCTGCCGCCACCTGTTTAACCCTTAGTGGACAGGTGAAATACAATACAATTTATACATTTGGGGAAAATAATGAGTTCGGTATTCGGAGTAGATAGGTTCCGGTTTGGAGAGGGTTAATTAGTATTGTTTTGAGTGTAATTAATTCAGGACCAAATGATTATTACGGTGTAGACAGGATTCCGGTTTGTACAGGGTCCGGTATGTACAGGTTGCACTGCATATTCAAAAATTTTAAGAAATTATCATCCAATAAATAGATAAATATATATTCAAACATTGTTGGTTGCCTCTCAGTCCACAATTTTGAACCAAATTTGTGGTGACAAGCAGACTCCAGAAAGGACCTTCAACAAGGCCTAATACTAAAGTATAAAGATTAGTTAAGTTGGATAGGACTGTCCCATTTTACCAAGCTAATTTTAAAAAATTAACTTTTATGTAATTAGTTTTTATGTTCTGTAATGAAAATTAAACTTTTTAATCAGAAAAACCATTGTGGCTTCAAACCATACAAGGATATTAACCATTAGAGCACTGACTGCAGTAGACATTCTGAGTTTTTATTAGCACCTGTATAACACCTGATAACGAGCTGTTCCCAGTGAAATATGCCTTCAATCTTGATATATATTGGGATTTAAATTTCAAAAATAACATACATTTTTGGTCACTTGATGTTGTGTGTCGCGGTAGCGAGAAACAGCTTCAAGTGACAGAAAATTTAAATTGAATAGTTCAGTGCTCTAAGGGCCAATCAGCGTTTCCTGCATGTTTTGAAACACTTGCCTCAAAATTGTGATCGTCACACATATTGTAACCACTTGTACCTTTTTCTAAGGTGGAAAGTACATGTACCTACATGCAAAACTAAAAAGAATTCAGATTAGCGGTTTCCCAAGCTGTGAAATTAGATTAATTTTGTCTCGATATTGTGACTATGAAAAAATTCAGATTAATGGTTCTAAAGTTGTGAAATTAGATTAATTCTGTCCCGACATAGCCACAATGAGCAGAAAGCAATGTGAAACAATATTCACTAGCTCGATCATCAATATGAATTAAATGAAGCAAGGATTTCACTACATACCAAGGAATTAAACAAATAAGGCTTGCAGTCTGAATTAAATGGAAGGATTTCAGCACATACCAAGGAATTTGAAGACATCGCTCGCAGTTTGTCTAACGGCCGAAGCAGGGTGTGCGAGATACAGACAGAATGTAGAGAAGTACTGAGACCATTGAGGTAATAATTGACTTGCCGGCAAATGCTGAAATAAACACCACATGGTAATAATTGATTAACCCTTTAAATAATGATATATTTTTATACAAACCAAGAGATCAACAGGTCTTTTTCAATTTGAAATCATCATAAATGGCTTAGTTAGGTTAATAAATTGTAGGAGCTGATGGCATGAATTGAGCGGATCAGTCAATAAAAAACACAATTACTAAATGTTTGCAATAAAATACACAATGTAATTGACATTATTTGATATACAAATGAATGAATAAGTGAATAAACAAATGAATAATTGTATTATAAAATATTAAGAAAAATACCCATTTAAACCATATTTCAAATTGAGTATACAGTAGATCCTGTCACCAACGACCTTGCTTCTGCCAGACAAAAAAAGTCGTTGGTGGCAGAAAGTCGCTGGTCACAGGAATGGGTTTTTGCTGTACAAATTGCAAGTGCGGCGCCTGGCTCAATGTCGGGCTTATGACGGCGACATTCACCCAACATTGACTGGTAGTCATTGTGGATCAAAGCACGCGGTTGCGGCAACATTTCAATGCCTGTTGTAATATCACTGATTATGACGGTGTTTTTCAGAATGGCCACTAGCTACGCTAATCACGCTAACAGAGCACACATTATATAAGTCCAGGTATCTTCCCTTTACAGAATTAAATGTGTCACTATAGGACAGGAAATGTAGCCCTATGAGCGCTACAGTTGTGGTCATGTTACACCTGCTTACTTGGTCTAATATATTGAAATCGTTTTTACACGATTGTTGAGGTTCAAATAAGTCAAATCGTGATATAATTGAATCGTGTTATACATGACAGAATTGATCATATAACGATAACAAATTATCATAGTGGTCATATTTGCATGTTTGTAAGACCTATTACAGCTATGTTAATTGGTCACACTCGGTCGGACGTACACCGTCGCCAACAGACAAGACGTTGAATCAATGTTGGTTTAACGTTGGTTCAGCGTCTACGACGCTGGACCAACGTTAAACATCTTGTGTCTGCTGGGTATATGTGGCCGTACCACGCTGATATAGGACGTTCAGTATGTGTGAATACGCGGACGGCTCATTAAGGCAGTATATTGTATTAAAGTGACTGTGGGATTAGTTGTCATGCTATGTCCCGACGCGATGTTGTTCTAATGTTGGCCAACCCTGCATCAACGTCTCGTGCCAGCTGTATAGTCACCCAGTGTACATGAAGCATTGACCCAATGTTGTTTTAATGTTGGCCGACGTCGAAGACAGTGGGCCAGCATTAAAACAACATTGGGTCAATGTCTTGTGTTTGCTGGTCAGTGAAGACGCGTCTCATGTCTGGAGAGGGGTGTTCTGTGTATAACGTAATTATGACGACGTCGCAGCGGCTCTGTCTACAACCAAACACACAACTGAATAGCAGTTAACATTTAGTGTGCTATAGACAATATTATTTGTATAATTAATCATGGCGTATCTTCTTACTACATTCCCTGAACAATTTAATACGATTGTACTTTAAAACATGTTTAATAAGCGCTATGCAAAATAAACAATTTTATATACTTTTCGACCAATGCGAGCATTACATTGATTCATAGGGCATATCTTCAGTTGATCATTGGACATGAAGGGTTGGATGATTTCCTACCGGCGCGAGGTGATATTGCTGTGCAGTAACATCGACGGTCTGCGGCAGATAGGCCTCTTGCGACAACAGCCTAATCTTCCAGCGTTATATCTCTCTGTTAACCATGATATCCACACAGTCAGATCTGACATGCATGTGGTTTGCTCATCAATGTTTCCGAAAGTCGTATGACGAAAAAAAGTTAAGGTCGTTGGACACAAGTAATATAATGACCTTTTGCCAGATATTTGAGGTTGCAAGTTGTGTTATACAGAAAGTCGTTGATCACAGGTCGTTAACTATAGAAAAATGTTCTGTGCAAGAAAAAAAAGTCGTTGGAAACAAAAGGTCGTTGATGACAGAGTCGTTGATGACAGGATCTACTGTATCATAAATAATTTTCGAAAAATTGTTTAATGAAGTTTGTAGCTCAATACATATAATAATTTTACCTTTACTAGATTTATGCAAAGTCCAAGCAGTGATTCTGCTTCATATGCGTCCAAAAACACATAATCAGTCTGAAGGGGAGACTGCTCTGGTAAAACCTGTAACAAAATCATAAAATCAATTAACTTTTGTTAAAAGTTGAGAAGGTTTAAAAAAATGTTGTCCAATGATGGCTAAGTTATGATTAACCTATTGTGAAAGTCTTAAATAGTTGAACTTTCCTAAGCTCAAAATGATGTCTATAGCAATGAAAGGTGGAATATGAAAAAGAATCACTGGATTAAGTCAATGTTGTTTTCAGCCATTGATCCACATTGGAGGATCCTTATCATTACTGTGGAACATATTGCCTTGTCCCACAGCACTGCAGACTTTTAACCCTTATCCTGCTGATCACGACTATTGTCGTTTTTAACCTGTTGTATTAGTCGATCAAATCACTGATATTGGGAATAAAATGCGCGTTTAAACATCAAGATTGGCAAATATTTTGTCTCAAATTAAACAAATATGAGTAATTTTCACCTACTTGAAGTTGTGGATCGCGGTAGCGAGACGCAACTTGCGGTGAAAATTTAAATAAATTAAATTAGCAGGATAAGGGTTAAAAAACACCTTAAGACACATCTTTTATAAAAAATGTATAACTAATGAATTCTCTATTACTTATTTAACGATTGTCGCTTCTAAAAATAGTTTTTAAATAGATTTTAATTCAATACAATTTTAATCGTAAAGACTTGTGAAGCGTACTGAGCACATACGTGGATTTTAGCGCTATATAAGAACTATTTTTATTATTATTATTATTACTATGTGTGACATTCTTGGATCACTTCAACAGTTATCGAAGTAATCCAACAAGCTTTCATAGCCAGTGATAAGTGTCATCTAACATTGAACATTCTCAATAATATCCAGAGCTAGAAAGTAGTATTAAAGATATTTAAGATAAATATTCTGTGCGTATGTCATGTGATCTAACCAGTTAATTTTTTTTATCACAGATTCATATCTACAGTTTTGGTTGAAGGTAAACCATTTTTGGAACATTATTATGCATTTAATTATTATTAGCTAATACCTATTTAGATGTCTTCTCAAAAGACTGATGTCTGAAATGCAAACACCACTCGTTGGGGGGTTGATGGTTGCTGCCCCTTTTATATTAATGGCTAGCCATAATATTTAGGTACATTTCTTGTTCTCTGCTGATAGAACTGTCTGGCAAATATGAATCTAACAATATAACAAATCTACAAATAATGCTGATTAGTGAAATTCATAGAAGTCAATTAAACATTTATTATTGTGGTGCTTTCTCATGTCCTGGCCGTCCATATGGCACAAGAATGAACAGGTATAGTGACCAGGGTGTAAAAAGTGAAGTCAGATAATAGGTCTGCAGACGTGATATCAAAGGTGCAGGTAAAGGTGCAGGTTTATTATAGTCTGATATTAAGTCTAAAGACCTATCATCGGACTTTACATTTTAGCCCCTGGTCACTGGAGCTGTTCATTCATGTGTCATTTTAACTCCCCGGGGAGCATACAGTCCTGCAGCCGTTTCTGCGCATTGAACTTATCGTACACATTGCCATCTCTGTCCTACCAGGTATTCATTTTCACCTGAGTCAAGTGAAGCATTTGAGGGTGAAGTGCCTTGCCCAAGGACAGACCATCTTAACAATGTCCCAAGATTGAGAGGGGAGAAACATGATATTTCTCTGAAAATCCTGCACCAAGCGGGATTCGAAACCGCACGGCAGGCAGACTATAAAACCTACACAATTACCTCTTTTTTACAAAACCACTACTTTAATTCATGACACCATTACAATAGCTTATAGTGCTGACCATAATTATTGTCAATTTAAGATTTATATCACCTGTGAAGCTGGCATCCCACGACATAGCTGCGTAAGCACCTGTTGGAATGACAACAAAGCCTCCTGAAAATAAATACACATCAGATAAAGTAGAAAAAATATCAAATTCTATGTTATTACAATCCACAAATCATGTCAAAAAAAATTGCTACTAATAAATATTTCTTTCCACATGGTTGTTCCTTTAAATGAAAACAATTAAAAAATGCTAAACACTTCATACTTCAAATCATCTTATTTAAATTTTCACCTACTTGAAGTTGTCTTGCTACAATGACCCACAACTTAAAGTTGGTGAAAATTGCTCACATTTGCTTAATTTTAAATCACACAATAGCAAATCTTGATGTTTAAATGCTCATTTAATTCCCAATATAAACAGTGATTTAATCGGCTAATAAAACGGACTAAAAACGACTATTAAGGCACTTAGCTCTTAAAGGGTCAGAAACTGTAGGCTAACTCATAATCAAGGACGAGGGTTGACAGATTTTGCTTTATGACTAACCTTAGAATCAGATCTGGAGATATAAGCAGCGTACGCCTTAATGGCGTGTTCTCGCACAGTCAGTTGAGGGTGAGCCAGCAACGTGAAAGTAACTCTCTGTATGCTGGATGTGATGAACTGTGGAAGGCCTTGGAGCTCAATTTGTCCAAACTAAAAAAACAACAAAGCTACGTAGCTACATAATTCTCTGAACTTATATAAGAGAATGCTCTGATTAAATTGATAAAATTTATTTAATCTTTTAACCTTGTGTGCATGGCAATTTGCATGGGAGCCATTTTGAATAATTAATTAGGTCATGTGACATTAGTACGCCACCATTGGCTGGAATGTGATGTCAGATTCTGATGTCTGAAGCCGGTCATTGCACTGGAAGGGTTAAATCACCACATTATATTATCAGCTGTGAAAAGAGAGTTTATATAAATCTTGCAGCTTACCCTGAGGAAGAATTCCTGTTTGTCTTCATCCATCTGATTGTCATCTTCAACGTAGCCGAGCCACTGGAATCTGCGGATTATGGTGTGAACAGCTGAAAAAAAAAATAGCCCTTTAACCACCAAATTATTTAATTTGAATTTTCACTCACTTGAAGTTGTGTCTCGCTGGCGCGATCCACAACTTCAAGTGAGTGAAAATTATTCAGATTTGACAAAATGGAAGTCAACTATTTAAAAATCTTGCTGATTAAGGTCATGTTTGTCACGTTTTATTATTCAGCCACCGGAATCGGCGAATAATGGTTTGGACAGCTGAACAAAACAAAGTACAATATAAGTAAAACGAATAACAAACAAAGATCAGGAAAACTGGGAATGGTTGTCTGATATAGCAACAACAGTTGTTAATCAATTCAATAATTGTGTAGCAATTAAAAAAATTGATTTGATTGTCTTCATCCATCTGATTGTCATCTTCAACATACCCAAGCCACTGGAACCTGCGGATTATGGTGTGGACAGCTAAACAAAAAAATAACCCTTTAACTACCAAATTATTCAATTTGACAAAATGGAGGTCAAATATTTTCAAATCTTGCTGATTGATGTCACGTTTTATTTTCAACATGTTTAAAAGCTGATATGCAATGTGCTAATAAAAAATGTAAAAAACCCCGAATCTATTCGGTATGGTGGACTAAGGGTCAAACAAAGTACAGCATAAGTACAATGGATAACAAAGATCAGGAAAACTGGGGATGGTCATTTGATAAACAGCAACAATAGTTGGTAATCAATCTAATTTATTTTGTAGCAATTTAAAATTTTGGTTAGATGGCTGCAGTCTGTACCCCAAACTGTTTGAAAACAAAACAGTACTACAACAGTTTGCACTGCTGTTAATTGTACACATTTTATCTATGAATGTTGTCTGATGCATTCCAGTATTAAATACATAGAAATTAGAAAGTCAAATGCAGCATTCAGCGATTTGACACTGTTGGAAACAGACACTAGTATTCAAATAATACATAAAATGTGACGACTTTCTACTCACCAGAGATGGCCCCTTCTTTGGCTTGCCACGGCTGATGTTCACTCTCACATATCTGCAAACAAGTTAAAATATTACTAACATTTAAGACCCTGAATTAATTAATTACAAGTTGTGTGGCTTTAACCTTTTCAGCGGGGACCATCCTTATACATCAGATTCTGACGTATAAAGATGGTCCCCGCACTGAAAGAATTAAAATATTTAAACGGCTGTAGACCCATAACATAGGTATTTAAAATGAATCGGAAATAGCTAACTAAGACATTTATGACAAAAAAAACTTAAGTCTTCATGGTTTAAACAAGAATACTTCAGCGTTGTAAGAGATAAATGGTGTCTCGCTACAGCGATCCACAATGTTAACTGACTCAAATGGAACTTGAATTTGAGAAATTTCCATCAGTGCCGCAGATTTATAACATATTTAGCGTATAAAAACTGGTCACAATAAAAACATAAAACTAGTATTCATCAGGACCCTCATCTTAAACACTCATGCAAAAAAAGCACCGGTTTGCATCCATGGGTTACAACAGAAAATTAATCCAAAAATCCCCTGATGACATATTTTTTAAATTTGCCATCCACTTCAAGTCATCTTCATCCGCTACAAGTCGAGAATTGCGACAACAATTCCCAGCTTGTAACGAATGAAGGATAAATTGTAAATTCAAGCTTGAAAGGGTCAAATGGCTAATTATAGAAAAAGTTGATTACCAAAAAAATACAAAGACAAATAAATTTCACCTGAAGAAGATTCTCAAAGAAGCTGTGTAGTTGTACGAGGCTGAGGTGCTCTATTACAGATCCGAGACGCCCGACACAAGCAGATCTTATGGCAGACCACACGTCTGTCAGTCCCAGGATCACAGTGGTCTGGAAAGAAAATAAAAAGAAATAAAAGTGATAAAACACCTGAATATACTGAAAAAAATACAGTTGAAATTGCTGTTGAAGACCACCCTTATGGGAGAACGACCTGCCTTGGCACATCACCAACTGGATCTCCAAAATAGACTTTTAAATTGAAACCAAACTGCTGTGGAAGGCCACCTGTCTCAAAGGAGTATATTTTCCGTGTTTTATGCGTGGTCTCATCACAGGTTCTACTGTATAAAAATGACTACCGGTAGAAAGAATTGTTCTGAACTAGCACCAAACCAGTCTTTTGTAACCACTAATCAAACATTTTGAAATGTATATCTACCTAGAATTTGCATAGGCTATGTGTGAGCAATTTAAATTTTAATCAATGTTCTACTATAGCTATTGTCACACAACATTTTCAGAGAGTCTGAGACCATCAGTATATATTTTTAAACAGCCACCATCAAGCATATTTTTTATAAATGGCTCCCAATAGGCCATTATACCAGTCAACCATTTTGTGATTTGTGATGGATTAACCTTGTGTAATAACACACCCTTTACTTTTTACTAATTTTCCAGTTAGCATAAGATGTTTCGGTGGAGATGAAATGTAATAAGGGGGGGGGGGGGGAGGGATTAAAGCTAGGTAATCTATGATAAAACTAGGACCCAATAATTAAGCTGAAGATAATTAGCAGTAAATTGGAATAAATCTGCCTGAAAAAGACAAGATCACTGCTACCGCCTGTGTCTTTTCTCTACATCAATACTGTCTGACTATCTTAACCTTTTACACGTTTACAGTTATGCCGGAGAAAAAAAATCAGATTTTTTGGTGCCCAAAATGGCCTATTTCAACTGAAATGACAGCAAAATATGAATATATATTCTACCCCCCCCCCTTTGGTGCTGAGTGGGGGGGGGGGTCTGGACCCCACCGGACCCTCCCCTGGCGGGAGCCCTGACATTTTATTCTAAATAACAGTGATTTAGTTGGCTAAAGAAACAGATAGAAAATGTGACTTAGAGCATAAAGGGTTAACATTAATCTCATAAATCACAATCAATAGTTTAGTGGCCAAATCAGTGTTGAATCAAGTCCAAACAGTTGATCCTACATTGTGTGACAGCTGTGATGCAGGGAATAATTTGCTTCAGAAAAAGTGTGTAGCAGTTTAGCATACGGGCATGTGCCAAGCTACTATTCTACATACGAAAAAATGCTACACCAACATATTATAGTGTAGCATTTGCCCCTAATTGTGTAGCAAACTGCACCGCTACACCAGACAAATTATTCCCTGTGATGAAGACTCACTTTGAGTAACGGGAAGCAGCTGTCATCCAGCCTCTGTACTTTAGTTTTCAGCCACTCCATCAGGTGAATCACAGCCTGCTTTCTCACAACAGGATGAGTTTGTGCTGTGAACAGAAATTTAACCCTTTAGATGTCAGATTCTGACATCTACAGACGTCAGAATCTGACCTCTTAAAGTCGATTCCCGTGCAAGAGTAAAATATTTATTATGGCTATAGAGCCATAACATCTGCATTCAAATGAAGCGGGAAGAGTTTACTAAGACACAATGATAATTAAGATTTAAAATTGAATAAAACAACTTTTGTCCCTTGGTTTAAATTAAACGGAAACAAATGTTGGTTTGATGTTGGCCCACCGTCTACGACGCTGGCCCAACATTAAACCAACATTGGTTTATTTCAGTGCTTAAGGGTTGAATACTGTTTGATTATGTTTCAAATCAAAGTGATAACTGGCTGCTTTATATAAAATTATTATTTCCTAACCTAGAGAAATACACTGGTGGAGACACTGCAGCACTGGTTCACTGATTTCCTCAAGTAATAACCTATAACATGTCACATTAACAAATATTAAAACATATTACAGAAAAATAATTTTAACTTTTCCATGAATTAAATATATATGAATCAGCATTCATTAGCACTAATTTTTTTAAATAAATTTTTTAGACATAAAATTTAAGTGTAGCATCAACAGGTATAACAGTTATAAATTCAAATATAGCAATTAATCTCCTTTCAATTGTTATTTACTTCAGCAATAGCTTACTAAAACAGTATCTAGATCAAGAAGAATTAAACGGGTCAAATCAAAACATCCTGTGGCTTTGTAGATGCATCGCTATGCTTACTGACTTTGATTTCAACTCTCATCCTGGTTACACTGGCCCAAAGATACATATAAAAAATAACAGTAGTAGTCTTTCCAGTTTCACTTAAAAACAGTGGTAAACCAGAAAAAAGATGTGAAAATGTGAAATAAATGTGATAGCTTACAGCTGAATAAAATGATCCAGTGCTTCGTTGATGCTGGATTTATAACGGACATCTTGATGCTTGTGTTGCGCTTGCTTCACACGACACAGTTTACTGGAGTCAGCCTCCGACCAACCGTAACGCCTCTCGAACACATAGCTCACAAACTTAGCCTGAGTTGTAGGATCATGTATAATTTCTGTTACAAGTTGTGACGGGAAGTCAAAAGGATCCGTTTGTCCCGGAGACTGATGCAGAAATTCTTGTTCTAGGAAATCATCGTCAGCATTAGATATTTTCCGACATTTGCCGTGTGAGAGGGTACTGGCTTGTTTCAATTGCTGCAGAGCATCAAGCTCACTAGTTGGAGATTGAGCTTCAACTGCATTCAACACAGTATCCTCCAGGGAATTCATAATTCCTGAAGGAAATCATAAAGATAAATCTCAAATTATATATTTGTGGTATTGGAGAACAAATTGTTTTTAACCCATATGCTGCCGAATTGTTTCGGACTACTTTTCATTCATTTGAAGCTGGAATTGCTAAAGCAATTCCCAGCTGCACAGGACGAAAAATAATTATATTTATGAAGGATAAACATCTTTAAACTTTTAATTTTAGATTAACATCTACCACAAAATATTTTAGCAAATCGATTTCAATTTATTTGGTCAGACATTTGCGAAATATATACAGTCCCGGCAGCATAAGGGTTAATATTTTATTCACAGGTCTCAAGATGTGAATTGCTGATGCAATTCCCCCTTCAGGTCAGGATTAGATGAAATACCAAGTACCCCTCAGAGGTATAACATATGAAACGAGATCTTATGAATAAGATTTGATGAAATACCCAAGTACCCCTCGGAGGTATAACATATGAAATGAGATTTAAGGTGAATAAAAATGTGTGTAATAAGATTTTATGGATAAGATTTCATGAAATACTGTATTTAGTCTAATAAATGCCAGGG
The DNA here is from genome assembly GCA_964017125.1 of Flabesymbios commensalis. Classification (NCBI taxonomy): domain Eukaryota; kingdom Metazoa; phylum Annelida; class Polychaeta; order Terebellida; family Flabelligeridae; genus Flabesymbios; species Flabesymbios commensalis. The sequence goes on from OZ024909.1 coordinate 85,284,299, forward strand.
GGGTCAGGGTGTGACACAAACTTTCTTGAGCAGTGGTCCAAAGGACCACCAGCTCAGAGAATCTGATGGTCCTACAATTTTTCTGGTGATCCTTACAAAAAGGTCTCAACACACAACTTCATACGCGTATATCATTAAAAAGTGAGTTACAATTTTTTTTTAAATTATGTAATGGGGAGGGCAGTGCGGATCGGCATAGTTCCGAACTTTCCTGGGATGTCAGTCTCTGGCTAGCGACTTGGCTAAGCACTGCTTATAGGCTGGGCTGAAGGACTTTCCTGGAGCTGGCAGGTCCGGCTGTAATACAACATGCACCAAAGGCTGGAGCACGTGGCAGGCTGCAGGATTCTCCTGGGGCCAAAACAAAATATATGTTTGTTTCCGATTTGTTGTCAGTTTAACCAGTGGGTAGGTAGGAAATTTATTTTATTTTATTTTTTATTTTATTTTTTGTCACTTCAACCAATCGGTAGGTAAGAATTTTATTTTATTTTATTTGGTGCCAAATTCACTTTCATGCATGTCTTATCTGTACATTGCGTAACAATTTTGTTTTTTTTGACACTTTTTAACCCCACTCTCCTTTTCGTAACGTTTTTCAGTTACTTTGACTACAGTCGGTAACTCTTCCCTGAACTTATTGATTTCCTAAATTTGGAAATCCATAAAATAAATTTGGGTCGCACATGTTTTGATAGGGTCGGTCGGAAATCGGAAACAAACAATATTTTTTTTTAGGCCTGGGCTCACACAGCTGACAACTTGGCCTCCCATTATATTGATTCCGGACATTTCTGGCAGCGGGATGCTGAGGCTGAAACGTCCCAACTGAACAGAACTGAACTGAACCTGTCTGACACTTCGTTTCCACACGATGAGCTAGATGTTGCTCATAGACTCCAGAAATTCAAACAAAATGGCCGCCGTTTATACTGTTTATACCAGCTTGATTCGAATTTTCAATTGTTTATATTTTCCTAACTTGACCTTAAAATCTTATTGATTATATACCACTAGACAGTCAGATGAGGGCAGGCAAACATCAAACTGGTGCCTGGCGTGTTTTTTTACTAGCCAGCTGGTCAGCCGGGCTGTGACCGATGACCTCGTCAGCTTAGATAGAAGGATCTCGCCCTCCACTATGTGTAACACATTGTGGAAGGTGGCGTTTTCTAACTACCTCAGCTGGGTTGATGGTCAATCTCGACCTCAATAATTCATACCCTGCATGATTATGTACACATATCTTTAGTTCCAAGAAAAGGGCGAGATGGAAGGTCGATCTCGATCTCAAGAATTCATACCCCACATGATCATGAACACACCTTTTGTTTGGTGAAAAGGGCGAGAACGGATAGTCGATCTTGACCTAAAAAATTCATGCCCCGCATGATTACAAACATGTGTTATGCTCCGTGAAAAGGGCGAGAGCAGTACAGTGTTTCTGGTAATATCGGCCGCGAGTGGCGACAATCGTTTATATTTTCGGGGCATGTTACGATTTTGTTTAGACCTGAAAATTTCAGTGGTCCACAGGACCACGGTTTGAATGTTCTGGTGGTCCGACATGATTTCTGGGGGTCTCGGACCACCGTCAGTATCAAACGCTGGACCCCTTATTAGAATATTTCCTAAGGCTACAAGGGAAGGGGGGGTGCTTTTTAGAGTTTTTTATTGTCTACACAGTGCACCATAATTCAGGGATTATTTTGTTCAGTATTGTGTCACAAAAAACTATGCAAATTTGCCCATTTGCTGCTCACAGGGTTGGCAATATTGCCCGGCCCGGGTTTTCTCACCCCGGGAAAACCCTCGAAAACCCGGGCTGGGCAATAATGTTTTTTTTAGCCAAAGTGGGCAATAATGGGTGTGGCAATAATGGCTCTAGATGTGCAATTTGTCAGTTTTAGTGCTATATTTGAATAATTGGTATCGATCTACAGTGCCTTTCAGTGAAATGTACAAATCAATCTTAAAAAAGGTAATTAAGGATATTATTTTACTTGTTATAAGTGAGGGATAGTCGAATGTACTAAATGTGTTTTTCATAGATAATCTCAACATTAAATTTATAATTGTGTAGTCCCTTGGGCACTGAATACAATGCGGCCATGCATGACTGCTCGTACCATGAAAACATTTGGGTTCTAAATGTGCAATTCGCTAGTTTTAGTGCTGAATTTAAATATTTGGTATCGATTTACAGTGCCTTTCAGTTAAACTTACAATTCAATATATCAACTTATACGGATATTATTTAGACAAGAAAAACAGTCAGTGATGTACTGCACTAGGTTACGCAATCATGGTTAGGTAATGTGTAGACGCCTCCAGACGGTAAACTTTCTATTGACAAGAGGTGTGATAATTGCAGCGCGCCTGAGAACACCTAATTTGGCCGGCATTGGGTGAATACCCACTGTGCACTAGATTTTGACCCAATGCTGTTTTATTGTCCCGCCAGCATCGCAGACTTTGGTACAGCGTTAAGTCGACGTTGATTCAATGTATCGTGTTTGTAAGGAAAAGAAACAAACATTGTCAATGCTGACCATGCAGCTTTGATCTCAGAAGGCGACATGCGACACGAGAATTAGCGGTTGTGGTCTAGGGTTTGTATTTATATTATTTAAAAGCCTGCCGTTGTGTTCCTCCTTTCCCAGTTTATAACAAATACTGACTTTCTTTTAAATTGAATGTGACAAGAAATTAAATTAGATAATAAATTATATTAGATATAATAACCGAGAATACTAGCCTCAAAGGGTTCATTAGCTGCAGGGTGTGTGTACACATATACATGATATAAGCAACATGTTGTGGAGTCAATTTATGCCATAAACCACTTATATTCCCACCAACATAATTCACTTAAAATCATAAAATACCTAGCTTTTTATATCAATTATATATATAAAATAAAAATAAAATGACATCGTGACTGATATTAAATTAATATTTTTAATGTAAATAAAGCAAACATAGGGAGCAGGGGGTCCGAATTAAGAAATGTGTGAAATAGAAAATATAGGCAGCCGTCCAATATTGCCCATTATTGCCCATTAAAACCCGTATTTATCCATATTGCCCATTATTGCCCGGGTGGGCCGGGTAATATTAATATTACCCGGGTTTTTGCCAACCCTGGCTGATCAAATTAGAATTTTATCACCAATATAATTATACATCAATAATAAGAAAGTAAAGGGATTTACAGCTTCTAGGAGAAAATTTATAATCAATATTTTTTAAACATTTTTTTTCCTGTGATCATGAGCGTTTAAAAAATTAGAATTTTATCACCAATATAATTATACATCAATAATAAGAAAGTAAAGGGATTTACAGCTTCTAGGAGAAAATTTATAATCAATATTTTTTAAACATTTTTTTTCCTGTGATCATGAGCGTTTATTGGAATATGGGCGTTTATTACAATAAAAAAGGTTCTGATCATTTGCTAATGATATTAATAGTTGCAGATTAGCAAAATATTAAAACCCGGTACATCAGCGATAGGAATGTAAACAGGTAAATACGAGTTCAAGCTTGAAGGAGGAGATTGTTAATCAAGAATTTTATGTTCTTTGATAGATAATCTGACATCTACAGACATAAAGATGATCTGAAATATTTTATGTATAACCCATGGAGATCTAAGGGTTTTTTCAAGTTGAAATCACCATGAATGTCATAGTTACCTCTTTCCACTTCATCTGAATACCTATGTTATGGGTCTACGGCCATTAGAAATATTTTAATTCTTTCAGCGCGGAGACTGTCTTTATACGTCAGAATCTGACGTCTACAGACGTCAGACGTATAAAGACGGTCCCCGCGCCGACAGATTCTGACGTATAAAGACGGTCCCCACGCTGATAAGGTTCAAATGTACCATATTGTGAAGAGGACTAATGTAGCTTAAAGAGACTGGCCCAGGCTAAAATCATCAAATAATAGGTGATTTTATTTTGGGTTGTTAATATCACCATATGATGTAAACATGTCCGAAGACTAGAACTGCAAATTTTTATAATTTTTGTGCTGCGCATTCACCAGTTAGGCTAGATATAGAGACAAAATTCCTGATTTCTAATTATTGACAACCATGTCAAAAATAGGAAATACGGGAATTTCGTCTCTATATCTAGCCTAACTGGTGAATGCGCAGCACAAAAATTATAAAAATTTGCAGTTCTAGTCTACGTACATGTTTACATCATTATGGTCATAATAAGAAACCAAAATAAAATCACCGATTTTTTGATGATTTTAGCCTGGGCCAGTCCCTTTAAGGACCTGAAAGTCATCAAATATTATCAGGCCTATTGGCTATTATATTGTGAGCCAAAAATGTATTTTCAGGATATATTATTTTTTAGAAAAATGTCAAGATTTTAAGAGTATTTCATAAAAGCTCGACATTTTCGGGCTTAACAGTGCCTTTTGAACAAAATGTAGGTTTTAATAAAGGTTTTAAAATATAAAATATAGGTTTCATAGGCTACTCAACAATAAAAAGATAGGTTTATATAGGTTTTGTTCTAATTAAATGTTAGGAATTGATCAATCTCTGCTTTAAATTACCAACATTCTGAAGTCCACAATGAGCAGCACATATGAAAATGAACCCTAATTAACCATTACACTGCTGCATAAAATGTGCAGCATGTGTGGTTTCCCACTAACTAATATCTGGCACGTTTTTTCTTCAAAAAAACATCTGTTGAACAACTGATATTAAAAGCCATTATATTACAAAATCAATTAGTTAGCTATCTTTAAAGCGCAAATAGAAAGACACCACAAAACTAAAGTGGATTTTTTTTTTTTTTTTTTTAAGAATTTTCTTGTCGCCCTCAGCAGGCTCTGCTTGGTTTATTTTGGGCGATGGGCCACAGCAGTGTAAGGGTTAAAATAAAATGACTTTTTTTGATAAGGCCTAAAAAAAATATTGTTTGTTTCCGATTTCCGACCGACCCTATTAAAACATCTGCGACCCAAATTTATTTCATGGATTTTCTAAAAAAAAAAAAAAAAAAAAATTTTTTTTTTTTAGAAAATCCATAAAATGAGGAATGATGAGTTACTGGATGTAGTCAAAGTAACTGAAAAAACGTTACGAAAAGGAGAGGAGAGGGTCAAAAAACAAAAAATAGTTACGTAATGTACAGATAAGACATGCATGCAAGTGAATCTGGCCCCAAATAAACTAAAAAATAATTCTCACCTACCGATTTGGTTAAAGTGACAAAAAAAAAAATAAAAAAAAATAATAAAAAAATTCCTACCTACCCACTGGTTAAAATGACAACAAATCGGAAACAAACATATATTTTTTTTGGCCCTAAAATGTTTTATTTGCAGAGACAAATTCTGTACATAATGCATGCATAATAATATCAGAGGCAACTGGGACGTGAATTTAGCAAAAAAACCTGTTCGCGACGAACAAACATGCGAGGGAATTGCCAATTTAAAAATTATAGGTTTTACAGGCTTTTTTAAAGATTTTATAGGTCTGAAAATTTAAGATAGGTTTCTATAGGTTTTATAGATTTCACCGGTATTAAGTGTGATACCTTGAACCATGGAATCGTCACTATGGCAACGATCCTGAACGGATCATTCTAAATTTTTTGGAGGGGTGCTTTTAATTCACCAAGCACTTGCTGACATGACTTTTGCGCGCTTGACACTTTGCAGTACAAGCTAGGCATCTATAACGTTTTTTATGAGCGCCGAGGCCGATATAGCGCTATAAATATGGACGAAAATAAGTCACAAAAACAACCGACCATTGGGGCAAGTTGCAACTACACTGAACACCCCATTACAGAGGCAAGATTAAAATGGCTGATTAATAAATTAAGTGCGCGAGTATTGGCAGTTTTTTTATAAAAATAAATGCCAAATGGGATTTTTAATAAGAGCGGTTCAGTAATTTCCGAACACCTAAGCCTGTGCACTTGATTTCTGGTGTCCTAATTTTTTTATCAGCACCCCATGTGACATCAGTTGAGAATGAAACAATGACTAATGACGTAATGTACCACGTGAATGACCATTCATGAATCTGAAAGTTGTACAGGAAGTTGTAGTACCCAAGGTAACGGCAGGTATGCTCGAAATAGAGGGGTAATGTCGAACACCAAGCAGGGTATAATCGAGCACCCACCCATTTTTTAATGTAAAGAGAAAATAACCAGTTTAGAAGCAGGAACATGCTCAGTATACTCAAATATGATACAAATAGAATCAATGCCCAATATAATTTGTCTACAAAGAAAAATATGAAACAAAAATATATTTGAAAATGCCACTGTTGGAGATTACCCGAATCTGCTGAAATTTGAGATTTTTTTTATTGTTCCCTTCACATTTCTTCTCAAACCAACATAGTAACGTCACAACCGTTTGCAGGCCTACGAATTGCTCCATTGGTGTATATCCTTTCGCAATGACGCATTCACTGTGAAACTGTGGTGTATGGGCCTGGTGTTCGTAATTAGACGAAACCAAATTAATTGATGGGTCTATTTCCGAACACGTCCCAAATGACGAGGTTATTATGACCAAAAATTGTTTTTTGATGTTTTTATATCTAGGAGGTGCATCACAAGGGACAGTTTCCCATATAAATAATAATTCAGGATTGATAATACATATCATAAACATATCATTACTTTCCGTGTAATTACCTTATTTCTTAAAGACATGTCTATTTCAAGACATTTTGAAAGTGACTTTTTAAAATAGCAAAATTAATGGATATGAAATTGGTCCATAATAATGGTGCGTGACAGAACAGTGACGCACAACGGGCAGCTCTGCCCGACACAATTTATTCATGTCTAGCCAGCAATGGGATGAGATATATTAGCAATGTTCAGAATACCATTTTTGTAATTTATAATGCAATATTGAGTAAATAAGGGGAAAAAAGCTAACTTTCATTTTGGACGATTCCCCACCGTTGGACAGACTTTAGATCTAGATCCAACTTATAGTCTGTCCGACGGTGGAGAATGGCCCAAAGTAAAAGTTAGCTTTTCGGTAACCAGTCAGTCAATTCTCAAGCGATTTTCATGAAAGTGTGTAAACCCTATTTTCTAGTCATTTGGCATCAATCCTGAAAATTTCGTGAAAAAATATTGTGTAGTTCAAATGTTAGACCATTTAACATGTAGTAAATGTCTTTTTTATGACGCTCCTCTATAACATGTATAAAACCCATTAACTTCATTCTGTTTTTTTTCTCAGAATTGCGTTAACGTTACATGTCAAATCATAATGGTCTAACTTTTGAAATACTCAATAGGGTTGATGCCAAATGACCAGATAATAATTGTTACAAAATTTTGTGACAATCGCTTGAGAATTGACTGACTGGATACCGAAAAGCTAACTTTCATTTTGGACCATCCTCCACCCTCGGACAGACTAGACCTATAGTCTAACCAGTGAACCACAATCCACATTTAGTGAGCAGCACTCTCATGAATGGCATTCATCTTTTTTGGACAGTGCGGGCCATTTAGGCTGGCATTAATAGCAGACAATCCGCTCAAAATAAATCTGATTCAAACACATCATACATTACAGGAATATCTTACCTCTACGTACACCTATTTAGTGTACCGTATGCAGTCCATTGAAATGTAGTAGATGCTTTTAATTCTGACCACCCCTCAAAGTAATCCGACATTGTTTACAATATGGCTCTAGTTACTGCATACCACCGAAAATATGTAGTCTACATCTCATGACTTTTAATGCTAGACTAGGCTATTATATCTCGCTACAGCACCGCTAGGGCAAAACGCGATATTGCAAGCAGTGGTCAAATTATTATCAATTCAGTTCATCCAAAATTGCAACCTACCCACACACGTGGTTTGAGAACGAGGGCTCACAGATACAAAAATGTAAACAAGAACCTGAGACAAGACATTTTATCAATCCGAGTTTATATTTGCTTTAATCTTGATTTAGAATCAATTATTATTTATGTTATTATAATATTGGACCACAGGGTGTCTGTAAGCTGCGCCGTGACACCAGATAAATCACCGAGGTATCATTCAGTGGAATGTTTTTTTATGAAAAACCGCCGATCTAAAGTTTTCAGGCATCTTCCTAGCGCTGATCGGCCTTACGGAGCGAGTCGCCTGGACCACGGCTAGCATTTCCCGTGCTGACTTCCATCCTGGAAGTAACGTTAGCGGTTAGGTCTATTGCTGACTATAGCCGGATTCACATTAAAAATCCATTTCAGGGGGATCATATGGTGTTACTGATTTACTATTTACGCGGAAACTCCTCACAATATCGAATTAAAACTTGGGGTTGATATAAAACATTACAATAACTTATTTTCATCCGATTAACTCGAATAATGCCACAGATTGGACGGATTCAAATATTACTTGATATACAGAGCTCCAGATAATTTTTTGGTTTGAGGAGTATTTCACTCATTGAAATGGGTGATGAGGAGTGGAATATGATAAAAAAATAAACGAGGAGTATTTTTCATACAACAAGATGAGCTTTATTTAGATCATTTTTTTCTTACAGTCACATAGTTCTGTTCACGTAAAAAATACAACAATCGTTTCATTTTTTCTGTTTCTTTTTACTTTGATGGGTATTTTAATAGTTTTTATGGGTAATATTACTCCTAAGATTTTCAATCAATGAGTATTTGCTGTTTTTACATGCGTATTTTACTCATATACGTATGCTATTTGGAGCCCTGGATATAGTTAAGGTCCGCCACTCAACCAAATGAACACAGATGCAGTTCTTGGCGCGTGTACCCTGTGTACACTTAGACAAGTCTATTACACCTGATGGGTTGATCAGACTGTGTTAATTGTTTCTTGTTGCTTTGTATATCAATCAGCAGTGGATTCACCTAGCCTATTGTGTATAACAGCTACCCGCATTATTTTGGCACCAGCGTTGCAGGTAGGGCTAGACGGGGCTCCCGAAGAGTGGGTGACATCGCTACTATTTTATGTTATGTGCAATTTTATTGCGCAATTTCTTTTCAATTATACTACTAGTTCGAACAAGGGAAGGTTGTTATAAAATAATTATTTAGTAACGTTACATAACAGTTAAACTCATAAATAACAATAACATAGAAGGTAAACCAATTAAGTGAATAAAATGAAACTATTTTCTACAAAAATATAGGACACCGGTGATGAAGAATTTCGATCGGGTCTACATCATAAATATATATAACAAAATAAGCAGACATCAATTGAATTGAAATCATAATTAATTAGACCATCACCTAAAAGGATATCTATAAATAAATAAATGCATCTCACAAAGGGACCTACATAAATTGAAATTAATATTTTTTATAGAAATATAAAAAACAAGCCTATTGACTGAAGACGCATATATATAAGCCCTATCGCTAGAATCTGGCAAAATGTGACTGACATCATATAATGATTGTTGTTGACAATAAAAGAGATTGATAAATAACGTCTTTGACTGTTGACGACCAAGTAAAAATGGAGATAACTGAGCATTATAATCGCACCTCACATGGTTCACACCCTATAGCTCTTTACTGCTCTTAAAACAGTGCCACAATTCGGAGAGGCAACTTATAAAGAAACACACTTCTCAGTCAGAGAAATAAAATACAAGAGAGCATCGAGAAGCCGCAATTATGAAAAGCGATTACAGAGAAAAGAAATACGAGAGAGCCTGGCCCTAAACCATTAAAAATAAAATGTAAAACATATACATCGTAATAAATTAGGCCTATCATAAAAAAGGTACCAGTCCACCTAGGCATGGCTGTTCAAAAGTCGAAACTTGCCTGTTCCATTAAAAGTTGGTTAATTGAGTTTTAATAGCTAACATATCATTATATTAAAACATTTCAACAATAACAAATTAAAACTAAATGATTTTTGATTTTCCTTGGAAGGTTTGAGTTTGGCTAAAACTGGGTGGTGAGCTAGTCTCTAACTATAGATTAATTAGTAGGTGGTTCGTTACGATTGTCTGAGCACATTTTGTAGGCCCACCTCCGTGAGGAGCATGGTCATCGTTTTAAGGAGTTAGAAGTAAAAAAATATTTTGAATCAATGATTCGAAGCGAGCTTCAATATACCAGGGGCGGATAAAGGATTTGAAAAGGAGGGGGTTATTGCCCCCCCCCCCCACCCCAAAGTTTTTCTGTCTATTTGGGCCTAAGACAATTTGGGGGACTTTTCAGAGAATTTGCCTTCAACCACGCCTGAATAACACAATTATGTGGTGCAAATGCGACCCCGGTATGGTAACTTAAGTGCCTTTCGTGAGGTAATCGCAGCGTGTTTACAAAAGGACTGGTGTACCCACACAGACGTCGAGGTATTCCGGACATCATTTCTTTTGTTGTGGAAGACTCTTGTTGACACGTTTGATTTGCGATTGTTAATTGAAGTTCATGACGAATCGCCTGGAGCAGGCGCGGAACCAGAGGGGGGGGGGGGCGCGCGCCCAACTCTTTTTGCGCCAAATACTTTGAAAAGTCCCCTAAATTGGCCAAAAAAATCTTGGGGGCGAGCCCCCGAACCCCCTGCGCCCCCTCTTTTTTCAAATCCTGGATCCGCCCCTGTGGAGATCTGGATCTGGATGATAGTTCCCAAGTGTCCATGTGGACCAAGACGGAAACGGGGGAGAGGCGGCACGCTGTGGCGTCGCAGTTAGGCGGCTGTTGAAGGCATTGACAGAGCCAGCATGAATGATACTGACTGGGAGAGTATTCCACTTAGAGATAGTTCTGAACACAAATGAGTTCTTCAGCGTGTCCGTGTTGGCTCTCACTTACATATATCATGGAGATACTATCTCAATGCATATATGTAGGCATATTTTACTAACCTTTAAAGTAATTAGATGTAACACTATTTACTACTCAATTACTAAGGACTAATAGTCTTAAGTCAGGTGAATCGACATAAAATTTACTTGATCGACATGATCAAGATGACAAAATCCGAATGTTATCTGCTGACTGGGTGGAACTGTATACCCAAACAATCCAGCCGCATAAGCATGTACTGCCATATGTATCTGGCCATAAAAAATAGTTATTATGCCCGGCCGTAGGCCAGGAGCCTATTGAGTTTATTTTGCCTGATTTTGTGTCCTATTTAGGGGAAAGAGGGGTGCTGTGTGTGAGAAACGGTTGACATTTATGTACACCAGTCCTTATCATGCTTATGAACATGTCGAATATAACGTTTGAGGTCGCTAGGTCAAACAGTTGCGTTTTTAAAAAGTGTTAAGAAAAATTAATATTCACGATTATATTTGTGATCAGAGCCTCAAGGGTTTTAGTTGGAATAATGTTGGCACAGCCTCACAGTCGGTGGCTCATCATTACATCAGCATTGGGCCAATGTATAGTGTTATCTAGAAGTGGTACGCGGGGAGTAAAGCGTCACCTATAAAGCGTCACCTGCATAATAATACTGGACAACACGGGACAAGCAATTGGTGAGATGAATGATGTACAGATGATGATGTTAAGGTGGGGTGATAGGGCATGGTGGGTTATTGAGAGCGTTTTCCTTCGCTTGCCCAATAAGGAGTTCTTGGTATGTCTAGGGGATGTACCCCCAGACATGCCCAGAAGGCCGGAGACTTTTTGCCGATGTGCTGGCCCAAGTATACAGCAGACCCAGTGTTGGACTAGTGTTGGGCCAGCGTCGTAAAAAATTGACCAGCATTGAACCAGCAATGGTCTGCGACGCTGACCCAACATTGCATCGGAATTGGGTGGGTAGGCTTACTTGGTGTGTACGGGGTACATGGTAGAGACGCACACACTGACTTATCAGTGTCACAATGTCACAGTACTTTCGGGAGTGAAAGAGACAAACGGCGATTCACTGGCAAGTATTGATTGGATATTGGCCAGCGCCGGCGATGGTGGTGGAAGAAATACACAATGAATATATAGTTTAGCTTGCCTCCATGGTTCTTCCCTTAATCATATCATGGACATTTAGGATTCTGGCCCATGAGGAAGACCAATACAGTTATGTTTACAACATATTAAGTCGATTTTTTGCCTATTAATAGCACTCAAACAGACTAAAGCCCGGCCTCGGAGTTCAGGAACTCCTTTTCTAGTATTAAATTATACTCATCTAATTCACGACATTCTCGCACATTTTCTTTCATTTTTTCTATAAATAACACCAAAGACTGTCATATTTAATATCATTTTAAAATAGATTATTTGTTTTAACCAATAGCCCCACTATTTTTTTATTGCGCTATAAAATCCGTGTCACATGCTTCATAATATTGTTTTAACACTCGCCTCAACATAAAATGGTAACTACTAAAACTCCAGCTTCAGCACATTGTACTAGTATACTCGTTTGACATAAAATGTATACATTGGGGACCCGGTATCGGACCGCCTCACAAAGCGGACCACCCCGGAATACAGACCACCTCTAGCCAATCCCAATTTTGTTCCCATTCACATAATGTATTATCAGATTCAGTAAGCGGACCAACCCACGATTCGGGACACGGACCACCCTTTTTCAATCCCAAATCATAAAAAGACTAAAAAAACACCCCAAAAGAAAAAAAAAATCATTCACACTTTTGCAGTCTATTGGGAGAGACATATGCATCAACTAAGAGACACGCTGCGGCTGGATTCACTAATGGGACCAGCTGTAGCTACATCCACTGATGGGACAAGCTTTGGCTACATCTACTAATAGGACAAGCTGTGACTGGATCTACTAATTTGGTTGCGTTCTCAACGGTGTAGTGTTTTAACTCCTACGACCGTCTTTCTTTGTTATTACAGTTCAAAATAATGTATAGAGCGCGAACTTACGATAACAGCTTAGTGTGAAAATTTATGTTGCCATGACAATTTGAGTCTTATATTTAGTAATTTGGTAAATGCAGCGCGTCGAATGGTCATAGACCAGATTTTTGCGCTATACATGTATAAGCTTTTATATATTATTTATTATTAATAATTATAGAAAGTTATATTAGAACTGTTATATCAATAGTTGAGCTAGTGATCTATAGGAACCAAAAGGTTAACTCTTCCTTTACCAACTTCCCCCTGATAAAACTACCCCCAGAAACCGACTTTTTTTTAAGGAGGACCCATGAGGTAGCCCCTGAGCACAATACAGGTTATAGCTATGCGCATGCGCACATCGCACAAATTAAAAATGCAAGAGAGCATTGCTTCCATATCACTGACCATTCTGGCTGGCGATTTTCAACCACGCATGTAATAAAATATCTCCATTGAAATTATTGTATGTGCACATGTGGATTTCGCATAAATGTGAATTTAGTAAAGGAAGGTAGTTTTCGCATAAATGCGAAATTGGTAAAGGAAGAGTTAAACAAAGACGTTTTTTATTTTCCACCAGCTGACAAAAATAACATTACTCATATACGAGGTCTATGTGTGTTTAATACAGATAGGCCTATAGCGTATAAATATAATTAAACTGAAATAGGAACAAATTAATTCAAGCGATACAAACAAACAGATGGTCATATTTATAACATAATCATATTCATAATTCTAGAAGATAATTCCCTAGGCTGTTTTTGTCAACTTGACTTAGACTTCCTAAAAAAAAAAAAAAAAAAAAAATTTTTTTTTTTTTTTTGGAAATCCATAAAATAAATTTGGGTCGCACATGTTTTGATAGGGTCGGTCGGAAATCGGAAACAAACAATATTTTTTTTTAGGCCCTATTGTAGATTTGATACCAGATATTTTATATAAAAACACTCTACCTGTGCTACCATGCTTGCATAGAAACATTCTTTCATCCTCTTTTTACTCTATTAAAAAGTCCTAGTCGTTCAATAACTATTTGTATTTAATGGTTCGGTAGTCTAGCGTAAAAATAACACGTCTGTTCAATATGCCTGTGGTATATACATTCAGCTTCTAGACCCTCCCTCCACCCTCCCCCAAAGATATGCCTGCATCACCTTTCCCAAAAAGTAGCCTGAACCCAAAAGACCAGGATGTACCCCATGTGCATCAGACAGAGATGACAACAAACATGCTGGCCCAACTTTGGATGAGATGTTTTTTTATTTTTCACTTTACAGCCAGTAACCACACCGAATTCAATAATCGTCTGAAAATAAAATCGCCCCATCATACAAAGTAAGTGAATATGTAAAAAGAATCGACCAAAAACGGTGAATATCGATATGAGAGCGAAAAAGCATCCACCACGGTGAACAACTGGTGAAGGTGAATCCACATTCAAGACATTGACATATGATTCAACAACTTCTCAATTCAACACTCAACAGTCAACATATTTTATTGTTTCTAAACCTTTACCACTGGTCACAGACAGATTACTGTTTTGCCAATTTCTTATGGATTATTCAAGCATAACAATATATAATGTTATCTGCTAAAACTAAAATGGTGTGTGTTTTAATGTTTCAGTCGACAAAACTTAACAAGGAATGCCGCTTTTTCGGCCATCTTGTTTACAAAATGACGTCGCTGGAAACAAGCACCTGCTTGATAGAATATCGAAATCACATCTGGGTAAACGGAATACAATAGAACCTGGCTGAGCGGACCACTTATGGGACTTTCCAAAAGTGGCCTCATTATATATAGGTGTGATTTTCTGAAAACTAATGTCACTGACTTGTTCTCCATGAACATGCTGCGTCACAAGTATCACACTCCGCCTCAGCGCGTATGTCGCGTATGTATAGCCTACAATGAAGAACCAATTATAATGCATTGCCAAATATGATATGTATAAGAAAAAATGTATAATGACGAAAGTCACGGATATACAAAGCAAGATCAACGATCCTATTCACAATGATTAAATAAGTGAGCCGAGTTGCATAAAACAGGCTCAAGTGATCCTGTTATTTAGGCCAGTCTGGATCATATATGAGATAAGATGATCCTGTAGATTTTAGGTGTTGCGTAAAGGGGTTTGAGCCGAGGATCAAATGATCCACTTTTTAATCCCTTTTTTCCAACATCTTATGGGGCCTCACTTAAAAAATTTCTAAAAGTAGACTACATCCAATCTGTCAGGCTTAATAGGCTATAGACTGACTATTTTCAGGCTTATATCCATAAGATAGATTAGGCCTAGTCTACTAGGGCTATACTCCTATATAGCCTAGTTTTTTACAGACAATGTAATATATGCCTATATTCTAGACACCCCCCCTCCCCCATACACAAATATATCCTAGGGCTAGGCTACACATACAAAAACAATAGACTTTATTAAATTGATATGCCTATTTTTATTATAGGAAATTATGCAGCATATGGATTTCGATCATTTTCTTTCTGTGTTTTTCATGTCAGATTTTGATCAGCCCCTAGCTAGGCTATAGATTAAAAACTGTACTGACTATAACGTTAGGCCTAGTTTCTAGACCTAGGCCTACACATAGTTAGGCCTATGATTTATGTAGTCTAGGCTAATTTCTAGTTCCGAAAATAATTTAGGACCAATGAATTATAGGCCTAGGTCTATCAGTCTACATGTTCTAGGACTATCCATGTCCTAGAATCATAAAGGTCAAGGTTGGTTGTAATGTAGGAGTTGTAGGCTAGGCTAGGTGTACTCTTTGTCAGTTTGTCGATTCAGGAGTTTGACTGACTTGTATATGTGCCATATACTATTAAAATGGCTCATTCCCGTTAATATATATAATTTTGGCGTCTTCACAGATAGAGATAACATTAACACAATCCCGAACACTTATGTGAATAAAATAAACAAAATAACAAACAATTAGAAAGTGGGATCAGAAGTTAAACCACCTCTATAGGTGGATCAACTTTGATCCTCTTTTATGCAACAGCAACTGGATCAAAATTGTGGATTAGATCAAAGTTGATCCGAAATACTAATTTTGGGATCAGCTCAACTTTGATCCTGTTTTATGCAGCGGAAAATGGATCAAATCAAGGATCAGCTCAACTTTGATGGCCCTGGCGTGTTGATTTTACAATCGTTTCATGCTAATTGTCTTTTCCATAGTATATCGGCCTACAATGCTGGCCCAATGCCGGGACAATGTCTCAGACACCTTGCCCCAGTGGCTGAAACGGTGACACCCTTTTAGTCAGAAGGCCCGTTAGTCAGAAGGCCCGTAAGTCAGAAGTCCCATTAGTAAGAAGGCCAGTTAGTCAGAAGGCCCATCAGTCAGAAGGCCCGTTAGTCAGAAGGCCCGTTAGTCAGAAAATCAGTTAGGTTTTTTGTCAGAAGGCCCGTTAGTCAGAATTTGTTCGTTGGGCAGTGAACTTTGCTAGGGACGCTCCATCGGATATCTAGCTGGCCATGTGGAAGGGGGGGGGGGGCTATATTATTTTAATTAAAACGTTTGTTGTCCAGCTATTGATAAAAAATGTTAAACCTGTAGTAAAACCTGTAGAACCCCATAGAGATTAAATGTTGCGTCTCTAGGACATTAGTAGGCCCTATCTACTTTCACCATCAGTATATACTTATTATAGTTGTTATAATTCAGTCAATACGATCTTGATATGATCTTTAAAAAAAATCACAAGATATCTAAACTGGTGTTTTGTTTGTAGCCATCTGTTTAATTTATGTCAAGCGTTGATAAATGTATCATTTTGCTCAGAATAAATTATACATTGTTTGTCCAAATATTCTGATAACTAGAATTATTTGTCGACTCTTTTGTGTGGACAGGCTTGGTTCATATTCGAGAAAGTGAAGTTTACCTAAGCACGGGAGAACTATTATATAATGTAATTGCAGTAGGCTATATATTATTGCCGCGATAATTAAGACCAGCGTAAAATTTGAAACTCATTGTAATATATTAGCAGTATCTTGTTATAAATATATATATTGGGGTAAATATATATCTTGGGGTAAATATTCAGCTTTGTAGTCAAAGGAGGGGGGGGGGGGAGGGGATCGTGCGACCCTCTCGACCCCCCCCCCCCCAATGATGGGCCTGAAATAATTGGTCAAAGGGTTGTTCACAAATGAGATGATTTTGATGAGGTAATTATCTGATTTTCTGACTAACGGGCCTTCTAACAAACGGGCCTTCTGACTAATCATCCTTACTTATTTTCTGACTAACAGGCTTTCTGACTAACGGGCCTTCTGACTAATGGGCCTTCTGACTAACGAGCCTTCTGACCAAAAGACGGACACCCTTCCACCGGCTGAAACAGGTTTCAGCCATAGATTGACTGCGTACAAAATCTTGGGACATTTCTTTGGACTGACCGCTGAATAATCGAGTTGAAAATATTTTTTTGAGAATCAGTAACATTTCAGTTCCATGCCCGCATGCTCAGCTCGGAGGTCGCACAGTCATTAAAAAGTTATGGACATTTTTTGGACCTTGGGGTCGAGATCGCTCTCAGTCATCACCATGTTGAATTTTTCGGGTAAAGCAAATACATCAATCCACGGCCTCGGAGAGGACGACACGGCTATCAGACACCAAGCCAGGCGACACCATTCATATTCCGTGTTTTTAACGGTAAATAGCTATTACACAACATTATTTTACTAATCCTTTACTCAGATTTGAAAAAGGCTATATATAATAGAATATAAGATCTATGTTCTATTATATCTACCTTGATCCTATGATAGAAGCAAAACAAAAGGGTGACGTGAATTGCCTATTTTTTTTAACAAACAGTCGCCCAGACTTTTAGTTCACTTAGACCGCAGATCGAGACAACTCCATAGCCAGATGTATTTTGAGATCATGGAAGCGTAAAGGCGCAACGTCTACAATTATCACCTTTTGGAGCCGTGAATCAATAAAATGCGTGAAAACATTAGAGAGGTCGGTACGTTTACCAGTGTCATTGAGAGGACAGGGTTAATTGAGCCTTTTTTAATTTTGTCCAATCACCAATATTAGGCCTTTAGTTGCGGCAAGACGATCAACACTTGCAACTATAAAATCCAGTGTCTTGTTTTTGTGGGCCTGCAAGCATCAACTAGGGCGAGACTTCACTAGTCAACACCAGTGGCCTACATTTAAAAATAGTGCAAATTAAAAAGTGTAGGCCTAGTTGTGTAGTTTAAATATCTGAGAGTTCCACCCTGACTGAGTTCAGAGAGTTAGCCTATATTCAACTACTACTGGGGGTAATCATTCCATGCAATAAGTGTGCGTGGAATGAAGGAAAATGTGAAGGTATTATACTGTGAGGGAGGATGTGTGCGTATTTTCACGTGTGAGACCCTCTCTAGGCGCTTGTGCACTGGGGTTAGAGTCAGTATAGCCTACCTTGTTCTGCAGCCAAGGTATGTCCCCCTCACCATATTGTATTTAGGAGTCTCCCTCCCTCACTATATTGTATTTAGGAGTCTCCCTCACCATATTGTATTTTATATTGTTAAAATAAAGTTATCTGTCTGTTTGTATGTCTGTATGTCAACTAGACCATGCACAACTTTGTACATCATGCAGAGCTAGCTCGTTCTCTCCGTTTGGCAAGATACTCACAGCTCAGCTCATTTAGCATTGCTGTCACACTGCTGGTGTTATGCTAGCGGTTGCACACAAAGCGGACAGCCCTACTTTGCACAAAGTCAAGCCTGTTAGCATTCACTTGTGTATGGGGGTTCCACATCGTGCAGGCATACTCCAGGTGTGGTCTAACTAATGCTTCATAAGGTTGTGTTTTCACAGCTTTTGAAGCTAACCTGATGTTCCTTCTCAAGAGACCCAAGACAGAAATAACCTTATTGTAAAACATTTTCAACATTGAATTCCAAAACAAAGTTTTCTCCCACTTGGCAATCCTGCCAAGATCTGTTTGTAGCTGGTGGATGTTGTTCTTGTCAGTGACATGTCTATATAATACAGTTGTCTGCGAACAAGCAGGCTGTACTGTGGGTGACGCATAAGGTAGATCGTCGATGCAAATGAGGAAAAGAGTATAGGACCCAAAACCAAACCCTGTGTTACTCCTGACAAAACAGGTCTAAGAAGAGACTCTGCATCATGAACTACCATCATGAACTACCCGCAGGAAGCTCTTGATCAGTCAAGAGTCCCTCCCCTGATCCCATACCACTCACTTCAGATTCAAGATTATTTTTTTAGATTCAAGATTATTTATTGTCATAAATGCATATCAACAAAAACATTGACAGAATCACAATAATCATGGTAAAACACTGAAAATCTGGAAATCTAATATATTAAACTGAGCAATATTATAGAAAATATGAAATATCTGTATTAACAATATACAGAACAAGATTGACAAGCAGAATGACAAAAAGGAGAGAATATCGGGTGACATTATATGCCCTCTCATTAATTACAATAATAATATGTCGACCCCTAGGAAGCAAAAGGCTATATCTCCCACTCGTTAAAGTGGGAGACATATCCCCGTGGATCCACAGAAACGACAATACATGTGCAATGTGCATAAAAACGTGCAATGAAATAAATAACAAATTATTAAGTAATTAGATTGGTTGGGTGTGAGCTAAATATGAGGCTGATTTAATTATTCTAACAGCCCTTTTCTGAACTTTAAATAGCGATTTAATAGATTTATCACTAGCTCCACCCCATACTTCAATGCAATAATTAATATATGGATAGACAAAGCTATTATAAAGTGTAACCAAAGTCGATGTTTTCAATACACGTCTAGCTTTACATAAAATTCCTATTCCTCTCGAGATTTTTGTTTTTACTGTGTTAATATGTTCCGCCCAATTTAGGAATTCATCAAAATTGACCCCAAGAAATTTCGTAGATTTAACTTTGTTTAATGTTTGGTTATTAATCTTGACAGTGTTTATTTCATTTGGATAATTCTTGATCGATCGGAATACAATATATTGAGATTTTCTAATATTTAAAGACAATTTGTTACAGTTTAACCATTGCAATACTTTTGCTAATTCATTATTCATATTGTGTATTAATACATTAATGTTCTTTCCAATCAGAAATAAGCTGGTATCATCTGCATACAATATGGGTAATAAAACAGAGGATACTTCAACAATATCATTCACATATAACAAAAACAGCAAGGGTCCAAGTATGGATCCTTGGGGCACACCACAAGTGATTTCGTTCATATCTGAACAATGATTATTAAACGAAACAAACTGTCTTCTATTATAGAAATAACTGTCAAGCCAATCATGAGCAATTCCTCTGATACCTTACTTCATTCTCCTGTGTGGCACCTTATCAAAAGACTTGCCAAAGTTCATCACTATCAAATCTGTTTCAGTTGGCACACTTACTAAGTCATGTAATAGTGACAGAAACTGGCTGTCACAGGATAGGCGTTTCATAATGCCATGTTGTAGCAGATTTAAATGTTATATAATGGGTTGAGACGCTGCTCACAATAATGGGCTCCATGTACTTACACGAAATACAAGTCAGGGACACTGGCCTAAAGTCGCTGGCTATATGTTGATCTCCTTTCTTAAAAATTGAAGCAATATTGACATTTTTCCAGTCACTGGCCAAAATGCTGCTTTGGAGTGATCTGCAAAATATGAGCTCTAGAATATGAGCTATTTCATGGCTCAACTCGTTCAACACTAATCATCCTTACTTATTTTCTGACTAACAGGCTTTCTGACTAACAGGCCTTCTGACTAATGGGCCTTCTGACTAACGAGCCTTCTGACCAAAAGACGGACACCCTTCCACCGGCTGAAACAGGTTTCAGCCATAGATTGACTGCGTACACAATCTTGGGACATTTCTTTGGACTGACCGCTGAATAATCGAGTTGAAAATATTTTTTTTAGAATCAGTAACATTTCAGTTCCATGCCCGCATGCCCAGCTCGGAGGTCGCACAGTCATTAAAAAGTTATGGACATTTTTTGGACCTTGGGGTCGAGATCGCTCTCAGTCATCGCCATGTTAAATTTTTCGGGTAAAGCAAATACATCAATCCACGGCCTCGGAGAGGACGACACGGCTATCAGACACCAAGCCAGGCGACACCATTCAGATTCCGTGTTTTTAACGGTAAATAGCTAAAACACAACATTATTTTACTAATCCTTTACTCAGATTTGAAAAAGGCTATATATAATAGAATATAAGATCTATGTTCTATTATATCTACCTTGATCCTATGATAGAAGCAAAACAAAAGGTTGACGTGAACTGCCCATTTTTTCAACAGACAGTCGCCCAGATTTTTAGTTCACTTAGACCGCAGATTGAGACAACTCCATAGCCAGATGTATTTTGAGATTATGGAAGCGTAAAGGCGCAACGTCTACAATTATCACCTTTTTGAGCCGTGAATCAATAAAATGCGTGAAAACATTAGAGAGGTCGGTACGTTTACCAGTGTCATTGAGAGGACAGGGTTTATTGAGCCTTTTTTAATTTTGTCCAATCACCAATATTAGGCCTTTAGTTGCGGCAAGACGATCAACACTTGCAACTATAAAATCCAGTGTCTTGTTTTTGTGGGCATGCAAGCATGAACTAGGGCGAGACTTCACTAGTCAACACCAGTGGCCACCATTTAAAAATAGTGCAAATTAAAAAGTGTAGGTCTAGTTGTGTAGTTTAAATATCTGAGAGTTCCACCCTGACTGAGTTCAGAGAGTTAGCCTATATTCAACTACTACTGGGGGTAATCATTCCATGCAATAAGTGTGCGTGGAATGAAAGAAAATGTGAAGGTATTATACTGTGAGGGAGGATGTGTGCGTATTTCCACGTGTGAGATCCTCTCTAGGCGCTTGTGCACTGGAGGTTAGAGTCAGTATAGCCCACCTTGTTCTGCAGCCAAGGTATGTCTCCCTCACCATATTGTATTTAGGAGTCTCCCTCCCTCACCATACTGTATTTAGGAGTCTCCCTCACCATATTGTATTTTATATTGATGAAATAAAGTTATCTGTCTGTTTGTATGTCTGTATGTCAACTAGACCATGCACAACTTTGTACATCATGCAGAGCTAGCTCGTTCTCTCCGTTTGGCAAGATACTCACAGCTCAGCTCATTTAGCATTGCTGTCACACTGCTGGTGTTATGCCAGCGGTTGCACACAAAGCGGACAGCCCTACTTTGCACAAAGTCAAGCCTGTTAGCATTCACTTGTGTATGGGGGTTCCACATCGTGCAGGCATACTCCAGGTGTGGTCTAACTAATGCTTCATAAGGTTGTGTTTTCACAGCTTTTGAAGCTAACCTGATGTTCCTTCTCAAGAGACCCAAGACAGAATTAACCTTAGATACAATCTTCTGAATATGGCTATTCCATTTCAGATATGAAGTGTTGGTGTGTCCCAGGTATTTTGTGGTATCTGTAATACAGAGCACCTGGCCATGGAGTCTATACGTTGGTGGATCCTTTTTTAATCTACATCTCTGGCGACCAACCCTTATTGTAAAACATTTTCAACATTGAATTCCAAAAAGTTTCCTCCCGCTTGGCAATCCTGCCAAGATCTGTTTGTAGCTGGTGGATGTTGTTCTTGTCAGTGACATGTCTATATAATACAGTTTTCTGCGAACAAGCAGGCTGTACTGTGGGTGACGCATAAGGTAGATCGTTGATGCAAATGAGGAAAAGAGTATAGGACCCAAAACCAAACCCTGTGTTACTCCTGACAAAACAGGTCTAAGAAGAGACTATGCATCATGAACTACCATCATGAAATACCCACAGGAAACTCTTGATCAGTCAAGAGTCCCACTCCTGATCCCATACCAGTCACTTCATTCTCCTGTGTGGCACCTTATCAAAAGACTTGCCAAAGTTCATCACTATCAAATCTGTTTCAGTTGGCACACTTACTAAGTCATGTAATAGTGACAGAAATTGGCTGTCACAGGATAGGCGTTTCATAATGCCATGTTGTAGCAGATTTAAATGTTATATAATGGGTTGAGACGCTGCTCACAATAATGGGCTCCATGTACTTACACGAAATACAAGTCAGGGACACTGGCCTACAGTCGCTGGCTATATGTTGATCTCCTTTCTTAAAAATTGAAGCAATATTGCCATTTTTCCAGTCACTGGCCAAAATGCTGCTTTGGAGTGATCTGCAAAATATGAGCTCTAGAATATGAGCTATTTCATGGCTCAACTCGTTCAACACTGCTGCAGGGAGTTTGTCGGGACCAGCTGCCTTATCAGGTTTTATGTTTCATAACATCTTCTCTACGCCCTCCTTGCTGATGCATATATCTGGCATAATAGGGTTGGGCCTGGGGCATTTCTCTGAGAAAGGCCCAAGCGATTTTTATGTAAATATTGAAGTAAATTGACAATTCAGTATCTCAGACTTTTTCTACCTTTCTCAGCCTGAACTGTGAATTTCACCTTCACTGCGGTCTGGGAGAAACAACTTCCGCAAACCCCTGATAAATGACCAATATCTTTTTTGTGTGATGGCACAGTCATCTGGGCGTCGTATGGATGAATAAAAGTTATAGAAGCGCCAAAATCTTGCCTGATCTGTTTCTGTAATTTATGTTTGATAGTATGTAGCTTTTCGCGAAGCCGGCTTTTACTACGTTGCCATTTGGCATAGACCTTAGGGGGCCACCATTCAATCTCCAGGATTTTAACTTTTCAGCGCACCACCGAGCTGGGTTGAAAAAACTCATTTGTCCGCGACAAAAACTCTTGCCCCCCCCTGGAGGTTGAATGGTGGTCCCCTTATTTCTTGCCTGTAGTAAATTTATGATGGCTTGCTTTACCCAACGTAATATTGACTTGGACAAAATAGGTTTTTGTGGGATATATTGCTTCATACCTTCAATCAAACTGTCCTTGCATTGTTTGCAAAGGTCATTTGCAGAACACTTGGGATCAACAAGACACAGATCTGACGTTATACAGTTTGTAGTCGTACTTGGCCCCTTAGTTTTCGTTGTTCCTTTTCCTACATTTAATTTAATTTCGGTGCTACTTCTGGATCGCAGATGATCCTATAGAATTATATAGGTTGAAATCGAGTCGGCTGTATGACGTCTGCGTGCTAATGAGGTTGGTAGGTCTAATAATCTTAGTCTTTTTTCATATGCCTTATCTTTCATCCATGTCAGTTATTTTGTTGCTCTTTTTTGCACTCTCTATCACGTCTATATATGCTTCTGCAAATGTGGGCTCCAATATTGTTTGCCATATGCGCTTATGTGCCTAAATGGGCAATTGTGTGAAAGTGTCATGTAGTAATGATAACTGGTTCTAGTTATGTTCTCCCGAAGCCTTTACCTTTGTGTAGTGGTGCTATTTAGACACACGAGGCGTCTTACTGCTGTAAGTAAAAATAACAGACTGCTTGCAAGCATGATTACGCGTCACATTTTTTATTGTAGAATGTAATGGCCCTGTTTTCAGTATACAGACAGACAGATATTTTATTGACAGAAAAGAAAAGTCATTACAGACTTATTTGTCATAGAAATGAAAGAGATATATGTACATGTATATACAAGATTGTTAGTTTGTTAAAATCATATGATAATATACATGGTATGACATACACAGCTAAAATCATGTTAAGTGGCATTGCCAAAATAAAAACTGGGTATTTCGATAATATAAATGACTACTACTAAAAATGAAATAAAAGGCA
Source organism: Flabesymbios commensalis (assembly GCA_964017125.1). Classification (NCBI taxonomy): domain Eukaryota; kingdom Metazoa; phylum Annelida; class Polychaeta; order Terebellida; family Flabelligeridae; genus Flabesymbios; species Flabesymbios commensalis. The sequence continues at coordinate 85,308,958 of OZ024909.1, forward strand.
TTGCCAAGATAACATAGAGGTCTATCATTTTGTTTCCCGCACCAAAACCAAAGATAAAATAGCTACTACGTATGACATACTAATTATATATAGTAGCAAAAAAGACACTCTTGAAAGCGTAGAAACCTAAAATATATACAAGTGCATGATTATGCTACAGTAACTGGAGTATGCAATAAGCCAATGGTAATAATGTGTAACCCGTTGCACACAGTACTAGCCTTTTTTGCATGTAAATTCAACTAATAATTATAACTGTGATGTGTCCAATTGAATAGTTGCGTGTGGTCATGTGGGGTGCCTGCATGGTTGGTCGGACCACCCGTTTTAGAGATTAATCATGACGTGTTACCGTATGCTTTAAAGAAACGGGCTTTAGTCCCAGCATTATGAGACAAGATTTAGGATGATTGCCTAAGGGCACTGTTTCTTCTACGATCTTGGACTATTTGCTGTATGTCACCGTGTGCTTCATAAAGTGTGGACAATATTAGAACTCCTGATCTTCTATACAGTTTTTCCGGATTCCGTCAGTTGCCGCTCCAAACCATCGAAGTATGCTTCAGTCTGACCAGCCTACACATAGAACCGTTGTTGATCCTTGGACCTCGTTCTCCTAGTACCCCTGAAGTCAAGGATGTGACAGTTTGAGGTTATCTACCATCGAATTGTACACACAAACCAGTCGCAAGTATTCATTCTCACACATATAATATAATCTGCGCTGAATCCAAAGCAGCACAGCTGAATTTTTGACATGTCAAATTGCTGTGTGTGGCGTATGCTAAGTTTCGCACATATGGTCAGCCAGAACACACACATACTGCAGGCAGTTGATTGGCACATATATAGCCACACCCCTCCACAACTTCATTCGACATGTGGCAGACTGTGTTTAGCAAGCGGCCTGTGTGACGGGAATAGTTCAGCACAGACACACATCCCCTGTTCTGGTGATGGACTTCAACTAGACAACTAGACAGCAACTACATGTAAACCCCGCTTCCCTCTGAACACTGGATGTAACACGTACTAGCGTTGGGAGGTTATGGTTTGGTCAGTCATGGATGAACGTTACCAGGACGTCCTAAGGACATAGATCATAATATGCCTGGAAGGTTTATTTTGGGGTTGAGAAATCATGCACGTTTTACAAACTTTCGGGGGACGTTCATTACTAGGGAGTTATCTGTAATGCTGAGATAACTTTTTTGGGACGTTAGCATTGCTCTTGGCCATGTCAGATTAAACTCCTGAACATGCACAGATAGATTTTTGTTGCTCAACATTCTTAGTCTGAATTTCGCTGAGCTCTGATGAAAACTCTGCTCTGACATCTATTTAGAAAACATTAGCAACTCAAACGTGGGTATTAAAATCCAGGAAGATGCATGTTACATTCCCAGTGCTATGTATTGCTGTGTTTGAAAAACGTGTTAGCAATCAATTATTATCTCAACAGTTTCTTTATATCCAGCTTCGCGGAGCAGTGATAGTACTAGTGGCACAGTGCATGTAAGGTGGGTATTAATGGATGGGAATCCAGGCGATTCAGAAGTCAAATGTCATGCAGATACTCTTTCTAAATGAAATGAAATGAAATGAATCGGGCTTTAGGCCACCTTTGTGCACATATAGGCTAAACTGGGCCAGGAGAAAATCCTGAGGATGGTGAGATGAATGAGATAACACTTTCGTCCAGACACAGGATTCGAAATTCGAGCCCTGGCGGTCTGAGGCTGAGCGCGCTACCTCTCGATCACGGAGGCCCCCCACAATACTGAGTTTCACACGTGGATGGGGAAGAATTTTTTTTGTTTCTTTCAAACCGTCGAGACCGGGAACTGAACCCCGAACTCTAACGTGAAAGGCAGCGGTGCTAACCACTACCCAAGAGCCCCTGTCCGATACTCTTTCTAACATGGTGTCCTGTCTAATGAGCCGTCAACAAGCGCCTATGACGACCAGTAACTCACAGATGTACACTTAATGGATCTCAATTCGTACACGTGTTTGCAATGTGATACAGCAGCTATTCATAGAAGACTTGAACGAAAAATAGAACACTCTTAGAACTGCTAAATATGCGAAAACTTTGAATTACTGGTCGTCATTCTTCTGATCTACACCAAGAAGACAATCACTATAAACTTACAAATAGATTTGTCAAGTTAAAAAAAACGAATATAGTGACTTGGTCTTACATGCTCATATACAGAATTTAAGAATTCTAGATGCATCACAATACGGGGACGCTGACCCTATTGTAAAGTTTTCCGGCCCTTCGACGGTAGAATTCGGACCTTTTAATCTTCGTTCCAGGCTTATTCAGGCCCCCGACACTCGTAGGTAGGTGGGGTGAGGTGAGAGAGACATAAAAAATATATCACTTTTTTCTCAGGATCAGAAAATTCAACTATCTTTATTACTTTAGCTCGTTACATTATGTACAGTTTTAAATCCACAAAAATGCAGTGTAGTAAATTTCGTCTGTCCAAACATATTGATTTTCCAGAAAAAAAAACAGAATGTCAGACAGTTCAATGTTGCGTGTTCTGTAAGCATACTCATACATTTCCTTGATAATTCCGCATTATTACTATACCAGATACCGAGACAAGTTATTGTTATGAATGATTCACTAATTACTATATTGTTATACTATATTGTCTTAACTCTTACAACGCTAAATTATTTTGTATAAACTATGGAGACTAAAGGGTTAAAGACGGTCTTTATACGTCAGAATCTGACGTCTACAGACGTCAGATTAGGACATTTTAAGATCGTATTTATACTTCATAATCTGACGTCTACAGACGTCAGATTCTGACACATAAAGACCGTTTTTATACGTCAGGATCAGACGTCTACAGATGTCAGATTAGGACATTATAAGATCGTAGTTATACGTCGGAATCTTACGTCTACAGACGTCAGATTCTGTCTATAAAGACACACTGACAGGCTTAAGTTACTATCTCTTACCTGACCAATGTCAACCCTAGTAAATAATCTGATATAACCTTATATATATATTGATACACTTGTATAGTTTCCGCCTCCAGTGGGCTATGTGTACTCATTTATATAATTATTGAATGTCATAATATTAGTTGACCTGTGTGACATAGACAAATTTATTTTGTTCGGATGAATTTCAGATAATGTTGGTGGCGCATAACAGCTCAGGCTATTTAACACCTAGCGTACAGTACCTGGAAATTGATTCCTTGAACCATGACTATTTATTACCAATGGTATTCATGGTTCATATACTTGTGTACATAATCCAATAACATCCAAAGTCTGGTGTGGATTAAAGTCAGTAAATAAATATTTTTTTCCGTTAGACACAGAATAGTTGGAATGGAGTATGAATGTTTTAGTGTAGGGTAGATATGCAGTCAGGAGGATGAATGTTTTTAGTGTAGGGTACAGTACAGGACGAGCCTACTAAAAAACGGGATATCCCCGTCTCGTGGCTGCTGGATATTATCTTCATTGTCATGTTTGTCAATCGTTCCAGATTGTCGTTTTATGTCTTAATTTATTTGACCCATCTTTACAGTGAATTTTATTTTAGTTATTTTCACTTTGAGTGATCTTCCTTTGTTGATAGTATTATATTCAAACACGAACACACACTTTTTGTTATTTTGGTCTCCACCAGAAACATACAGTTGGTGATCAGAGCTCAGATACAGGTTGACTGGGAAACTCACGTGTTGATTCTGTAGCACCTGCTTCACCTCATCCTCCTCAAGGTTCACCATCAACACTTGATGGTTTTCAGGATCTGCAACTAGTACTGTTCCATTTGGTCCAGAGGTGACGTCGAATGCCCTACCTATTTTAACACCATGTATGTCATCTTTGTAACGTCTTTTCACCTGACCCGCTTTATTTATCAATACGATCTGTCTGTCACAATAATCAGAGATGACATATTTATCGCCATAACGTGTTACAGCCCACGGCGTGACGTCATCAGGCAAGCTGATCACCTCCAATGATTGGCCGTCACAACTGTAACGATGAATCTTGCTGCTATAATTACACACCATCAGTTGATGTCTATCATTGTATGATTGAAAAGGCCTGTAATTTAGCTGTTGTGTATGATGGTGAACCATGGTGGCATGATTGATTTTTATCCAAACAAGATTCCTTTTGTTGTGGGCACTAACAACTAGCATTGGTGTGTTTCCACTCATCATTAAACACATCCCCTCAATAACTGTATCAGCTCCACCTTCATGATCATATTTAGAGACGAATGCGCCATTGCGTGCGTAACAGTAAATAGTTAAGCCTTTACCATGTACAGTGTACACATACTCGTTGTAGATCACCATGCCCCTTACAAAAGTCTGTTTCTGCTGAGGAATTCTACACACCTTCTTCACCTCCATTTCCTCCTTCACCTCATCCTCCTCCAAGTTCTTCGCCTTTAACTTTAACTCTTTAATTTGCTCAGATTGTTTGATTTCTACTCGCCCTGCATAATTGGTCTCTCTAATTTTACCCTCCTTCACAATTTCACTGTTCCATTCAAATCCTGGCAATTCTCCACAGAAGTGATTTTCCACATCTCTCTGTAGAGAGTCAGTCACTGTAACATAATCATAATCACTGCCTTTGTCGACTAGCTTTTCTCGACAAGAGGTCAAGCTGGCCAATGTCATCTTCTGACTATCTGCAGTGACATCACCAGTTTTCTTCACAAGTTTTCTTGCTTCTCGCATCTCTGATAAAAGTGTCTTCTCTTCCTCGTCCAACTTCGCGTGCATTAACTTGAAGGCGGACTTTACGTTGTCGCAGGCATCGTCAATATCTGCCTCAGCCTGTTCAATCTGCTGCTTGGTTTTAACTATAGCTTGTTTCACGATACCAATCAGTTCATCCGTGTCCTCACGTGTCTGCTCCAGCTTGGTCTTACATACTTCAGCTTGTTCTTCCAGCTCACAACAATCATGACTTTGATGATTTGAATTAGAACAAGTGTTACATACCGGTAGATGACATGTACGGCAGTATAGGTCCATGAGCTGGTGCTTGTGACGTTTACATGGCGGGTAGGGAGGCTTGGTAGACTTGGTGAATGTCGTAGTTTCACTTGATGGAATCACTTTGTGAGCCTTGGTGATTCCAATACTCTGGTGATCATCATAACACTGTTGACACATAAGCTGACATCCTTGTGTACAGTATTTCACTGCAGACTTTGTACATGATTCTGTGAAGCAAACAGGACCACTATGTGAATCTCCAGCACAAACCTCGTCATCTTCAAGAACAACTTCTTTCAAAGAATTCATGAAGAAGAATTCGGGTAGATTATCCACCCCACCTTGATATAGAAGTGTTATCTGCCTGCACACAGGACAGGGCAGCTTATCAACATAACAACCTTTCTCTGTGTAATCCTTCAAACACTTGTAACATAATGCATGTCTGCACGACAACAGTCTGGGATCGTTCATTTCATTTAAACAGATCGGACATTCTATCAGCTGTAGCAGTCTATGTTGTTTCTTTGTGTTAGATCCACCAGTAGCCATGGTCACTGCTACGAGGCTGATAGTCTTACACTTGTCACACACTAAGACTATTTAAGCTCATTGTGATATGTTATAACTGGTCGCTGTGTGTAACTGTCTGACTAAGTACTCACTGTATGATGTATATATCACGCAGCGTTATTAGTATGCTCCACATCAGGAGCGTTGCCTATCAGTATAAAAGGGCACAGTCCAGTAAATAGGAGGCCTCGAGCCAGTGCTGACTTGATGTTGGACCAGTGCCAACGCTGCACAAATACGTACAGGGCTGGGCCAGAGCTAAAACAAGAAAGCTCCCTGTTTGCCATTCATTTCTCTGTGGTTATTAGAACATTGAGCTGTAAAACCACGAATATACAGTCCTCATAGCAAAGAGCTTGTAATAGGCATACAGTCATATAAGAGTAGTCTGTCTGTTAGTCTGTACTTACCACTAATTAACCTCATGCACTTATTACTAACTCGCCTCATGTACTTAATTACCACTAACCTTCTCCTTGTACTTACCACTGACTTACATAATGCACTTACCACTAACTTACCTAATGTACTTATCGCATGTACTTACCTCTAACTTACCCCGTGTACTTACCACTGACTTACCTCATGTACTTACCTCATGTACTTACCACTAACTTACCTCATGTACTTACCTCATGTACTCACCACTAACTTACCTCATGTACTTACCACTAACTTACATCATGTACTTACCACTAGCGTACCTCATGTACTCACCACTAACTTACCTCGTGTACTCACCTCTAACTTACCTCATGTACTTACCACTGACTTACCTCATGTACTTACCACTAACTTACCTCATGTACCTACCTCTAATTTACCTCATGTACTTACCGCATGTACTTATTACCACTAATTTACCTGTTGCACTTACCACTAACTTACCTCATGTACTTACCTCTAACTTACCTCATATACTTACCACTGACTTACCTCATGTACTTACCACTAACTTACCTCATGTACTTACCACTAACTTACCTCATGTACTTACCTCATGTACTCACCACTAACTTACCTTATGTACTTAACACTAACTTACCTTATGTACTTAACACTAACTTACCTCATGTACTTACCACTAACGTACCTCATGTACTTACCACTAACTTACCTCATGTACTTACCACTAACTTACCTCGTGTACTTACCACTAACTTACCTCATGTACTTACCTCATGTACTCACCACTAACTTACCTCATGTACTTACCACTAACGTACCTCATGTACTCACCACTAACTTACCTCATGTAATTACCACCAACTTACCTCATGTACTTACCTCATGTACTTACCACTGACTTACCTCATGTACTTACCACTAAATTACCTCATGTACTTACCTCTAATTTACCTCATGTACTTATCGCATGTACTTACCACTAATTTACCTGGTGCACTTACCACTAACTTACCTCATGTACTTACCTCTAACTTACCTCATGTACTTACCACTGACTTACCTCATGTACTTACCACTAACTTACCTCATGTACTTACCTCTAACTTACCTCATGTACTTACCTCATGTACTTACCACTAATTTACTTAATGTACTTACCACTAACTTACTTCATGTACTTACCACTAACTTACCTCATGTACTTACCACTGACTTATCTAATGCACTTACCACTAGCTTACTTCATGTACTTACCGCATGTACTTACCACTAACTTACCTCATGTACTTACCACTAACTTACCTCATGTACTTACCACTAACTTACCTCATGTACTTACCTCATGTACTTACCACTAACTTACCTCATGTAATTAACTCATGTTTTACCACTGAATTACCTCATGTACTTACCACTAACTTACCTCATGTACTGTACATCATTTTATCTCATCAATTGACTACAACGTTTTTATCGTATTACAATGTCACTTAAAAGACCTTTTGTGCGGGAAAGTGACGTAAAGCGATGATTTACTACTCCTTCTACTACTACTTACCACCAACTCACCTCATGTTCTTACCTCATGTACTTACCACTAACTTAACTCATGTACTTACCACTAACTTACTTCATGTACTTACCACTAACTTACTTCATGTACTTACCACTAACTTAACTCATGTACTTACCACTAACTTAACTCATGCACTTACCACTGACTTATCTAATGCACTTACCACTAACTTACTTCATGTACTTACCACTAACTTAACTCAGGCACTTACCACTGACTTATCTAATGCACTTACCACTAGCTTACTTCATGTACTTACCGCATGTACTTACCACTAACTTACCTCATGTACTTACTACTAGCTTACCTCATGTACTTACCTCATGTACTTACCACTAACTTACCTCATGTAATTAACTCATGTTTTACCACTGAATTACCTCATGTACTTGCCACTGACTTACCTCATGTACTTACCTCATGTACTTATCACTGACTTACCTCATGTACTTACTACTAACTTACCTCATGTACTTACCTCATGTACTTACCACTAACATACCTCATGTACTTACCACTAACTTACCTCATGTACTTACCACTAACTTACCTCATGTACTTACCACTGACTTACCTCATGTACTTACCACTAACTTACCTCATGTAATTAACTCATGTTTTACCACTGAATTACCTCATGTACTTGCCACTGACTTACCTCATGTACTTACCTCATGTACTTATCACTGACTTACCTCATGTACTTACCGCATGTACTTACCGCATGTACTTACCACTAACTTACATCATGTACTTACCACCAACTTACCTCATGTACTTAACACTAACCTACCTCATGTACTGACCACTAGCTTACCTCATGTACTTACCACTAGCTTACCTCATGTACTTACCACTAACCCACCTCATGTACTTACCACTAACTTTCCTCATTTACTTACCACTAACTTACCTCATGTACTTACCACTAACTTACCTCATGTACTTACCACTAACTTACCTCATGTACTTACCACTAACTTACCTCTTGTACTTACCACTAACTTACCTCATGTACTTACCACTAACTTACCTCATGTACTTACCACTAACTTACCACTAACGTACATCATGTACTTACCTGATGTACTTACCACTAACTTCCTTCATGTACTTACCTCATGTACTTACCACTAACTTACATCATGTACTTACCACTAACTTACCTCATGTGCTTAACACTAACTTACCTCATGTACTTACCACTAGCTTACTTCATGTACTTACCACTAAATTACATTGTGTACTTACCACTAACTTACATCATGTACTTACCACTAACTTAACTCATGTACTTACCACTAACTTAACTCATGCACTTACCACTGACTTATCTAATGCACATACCACTAACTTACTTCATGTACTTACCACTAACTTAACTCAGGCACTTACCACTGACTTATCTAATGCACTTACCACTAGCTTACTTCATGTACTTACCGCATGTACTTACCACTAACTTACCTCATGTACTTACTACTAGCTTACCTCATGTACTTACCTCATGTACTTACCACTAACTTACCTCATGTAATTAACTCATGTTTTACCACTGAATTACCTCATGTACTTGCCACTGACTTACCTCATGTACTTACCTCATGTACTTATCACTGACTTACCTCATGTACTTACTACTAACTTACCTCATGTACTTACCTCATGTACTTACCACTAACATACCTCATGTACTTACCACTAACTTACCTCATGTACTTACCACTAACTTACCTCATGTACTTACCACTGACTTACCTCATGTACTTACCACTAACTTACCTCATGTAATTAACTCATGTTTTACCACTGAATTACCTCATGTACTTGCCACTGACTTACCTCATGTACTTACCTCATGTACTTATCACTGACTTACCTCATGTACTTACCGCATGTACTTACCGCATGTACTTACCACTAACTTACATCATGTACTTACCACCAACTTACCTCATGTACTTAACACTAACCTACCTCATGTACTGACCACTAGCTTACCTCATGTACTTACCACTAGCTTACCTCATGTACTTACCACTAACCCACCTCATGTACTTACCACTAACTTTCCTCATTTACTTACCACTAACTTACCTCATGTACTTACCACTAACTTACCTCATGTACTTACCACTAACTTACCTCATGTACTTACCACTAACTTACCTCTTGTACTTACCACTAACTTACCTCATGTACTTACCACTAACTTACCTCATGTACTTACCACTAACTTACCACTAACGTACATCATGTACTTACCTGATGTACTTACCACTAACTTCCTTCATGTACTTACCTCATGTACTTACCACTAACTTACATCATGTACTTACCACTAACTTACCTCATGTACTTAACACTAACTTACCTCATGTACTTACCACTAGCTTACTTCATGTACTTACCACTAAATTACCTTGTGTACTTACCACTAACTTACATCATGTACTTACCACTAACTTACCTCATGTACTTAACACTAACTTACCTCATGTACTTAACACTAACTTACCTCATGTAATTATCACCAACTTACCTCATGTACTTACCACTAACTTACCTCATGTACTTACCACTAGCTTACCTCATGTACTTACCACTAACTTACCTTATGTACTTAACACTAACTTACCTCATGTACTTACCACTAACTTACCGCATGTACTTACTACTAACTTACCTCGTGTACTTACCTCATGTACTTACCACTAACTTACATCATGTACTTACCACCAACTTACCTCATGTACTTAACACTAACCTACCTCATGTACTGACCACTAGCTTACCTCATGTACTTACCACTAACTTACCTCATGTACTTACCACTAGCTTACTTCATGTACTTACCACTAAATTACCTCATGTACTTACCACTAACTTACCTCATGTACTTACCACTAACTTACCTTATGTACTTAACACTAACTTACCTCATGTACTTACCACTGACTTACATCATGTACTTACCACTGACATACCTCATGTACTTAACACTAACTTACCTCATGTACTTAACACTAACTTACCTCATGTACTTACCACTAGCTTACCTCATGTACTTACCACTAACTTACCTTATGTACTTAACACTAACTTACCTCATGTACTTACCACTAACTTACCTCATGTAATTATCACCAACTTACCTCATGTACTTACCACTAACTTACCTCATGTACTTACCACTAGCTTACCTCATGTACTTACTACTAACTTACCTTATGTACTTAACACTAACTTACCTCATGTACTTAACACTAACTTACCTCATGTAATTACCACTAGCTTACCTCATGTACTTACCACTAGCTTACCTCATGTACTTACCACTAACTTACCTCATGTACTTAACACTAACTTACCTCATGTACTTCCACTAGCTTACCTCATGTACTTACCACTAACCTACTTCATGTACTTACCACTAAATTACCTCATGTACTTACCACTAACTTACCTCATGTACTTAACACTAACTTACCTCATGTACTTCCACTAGCTTACCTCATGTAATTACCACTAGCTTACCTCATGTACTTACCACTAACTTACCTCATGTACTTACCACTAACTTACCTCATGTACTTACCACTGACTTACCTCATGTACTTACCACTAACTTACCTCATGTACTTACCTCATGTACTTACCACTAACTTACCTCATGTACTTAACACTAACTTACCTCATGTACTTACCACCAACTTACCTCATGTACTTATCACTAACTTACCTCATGTACTTATCTCTAACATGAGGAGAGTAATGAGGACGGCGTAGCTGTTTCAAAGGAGGTGGGTCGTCTCGACCCGCTGAGATCCGCTATAGCCATAATATGGACTGGTTGTGTACCCACAAGATTCAGCAGACACAGCATGTAAATCAAATGTTAGGTTGATGATGTGTCTTGTGACTATTGGGATATCGTTTGTGATATCGTTTAACTTTTCCACCGTTGTGCATTTTTATCATTTGATTTATTTTATTCTAAAGAATGTCCTTAGTGTTGGGAATCATCTTAACAGATCAAGTGACCGATATTAAGCCAGCATGGTACATAGAGCCATCTGGTGAGTGAGCTGTGAGAATAATCACTTTCACACATGTGGCATTCAATAGCCTACTTTTGGCATTGCTTTGTCAACACTGCAAAGCTCGGTCCTCTTTGCTGCCTGCGATTTTACGCGTAGTGTTGTTATCCAGCAAGCGTCAAACTTTTGGTATGTTAGAATGGTGAAGAGTGCAGAATGCATTGGCCTACACCATCAGGTCCTACCTTATGGCACCCCACAACGATTGATGTCAGTGTCCAAGGAACGCGAAAAACCCATGTTCAAGTATTACAATGTGATCGTGATTTATGAACAGGATCTCTCTCCCAATAATCGATTGATCGATCTATTGATCAGTCGGTCGGTCGGTCAGTCACACAATCATCACACAATCATCACTCACCATGAAATCCTCTTAATAACGTCGCATGAGTAAGTGGAATTCAACAAGACTTCAACTGTTTAAATTGATGCATGTAATTAGTTAAATCTATTTTTTAAAAAGGCAATCTGCCTAATCATGCTAATCGTCGAATATTAAGTGTTTTTCTGCAATATTGTTACCTCATCAACTGATCATTTCGAGTGCATTATTTATGAGGGAAGTGTTTATTGAAATTGATGTGATGCTACAACCGACTAGAAAACGATGATTATGTATTAGGGCCTGTTGATTGCTGTTATGCTGACGATGACAGCCATACTACATACTTAATTATGTTATTGCCCATGGAAAATTGGACAAATGGAAATGGAAGTCCTGACTTTATAAGTCTATTGCAATCAACCAAATCTAAGCTCTGATTTAGACTCTTTGTATTCCCCTATACTGCTGAGACAATTTTCTGCTTTAAATGACGTGTCAAATGGTGAAAACAGCACACTTTTTTTTACAACGGAGCATTCTATTACACATTTGTATCGCGTCAATTAGATAACAAGTTATGATTCCACGTGCTCGGGTGATATCGCGCTCTATATGTTTTAATTCTACCCTAACTCTAAACTATAAACATGACTGTTGATATTGAAACATATAGAGCGCGTATTGGTACATATCGGGGTCGTGGTAAGCCTGGTATAATTCTCAATGGTTAACTTATCATCAGTTTTCTGTGTAGGGTGGGAATTTTGTATTGGTTATTTACACAATTTTGTTACTCAGCGGAGATATAGAGCGTAATCCAGGCCCATCTAATTATATAAATGCGTTTCTACTTAATACTAGAAGTTTAAAGTCGGTTTCAAAAAATCATAATAAATTAAAAGATTTTCAATCACTCGTCGAATTAAAACAAGCAAAAATTATTTCAGTAACCGAGTCGTGGTTAACAGAAGATATCAAAAACTGTGAAATATTACCTGAAGCTGATTTTAATATTTATAGAAAGGATCGCGGAGGGTACGGTGGCGTCTTAACTGCTATCCACACGAGTATTCATTCAAAACTGATCTAATGGTACAGAATGATCGACATAATGAGATCATTATTGTTGAAATCATTATTCCTAAACTCCCGAGGATAGCTCTTCTGACTTATTACCGACCACCGTCTGATAACTCTGTGGAATGTCCGCAAAATTTAGAAACCTGTCTCCGCCGTATACGAGAAGAAGGTTTCTCCAACATTCTTGTTATGGGTGATTTTAATTTACCAGACTTTGACTTGAACTTGAATGTTCCGCTTACGGATAATAATAACTACTGGTACTATTATGATATATTCCAAGAATTCTGTTTAAAACATATAGTTATGTGCTCAACCCATCAAAATGGTAACAGATTAGATTTAATATTATCTACATCACCCCATTTAATTACGGATATAGATGTTGAACAGGACCTATTTCCATCGGATCATTACCTTATAAATTTTTCTATCAAGGCTAGTGGCCTTAAAAATAATAAACTGACTAGATCAGTTTTTGACTATAGGAATGTGGATTGGACTAAGGTGAAGGTATATTTAACTAACGCTGATCTCATCGACATAGTTAGTGACTCAGTGGGTATACCCGACATTAATCGTATTTGTGATAATTGGGTCTCTAAATTGGAAGAAACATTAAATACATTTGTACTCCGTCGCATTATTCGTGACATTAATTCTCCCCCTTGGATTGACAATGAGGTAATAAATCTGAGCAAAAAGAAAGAGACTGCCAGCAAACGGGCTAGGAGGATTAACACCCAGAGTGCTTGGGCTAAATACCGTCGACTCAGAAACAGTCTCCGGAACATGATAGATCAAAAATACAATAAATATACTAAGGATTCGCTCGATGATATTAGGACTAATCCCAAAAGGTTTTGGAGCTTCTTAAGATCAAAGACAAAAAGTAAACATATCCCTTCTGAAATGAAATTTCAGGGTAATACTTCAGACGAACCTGAAGTTGTAGCGAATTATTTTAACAATTTCTTTTATTCAAACTTTACTCACGTCCATAATACGGATAACCTTCCTCCCATCAATAGTTTTATTAATCCTAATCTATCAATTGTACAGTTATCAGTTGCTGAAGTCCGCATTATATTACAGAATATAGACACTAGCAAAGCGACAGGGCCGGATGGCATTCCAGGTGTATTTCTAAAGAATTGTGCTAAGGAACTAGCACCTTCTTTTACCAAACTGTTAAACATATCTTTGCAAGCTGGCATATTTCCTAACTCCTGGAAAATGGCTAATATATGTCCCATTTTTAAGAAAGGTGATAGAACCAATTGCGAAAATTATAGGCCTATATCTTTACTTAGTATTTTAAGCAAAATTTTTGAACGTGCTATCTGCAACATAATTTATCCAGAAATCAAAGATTTAATTTCTAACAACCAGTATGGTTTTGTCCAACGACGCTCAACAGAATCTCAATTATATGTCTTTTACGACAAAATCTCAAAAATTTTAGACTCTGGTGGCCGAACTGACGTTATATATCTTGATTTTACAAAAGCCTTTGATTCAGTTCCGCATCATCTCTTAATACATAAACTTCAGACTTTCGGTTTTAATGGGACGCTGCTTAACTGGTTCCATAGTCATCTAAATAATCGATACCAGCGAGTATTAATTCACGGTAGCATGTCTACTAAACTACCTGTTAGATCTGGGGTACCCCAAGGGTCAATACTTGGCCCATTAATGTTTATATTATATGTGAATGACATTGCGGACAATATTTCAAATCTATCTTTTAAAACTCTATATGCTGATGATGCAAAAATTGGAAGAGAAATTAAATCAATGCAGGATTGTGTAGACCTTCAAAGCGATTTGAATATTTTTACACGTTGGAGTGATATTTGGAAGCTTTTCTTCAATGGTACCAAGTGCAAAGTCCTCACAATAGCCAGATCTTTTAAACATAATTTTCAATACCATTTAAATAACATTCATCTAGAATCTGTTAAAGAGTTTAATGATCTAGGACTACTAATCAATTCTTCCTTAACCTGGAGAAGTCATATTGCCACTAAAATTAGCAAGGCGAACAGAATGCTTGGCCTGATAAAGCGTATAGTCGGATTCAATGCTCCATATAGAGTCAAACTACACCTATATACAACTTTGGTTAAACCGTTATTTTCCTACGCATCAATTGTTTATTCCTGTAGCAAGGCAGATCTCAACCAGATTGAACGTATACAACGTAAAGCCACGAAATATATTCTTAATGATTATGTGTCGGATTACCCAACCAGACTACATAACACCAAATTACTTCCTTTGTCTTTTATAAAAGATATCAACGACTTGTGTTTTCTATATAAATGTATACATAATTTCATAGATATAGACATTAGACATATTCTTTCTTTTTATAACGCTGACACCTCTAGAACTAGGCTAGGTCAGCAGGTCTTGCCTTTAAGATCTGTACGCTTTAATTCTGAATTGGCTGGGCTATTTTTCTCTAATCGGGTAGTAAAAATGTGGAATATCCTGCCGAACACAATAAAACAAATTAATTGCCGCAATAGATTTGTCAAACGTTTTAAGAAACTATTATATAATTTTTACATTGTAAAGTTGACTACGACCTATGATATTGACAACTCTTGCACGTGGGTTACCGTTTGTCGCTGTCCGCGATGTCGCCAGGCATGAAACACTTTTCTCTCTTTATCTTTTTGACACATCCCAGCAGGCACGGGAAGTTCACCTGGTGCTGAGTCGGTGTTGGGCCAGCGTCGTAGACGGTGGGCCAGCATTGATTCGGCGTTTGATGGGCGTCTCGTGTTTTGCTGGAATGCGTTTTTCATAATTGTTGCACGCATACTTTAATAACATTGTTATCTGATTATGGGACAGGCCTAGCATAGATATTACATATCTGATGCCATGTCCCAGCCAACAGTATTATTATGACTATGTTTTCTTATCATTGAACAAAGTAATGTATACTGTGTATTTGGCGAATCTTAATAAATAAATAAAAAAAATAAAAAAAAATATGTTTAGACTAAATAATACACATTTAAGTTTTTATTGTCGCCACCATTCATGGGTATGGTTATTGATCAAGAACAGAAATGTTTGGGAGGATGATCATGTATTTACCAAGAATAGAAGCACTTCGCATTTTAACTGTGGAAGCTGGGGTTGATTTGCACAATTAAAATTGTGATGTTTGTGATTTTCGGAACTCAAGTAAACTAAACAAATGACGTTTATCATGACGTCTATCGAAAAAACGTCAGATTCTGACCGTCTTTAATTTGACGTCAAAATTTGCACTGAAAGAATTAAAAAACTTATGATGGCCGTAGACTCATAACATGGTTATTCAAATGAAGCGGAAAGAGGTAACTAAGTTTGTTTGGAGCATCTTCATAATATCTCTATTGAAACTATGTATTTTTCTGTGAATATTTGTATTAATATCGTGCATTTTTTACATTCAAACCACCCGCTCAGAGCGTCTGCCACTGCGCAAAAGGGGGTCGTATTCAAGACAGTTTGGTGCTGTCTATGCAAGAGAATGGCCCGTATTCGGGCTAATCTTGAGCCACTGACCTAAATACGGTACGTCAGTGGTTGTTGCCCACGTCAGCATTTGCATACAACGGGCATCGTTTGCTGCGGCGTCAGCGGCTACCCAAATACCTATTGTGTCAGGCGCGAACGGTTGATGGCACAAATCACACCTTTTCCATTCACCAGAGGGCGGTGCGTAATTATTTGCAATAGGATATAGTGCTATAGCCAATCTGATTCTGTTTCACAAAACAATTTAAGTTTATATTGACCGAAATATTAGATATTTTATGTATATATTCTTTATGCTTAGTCATCGACATTATAACTATGAATTATAATTATGTAGTGATAATTACACGGTTTATATTAATTTTGTAATAAAATGTGAATCAATCAATGCATATATTATATAGGGCATGCTGTAGCTGTTTGTGTATATTTTATTTAATTTTTGTGGATTTTTTTCTCACTTACATTATTTATACTATATTTGCAGCAATCCGTAACACGTCATGATTCAATCTTAAACTACTTGTAGTAGTTGTAATAGTAGACCTAGTAGTAATGGCGTTGGTGCAATGGTTGGGAGTCGCGTCCCTGATTCTGCAGTAGAAAGTTGTGAGTTCGAACCCCATCGCTGCCATTTGACTGTACATAAGCCTGGTTCTCTCTCCCCGGCTTTTGAAAAGTTTGTGTTATTATAATAATTTATTATGTATATGTGGGTGTATCTGTACAACGCGTATGAACAAAATAAATTATTATTCTAGTGATCTCATCCTGACAGCAGAGGTAGTGTGAAAACTACCAGTCAGAATGGGATATGTAAAAAAAGTACAAATTAATATAGACCTGCTTGATATTAACTTGAATAACTAACCCACCAACCAAGATATGTCTAGCCAGCATTGGCCCAATGCAGGGTCAGCGTCGCAGACGATGAGCTAACATTAGGCCAATGCCCGATCAACGCCTCGAGTTTGCTGGATTACGTTAGAAGACATCCAACTCAATTGAACACTGTATAAAAATAACAGTAATTTACACAGCGTTATGTAGCAGATAAGTAGCGAATTAACTATATTTGAGCTTTATGTTACATCAGTATATGTGTCACTGTATGCAGTGTATCATTACTTATATAACATGATGTATTTAATGAACTAATGAAATACTATGCGAGCATTATTAATATTTAATTGGAATATAATAAATGTACATAATATATTAGCCGTGTCACCGCTATCCAAGAAGCCATGGTTAAAGTTGATGATTGCCTCACGCTGATTGGTTCAGATACCCCCTCTCTTTCTGACTCCTCCCATATCAAGAGGCTGATCTGACCCACTCAATTAGGTCATCTGCATGTGGTTGACAGCTTACAAACTTACGTACAATCTCGTTAGATAATATTTCACGAGGACATGTGAGATTTGTTTCAGTCGGTAGGCGCGATTCTGGGCAACACCTTCATCAGGTGATGTTTGTACAACACCATGCAGTAATCAGTCGTGATTGTAATTAGCCTATGTGGTTAGTGGTAGCATATCTCCATAGTCTCCATAGGGATTAACCCTGTGATTGTAATTAGGCTATGTGGTTAGTGGTAGCATATCTCCATAGTCTCCCTAGGGATTAACCCTGTGATTGTAATTAGCCTATGTGGTTAGTGGTAGCATATCTCCATAGTCTCCCTAGGGATTAACCCTGTGATTGTAATTAGCCTATGTGGTTAGTGGTAGCATATCTCCATAGTCTCCATAGGGATTAACCCTGTGATTGTAATTAGCCTATGTGGTTAGTGGTAGCATATCTCCATAGTCTCTCTAGGGATTAACCCTGTGATTGTAATTAGCCTATGTGGTTAGTGGTAGCATATCTCCATAGTCTCCCTAGGGATTAACCCTGTGATTGTAATTAGCCTATGTGGTTAGTGGTAGCATATCTCCATAGTCTCCCTAGGGATTAACCCTGTGATTGTAATTAGCCTATGTGGTTAGTGGTAGCATATCTCCATAGTCTTCCTAGGGATTAACCCTGTGATTGTAATTGGGCTATGTGGTTAGTGGTAGCATATCTCCATAGTCTCCATAGGGATTAACCCTGTGATTGTAATTAGCCTATGAGGTTAGTGGTAGCATATCTCCATAGTCTCCATGGGGATTAACCCTGTGATTGTAATTAGCCTATGTGGTTAGTGGTAGCATATCTCCATAGTCTCCCTAGGGATTAACCCTGTGATTGTAATTAGCCTATGTGGTTAGTGGTAGCATATCTCCATAGTCTGCATAGGGATTAACCCTGTGATTGTAATTAGCCTATGTGGTTAGTGGTAGCATATCTCCATAGTCTCCATGGGGATTAACCCTGTGATTGTAATTAGCCTATGTGGTTAGTGGTAGCATATCTCCATAGTCTCCATGGGGATTAACCCTGTGATTGTAATTAGCCTATGTGGTTAGTGGTAGCATATCTCCATAGTCTCCCTAGGGATTAACCCTGTGATTGTAATTAGCCTATGTGGTTAGTGGTAGCATATCTCCATACTCTCCCTAGGGATTAACCCTGTGATTGTAATTAGCCTATGTGGTTAGTGGTAGCATATCTCCATAGTCTCCATAGGGATTAACCCTGTGATTGTAATTAGCCTATGTGGTTAGTGGTAGCATATCTCCATAGTCTTCCTAGGGATTAACCCTGTGATTGTAATTGGGCTATGTGGTTAGTGGTAGCATATCTCCATAGTCTCCATAGTCTCCCTAGGGATTAACCCTGTGATTGTAATTAGCCTATGTGTTTAGTGGTAGCATATCTCCATAGTCTCCATGGGGATTAACCCTGTGATTGTAATTAGCCTATGTTGTTAGTGGTAGCATATCTCCATAGTCTCCATGGGGATTAACCCTGTGATTGTAATTAGCCTATGTGGTTGGTGGTAGCATATCTCCATAGTCTCCATGGGGATTAACCCTGTGATTGTAATTAGCCTATGTGGTTGGTGGTAGCATATCTCCATAGTCTCCATAGGGATTAACCCTGTGATTGTAATTAGGCTATGTGGTTAGTGGTAGCATATCTCCATAGTCTCCATAGGGATTAACCCTGTGATTGTAATTAGCCTATGTGGTTAGTGGTAGCATATCTCCATAGTCTCCCTAGGGATTAACCCTGTGATTGTAATTAGCCTATGTGGTTAGTGGTAGCATATCTCCATAGTCTCCGTAGGGATTAACCCTGTGATTGTAATTAGCCTATGTGGTTAGTGGTAGCATATCTCCATAGTCTCCATAGGGATTAACCCTGTGATTGTAATTAGCCTATGTGGTTAGTGGTATCATATCTCCATAGTCTCCATAAGGATTAACCCTGTGATTGTAATTAGCCTATGTGGTTAGTGGTAGCATATCTCCATAGTCTCCCTAGGGATTAACCCTGTGATTGTAATTAGCCTATGTGGTTAGTGGTAGCATATCTCCATAGTCTCCGTAGGGATTAACCCTGTGATTGTAATTAGCCTATGTGGTTAGTGGTAGCATATCTCCATAGTCTCCATAGGGATTAACCCTGTGATTGTAATTAGGCTATGTGGTTAGTGGTAGCATATCTCCATAGTCTCTCTAGGGATTAACCCTGTGATTGTAATTAGCCTATGTGGTTAGTGGTAGCATATCTCCATAGTCTCCATAGGGATTAACCCTGTGATTGTAATTAGCCTATGTGGTCATTGGTAGCATATGTCCATAGTCTCCGTAGGGATTAACCCTGTGATTGTAATTAGCCTATGTGGTTAGTGGTAGCATATCTCCATAGTCTCCGTAAGGATTAACTCTGTGATTGTAATTAGCGTATGTGGTTAGTGGTAGCATATCTGCATAGTCTCCCTAGGGATTAACCCTGTGATTGTAATTAGCCTATGTGGTTAGTGGTAGCATATCTCCATAGTCTCCGTAGGGATTAACCCTGTGATTGTAATTAGGCTATGTGGTTAGTGGTAGCATATCTCCATAGTCTCCATAGGGATTAACCCTGTGATTGTAATTAGGCTATGTGGTTAGTGGTAGCATATCTCCATAGTCTCCATAGGGATTAACCCTGTGATTGTAATTAGCCTATGTGGTTAGTGGTAGCATATCTCCATAGTCTCCGTAGGGTTGAACCCTGTGATTGTAATTAGCCTATGTGGTTAGTGGTAGCATATCTCCATAGTCTCCGTAGGGATTAACCCTGTGATTGTAATTAGCGTATGTGGTTAGTGGTAGCATATCTCCATAGTCTCCCTAGGGATTAACCCTGTGATTGTAATTAGCCTATGTGGTTGGTGGTAGCATATCTCCATAGTCTCCGTAGGGATTAACCCTGTGATTGTAATTAGCCTATGTGGTTAGTGGTAGCATATCTCCATAGTCTCCATAGGGATTAACCCTGTGATTGTAATTAGGCTATGTGGTTAGTGGTAGCATATCTCCATAGTCTCCATAGGGATTAACCCTGTGATTTTAATTAGCCTATGTGGTCATTGGTAGCATATCTCCATAGTCTCCATAGGGATTTCCCTGTGATTGTAATTAGCCTATGTGGTTAGTGGTAGCATATCTCCATAGTCTCCGTAGGGATTAACCCTGTGATTGTAATTAGCGTATGTGGTTAGTGGTAGCATATCTCCATAGTCTCCCTAGGGATTAACCCTGTGATTGTAATTAGCCTATGTGGTTGGTGGTAGCATATCTCCATAGTCTCCGTAGGGACTAACCCTGTGATTGTAATTAGCCTATGTGGTTAGTGGTAGCATATCTCCATAGTCTCCATAGGGATTAACCCTGTGATTGTAACTAGGCTATGTGGATAGTAGTAGCATATCTCCATAGTCTCCATAGGGATTAACCCTGTGATTGTAATTAGGCTATGTGGTTAGTGGTAGCATATCTCCATAGTCTCCATAGGGATTAACCCTGTGATTGTAATTAGCCTATGTGGTTAGTGGTAGCATATCTCCATAGTCTCCCTAGGGATTAACCCTGTGATTGTAATTAGCCTATGTGGTTAGTGGTAGCATATCTCCATAGTCTCCGTAGGGATTAACCCTGTGATTGTAATTAGCCTATGTGGTTAGTGGTGGCATATCTCCATAGTCTCCATATCTCCATAGTCTCCATAAGGATTAACCCTGTGATTGTAATTAGCCTATGTGGTTAGTGGTAGCATATCTCCATAGTCTCCCTAGGGATTAACCCTGTGATTGTAGTTAGCCTATGTGGTTAGTGGTAGCATATCTCCATAGTCTCCGTAGGGATTAACCCTGTGATTGTAATTAGCCTATGTGGTTAGTGGTAGCATATCTCCATAGTCTCCATAGGGATTAACCCTGTGATTGTAATTAGCCTATGTGGTTAGTGGTAGTATATCTCCATAGTCTCCATGGGGATTAACCCTGTGATTGTAATTAGGCTATGTGATTAGTGGTAGCATATCTCCATAGTCTCCGTAGGGATTAACCCTGTGATTGTAATTAGCCTATGTGGTTAGTGGTAGCATATCTCCATAGTCTCCATGAGGATTAACCCTGTGATTGTAATTAGGCTATGTGGTTAGTGGTAGCATATCTCCATAGTCTCCGTAGGGATTAACCCTGTGATTGTAATTAGCCTATGTGGTTAGTGGTAGCATATCTCCATAGTCTCCATAGGGATTAACCCTGTGATTGTAATCAGCCTATGTGGTTAGTGGTATCATATCTCCATAGTCTCCATAAGGATTAACCCTGTGATTGTAATTAGCCTATGTGGTTAGTGGTAGCATATCTCCATAGTCTCCCTAGGGATTAACCCTGTGATTGTAATTAGCCTATGTGGTTAGTGGTAGCATATCTCCATAGTCTCCGTAGGGATTAACCCTGTGATTGTAATTAGCCTATGTGGTTAGTGGTAGCATATCTCCATAGTCTCCATAGGGATTAACCCTGTGATTGTAATTAGGCTATGTGGTTAGTGGTAGCATATCTCCATAGTCTCTCTAGGGATTAACCCTGTGATTGTAATTAGCCTATGTGGTTAGTGGTAGCATATCTCCATAGTCTCCATAGGGATTAACCCTGTGATTGTAATTAGCCTATGTGGTCATTGGTAGCATATGTCCATAGTCTCCGTAGGGATTAA
Organism: Flabesymbios commensalis; assembly: GCA_964017125.1. Lineage (NCBI taxonomy): Eukaryota > Metazoa > Annelida > Polychaeta > Terebellida > Flabelligeridae > Flabesymbios > Flabesymbios commensalis. The sequence continues at coordinate 85,331,724 of OZ024909.1, forward strand.
CCCTGTGATTGTAATTAGGCTATGTGGTTAGTGGTAGCATATCTCCATAGTCTCCGTAGGGATTAACCCTGTGATTGTAATTAGCCTATGTGGTTAGTGGTAGCATATCTCCATAGTCTCCATAGGGATTAACCCTGTGATTGTAATTAGCCTATGTGGTCAGTGGTAGCATATCTGCATAGTTTCCATAGAGATTAACCCTGTGATTGTAATTAGGCTATGTGGTTAGTGGTAGCATATCTCCATATTCTCCCTAGGGATTAACCCTGTGATTGTAATTAGCCTATGTGGTTAGTGGTAGCATATCTCCATAGTCTCCATATCTCCATAGTCTCCATAAGGATTAACCCTGTGATTGTAATTAGCCTATGTGGTTAGTGGTAGCATATCTCCATAGTCTCCATAGGGATTAACCCTGTGATTGTAATTAGCCTATGTGGTCAGTGGTAGCATATCTCCATAGTCTCCATAGGGATTAACCCTGTGATTGTAATTAGCCTATGTGGTTAGTGGTAGCATATCTCCATAGTCTCCATGGGGATTAACCCTGTGATTGTAATTAGTCTATGTGGTTAGTGGTAGCATATCTCCATAGTCTCCCTAGGGATTAACCCTGTGATTGTAATTAGCCTATGTGGTTAGTGGTAGCATATCTCCATAGTCTCCATATGGATTAACTCTGTGATTGTAATTAGCCTATGTGGTTAGTGGTAGCATATCTACATAGTCTCCCTAGGGATTAACCCTGTGATTGTAATTAGCCTATGTGGTTAGTGGTAGCATATATCCATAGTCTCCATAGGGATTAACCCTGTGATTGTAATTAGGCTATGTGGATTTTGGTAGCATATCTCCATAGTCTCCATAGGGATTAACCCTGTGATTGTAATTAGCCTATGTGGTTAGTGGTAGCATATCTCCATAGTCTCCATAGGGATTAACCCTTTGATTGTAATTAGCCTATGTGGTTAGTGGTAGCATATCTCCATAGTCTCCCTAGGGATTAACCCTGTGATTGTAATTAGCCTATGTGGTTAGTGGTAGCATATCTCCATAATCTCCATAAGGATTAACCCTGTGATTGTAATTAGCCTATGTGGTTTGTGGTAGCATATCTCCATAGTCTCCCTAGGGATTAACCCTGTGATTGTAATTAGCCTATGTGGTTAGTGGTAGCATATCTCCATAGTCTCCATGGGGATTAACCCTGTGATTGTAATTAGCCTATGTGGTTAGTGGTAGCATATCTCCATAGTCTCCATAGGGATTAACCCTGTGATTGTAATTAGCCTATGTGGTTAGTGGTAGCATATCTCCATCGTCTCCATGGGGATTAACCCTGTGATTGTAATTAGCCTATGTGGTTAGTGGTAGCATATCTCCATAGTCTCCATGGGGATTAACCCTGTGATTGTAATTAGCCTATGTGATTAGTGGTAGCATATCTCCATAGTCTCCATATCTCCATAGTCTCCATAAGGATTAACCCTGTGATTGTAATTAGCCTATGTGGTTAGTGGTAGCATATCTCCATAGTCTCCCTAGGGATTAACCCTGTGATTGTAATTAGCCTATGTGGTTTGTGGTAGCAAATCTCCATAGTCTCCGTAGGGATTAACCCTGTGATTGTAATTAGCCTATGTGGTTAGTGGTAGCATATCTCCATAGTCTCCATGGGGATTAACCCTGTGATTGTAATTAGCCTATGTGGTTAGTGGTAGCATATCTCCATAGTCTCCCTAGGGATTAACCCTGTGATTGTAATTAGCCTATGTGGTTAGTGGTAGCATATCTCCATAGTCTCCATGGGGATTAACCCTGTGATTGTAATTAGCCTATGTGGTTAGTGGTAGCATATCTCCATAGTCTCCATAGGGATTAACCCTGTGATTGTAATTAGCCTATGTGGTTAGTGGTAGCATATCTCCATAGTCTCCATGGGGATCAACCTTGTGATTGTAATTAGCCTATGTGGTTAGTGGTAGCATATCTCCATAGTCTCCATAGGGATTAACCATGTGATTGTGATTAGCCTATGTGGTTAGTGGTAGCATATCTCCATAGTCTCCCTAGGGATTAACCCTGTGATTGTAATTAGCATATGTGGTTAGTGGTAGCATATCTCCATAGTCTCCATAGGGATTAACCCTGTGATTGTAATTAGCCTATGTGGTTAGTGGTAGCATATCTCCATAGTCTCCATAAGGATTAACCCGGTGATTGTAATTAGGCTATGTGGTTAGTGGTAGCATATCTCCATAGTCTCCCTAGGGATTAACCCTGTGATTGTAATTAGCCTATGTGGTTAGTGGTAGCATATCTCCATAGTCTCCGTAGGGATTAACCCTGTGAATGTAATTAGCCTATGTGGTTAGTGGTGGCATATCTCCATAGTCTCCATATCTCCATAGTCTCCATAAGGATTAACCCTGTGATTGTAATTAGCCTATGTGGTTAGTGGTAGCATATCTCCATAGTCTCCCTAGGGATTAACCCTGTGATTGTAGTTAGCCTATGTGGTTAGTGGTAGCATATCTCCATAGTCTCCGTAGGGATTAACCCTGTGATTGTAATTAGCCTATGTGGTTAGTGGTAGCATATCTCCATAGTCTCCATAGGGATTAACCCTGTGATTGTAATTAGCCTATGTGGTTAGTGGTAGCATATCTCCATAGTCTCCATAAGGATTAACCCGGTGATTGTAATTAGGCTATGTGGTTAGTGGTAGCATATCTCCATAGTCTCCCTAGGGATTAACCCTGTGATTGTAATTAGCCTATGTGGTTAGTGGTAGCATATCTCCATAGTCTCCATAGGGATTAACCCTGTGATTGTAATTAGCCTATGTGGTTAGTGGTAGCATATCTCCATAGTCTCCATAGGGATTAACTCTGCGATTGTAATTAGCCTATGTGATTAGTGGTAGCATATCTCCATAGTCTCCATAGGGATTAACTCTGCGATTGTAATTAGCCTATGTGGTTAGTAGTAGCATATCTCCATAGTCTCCATAGGGATTAACCCTGTGATTGTAATTAGCCTATGTGGTTAGTGGTAGCATATCTCCATAGTCTCCATGGGGATTAACCCTGTGATTGTAATTAGCCTATGTGGTTAGTGGTAGCATATCTCCATAGTTTCCATGGGGATTAACCCTGTGATTGTAATTAGCCTATGTGGTTAGTGGTAGCATATCTCCATAGTCTCCCTAGGGATTAACCCTGTGATTGTAATTAGCCTATGTGGTTAGTGGTAGCATATCTCCATACTCTCCCTAGGGATTAACCCTGTGATTGTAATTAGCCTATGTGGTTAGTGGTAGCATATCTCCATAGTCTCCATAGGGATTAACCCTGTGATTGTAATTAGCCTATGTGGTTAGTGGTAGCATATCTCCATAGTCTTCCTAGGGATTAACCCTGTGATTGTAATTGGGCTATGTGGTTAGTGGTAGCATATCTCCATAGTCTCCATAGTCTCCCTAGGGATTAACCCTGTGATTGTAATTAGCCTATGTGTTTAGTGGTAGCATATCTCCATAGTCTCCATGGGGATTAACCCTGTGATTGTAATTAGCCTATGTTGTTAGTGGTAGCATATCTCCATAGTCTCCATGGGGATTAACCCTGTGATTGTAATTAGCCTATGTGGTTGGTGGTAGCATATCTCCATAGTCTCCATGGGGATTAACCCTGTGATTGTAATTAGCCTATGTGGTTGGTGGTAGCATATCTCCATAGTCTCCATAGGGATTAACCCTGTGATTGTAATTAGGCTATGTGGTTAGTGGTAGCATATCTCCATAGTCTCCATAGGGATTAACCCTGTGATTGTAATTAGCCTATGTGGTTAGTGGTAGCATATCTCCATAGTCTCCCTAGGGATTAACCCTGTGATTGTAATTAGCCTATGTGGTTAGTGGTAGCATATCTCCATAGTCTCCGTAGGGATTAACCCTGTGATTGTAATTAGCCTATGTGGTTAGTGGTAGCATATCTCCATAGTCTCCATAGGGATTAACCCTGTGATTGTAATTAGCCTATGTGGTTAGTGGTATCATATCTCCATAGTCTCCATAAGGATTAACCCTGTGATTGTAATTAGCCTATGTGGTTAGTGGTAGCATATCTCCATAGTCTCCCTAGGGATTAACCCTGTGATTGTAATTAGCCTATGTGGTTAGTGGTAGCATATCTCCATAGTCTCCGTAGGGATTAACCCTGTGATTGTAATTAGCCTATGTGGTTAGTGGTAGCATATCTCCATAGTCTCCATAGGGATTAACCCTGTGATTGTAATTAGGCTATGTGGTTAGTGGTAGCATATCTCCATAGTCTCTCTAGGGATTAACCCTGTGATTGTAATTAGCCTATGTGGTTAGTGGTAGCATATCTCCATAGTCTCCATAGGGATTAACCCTGTGATTGTAATTAGCCTATGTGGTTAGTGGTATCATATCTCCATAGTCTCCATAAGGATTAACCCTGTGATTGTAATTAGCCTATGTGGTTAGTGGTAGCATATCTCCATAGTCTCCCTAGGGATTAACCCTGTGATTGTAATTAGCCTATGTGGTTAGTGGTAGCATATCTCCATAGTCTCCGTAGGGATTAACCCTGTGATTGTAATTAGCCTATGTGGTTAGTGGTAGCATATCTCCATAGTCTCCATAGGGATTAACCCTGTGATTGTAATTAGGCTATGTGGTTAGTGGTAGCATATCTCCATAGTCTCTCTAGGGATTAACCCTGTGATTGTAATTAGCCTATGTGGTTAGTGGTAGCATATCTCCATAGTCTCCATAGGGATTAACCCTGTGATTGTAATTAGCCTATGTGGTCATTGGTAGCATATGTCCATAGTCTCCGTAGGGATTAACCCTGTGATTGTAATTAGCCTATGTGGTTAGTGGTAGCATATCTCCATAGTCTCCGTAAGGATTAACTCTGTGATTGTGATTAGCGTATGTGGTTAGTGGTAGCATATCTGCATAGTCTCCCTAGGGATTAACCCTGTGATTGTAATTAGCCTATGTGGTTAGTGGTAGCATATCTCCATAGTCTCCATAGGGATTAACCCTGTGATTGTAATTAGCCTATGTGGTTAGTGGTATCATATCTCCATAGTCTCCATAAGGATTAACCCTGTGATTGTAATTAGCCTATGTGGTTAGTGGTAGCATATCTCCATAGTCTCCCTAGGGATTAACCCTGTGATTGTAATTAGCCTATGTGGTTAGTGGTAGCATATCTCCATAGTCTCCGTAGGGATTAACCCTGTGATTGTAATTAGCCTATGTGGTTAGTGGTAGCATATCTCCATAGTCTCCATAGGGATTAACCCTGTGATTGTAATTAGGCTATGTGGTTAGTGGTAGCATATCTCCATAGTCTCTCTAGGGATTAACCCTGTGATTGTAATTAGCCTATGTGGTTAGTGGTAGCATATCTCCATAGTCTCCATAGGGATTAACCCTGTGATTGTAATTAGCCTATGTGGTCATTGGTAGCATATGTCCATAGTCTCCGTAGGGATTAACCCTGTGATTGTAATTAGCCTATGTGGTTAGTGGTAGCATATCTCCATAGTCTCCGTAAGGATTAACTCTGTGATTGTGATTAGCGTATGTGGTTAGTGGTAGCATATCTGCATAGTCTCCCTAGGGATTAACCCTGTGATTGTAATTAGCCTATGTGGTTAGTGGTAGCATATCTCCATAGTCTCCGTAGGGATTAACCCTGTGATTGTAATTAGGCTATGTGGTTAGTGGTAGCATATCTCCATAGTCTCCATAGGGATTAACCCTGTGATTGTAATTAGGCTATGTGGTTAGTGGTAGCATATCTCCATAGTCTCCCTAGGGATTAACCCTGTGATTGTAATTAGCCTATGTGGTTGGTGGTAGCATATCTCCATAGTCTCCGTAGGGATTAACCCTGTGATTGTAATTAGCCTATGTGGTTAGTGGTAGCATATCTCCATAGTCTCCATAGGGATTAACCCTGTGATTGTAACTAGGCTATGTGGTTAGTGGTAGCATATCTCCATAGTCTCCATAGGGATTAACCCTGTGATTGTAATTAGGCTATGTGGTTAGTGGTAGCATATCTCCATAGTCTCCATAGGGATTAACCCTGTGATTGTAATTAGCCTATGTGGTTAGTGGTAGCATATCTCCATAGTCTCCCTAGGGAAAAACCCTGTGATTGTAATTAGCCTATGTGGTTAGTGGTAGCATATCTCCATAGTCTCCGTAGGGATTAACCCTGTGATTGTAATTAGCCTATGTGGTTAGTGGTGGCATATCTCCATAGTCTCCATATCTCCATAGTCTCCATAAGGATTAACCCTGTGATTGTAATTAGCCTATGTGGTTAGTGGTAGCATATCTCCATAGTCTCCCTAGGGATTAACCCTGTGATTGTAGTTAGCCTATGTGGTTAGTGGTAGCATATCTCCATAGTCTCCGTAGGGATTAACCCTGTGATTGTAATTAGCCTATGTGGTTAGTGGTAGCATATCTCCATAGTCTCCATAGGGATTAACCCTGTGATTGTAATTAGCCTATGTGGTTAGTGGTAGTATATCTCCATAGTCTCCATGGAGATTAACCCTGTGATTGTAATTAGGCTATGTGATTAGTGGTAGCATATCTCCATAGTCTCCGTAGGGATTAACCCTGTGATTGTAATTAGCCTATGTGGTTAGTGGTAGCATATCTCCATAGTCTCCGTAGGGTTGAACCCTGTGATTGTAATTAGCCTATGTGGTTAGTGGTAGCATATCTCCATAGTCTCCGTAGGGATTAACCCTGTGATTGTAATTAGCGTATGTGGTTAGTGGTAGCATATCTCCATAGTCTCCCTAGGGATTAACCCTGTGATTGTAATTAGCCTATGTGGTTGGTGGTAGCATATCTCCATAGTCTCCGTAGGGATTAACCCTGTGATTGTAATTAGCCTATGTGGTTAGTGGTAGCATATCTCCATAGTCTCCATAGGGATTAACCCTGTGATTGTAATTAGGCTATGTGGTTAGTGGTAGCATATCTCCATAGTCTCCATAGGGATTAACCCTGTGATTTTAATTAGCCTATGTGGTCATTGGTAGCATATCTCCATAGTCTCCATAGGGATTTCCCTGTGATTGTAATTAGCCTATGTGGTTAGTGGTAGCATATCTCCATAGTCTCCGTAGGGATTAACCCTGTGATTGTAATTAGCGTATGTGGTTAGTGGTAGCATATCTCCATAGTCTCCCTAGGGATTAACCCTGTGATTGTAATTAGCCTATGTGGTTGGTGGTAGCATATCTCCATAGTCTCCGTAGGGATTAACCCTGTGATTGTAATTAGCCTATGTGGTTAGTGGTAGCATATCTCCATAGTCTCCATAGGGATTAACCCTGTGATTGTAACTAGGCTATGTGGTTAGTGGTAGCATATCTCCATAGTCTCCATAGGGATTAACCCTGTGATTGTAATTAGGCTATGTGGTTAGTGGTAGCATATCTCCATAGTCTCCATAGGGATTAACCCTGTGATTGTAATTAGCCTATGTGGTTAGTGGTAGCATATCTCCATAGTCTCCCTAGGGAAAAACCCTGTGATTGTAATTAGCCTATGTGGTTAGTGGTAGCATATCTCCATAGTCTCCGTAGGGATTAACCCTGTGATTGTAATTAGCCTATGTGGTTAGTGGTGGCATATCTCCATAGTCTCCATATCTCCATAGTCTCCATAAGGATTAACCCTGTGATTGTAATTAGCCTATGTGGTTAGTGGTAGCATATCTCCATAGTCTCCCTAGGGATTAACCCTGTGATTGTAGTTAGCCTATGTGGTTAGTGGTAGCATATCTCCATAGTCTCCGTAGGGATTAACCCTGTGATTGTAATTAGCCTATGTGGTTAGTGGTAGCATATCTCCATAGTCTCCATAGGGATTAACCCTGTGATTGTAATTAGCCTATGTGGTTAGTGGTAGTATATCTCCATAGTCTCCATGGAGATTAACCCTGTGATTGTAATTAGGCTATGTGATTAGTGGTAGCATATCTCCATAGTCTCCGTAGGGATTAACCCTGTGATTGTAATTAGCCTATGTGGTTAGTGGTAGCATATCTCCATAGTCTCCATGGGGATTAACCCTGTGATTGTAATTAGGCTATGTGGTTAGTGGTAGCATATCTCCATAGTCTCCGTAGGGATTAACCCTGTGATTGTAATTAGCCTATGTGGTTAGTGGTAGCATATCTCCATAGTCTCCATAGGGATTAACCCTGTGATTGTAATTAGCCTATGTGGTTAGTGGTATCATATCTCCATAGTCTCCATAAGGATTAACCCTGTGATTGTAATTAGCCTATGTGGTTAGTGGTAGCATATCTCCATAGTCTCCCTAGGGATTAACCCTGTGATTGTAATTAGCCTATGTGGTTAGTGGTAGCATATCTCCATAGTCTCCGTAGGGATTAACCCTGTGATTGTAATTAGCCTATGTGGTTAGTGGTAGCATATCTCCATAGTCTCCATAGGGATTAACCCTGTGATTGTAATTAGGCTATGTGGTTAGTGGTAGCATATCTCCATAGTCTCTCTAGGGATTAACCCTGTGATTGTAATTAGGCTATGTGGTTAGTGGTAGCATATCTCCATAGTCTCCATAGGGATTAACCCTGTGATTGTAATTAGCCTATGTGGTTAGTGGTAGCATATCTCCATAGTCTCCCTAGGGAAAAACCCTGTGATTGTAATTAGCCTATGTGGTTAGTGGTAGCATATCTCCATAGTCTCCGTAGGGATTAACCCTGTGATTGTAATTAGCCTATGTGGTTAGTGGTGGCATATCTCCATAGTCTCCATATCTCCATAGTCTCCATAAGGATTAACCCTGTGATTGTAATTAGCCTATGTGGTTAGTGGTAGCATATCTCCATAGTCTCCCTAGGGATTAACCCTGTGATTGTAGTTAGCCTATGTGGTTAGTGGTAGCATATCTCCATAGTCTCCGTAGGGATTAACCCTGTGATTGTAATTAGCCTATGTGGTTAGTGGTAGCATATCTCCATAGTCTCCATAGGGATTAACCCTGTGATTGTAATTAGCCTATGTGGTTAGTGGTAGTATATCTCCATAGTCTCCATGGAGATTAACCCTGTGATTGTAATTAGGCTATGTGATTAGTGGTAGCATATCTCCATAGTCTCCGTAGGGATTAACCCTGTGATTGTAATTAGCCTATGTGGTTAGTGGTAGCATATCTCCATAGTCTCCATGGGGATTAACCCTGTGATTGTAATTAGGCTATGTGGTTAGTGGTAGCATATCTCCATAGTCTCCGTAGGGATTAACCCTGTGATTGTAATTAGCCTATGTGGTTAGTGGTAGCATATCTCCATAGTCTCCATAGGGATTAACCCTGTGATTGTAATTAGCCTATGTGGTTAGTGGTATCATATCTCCATAGTCTCCATAAGGATTAACCCTGTGATTGTAATTAGCCTATGTGGTTAGTGGTAGCATATCTCCATAGTCTCCCTAGGGATTAACCCTGTGATTGTAATTAGCCTATGTGGTTAGTGGTAGCATATCTCCATAGTCTCCGTAGGGATTAACCCTGTGATTGTAATTAGCCTATGTGGTTAGTGGTAGCATATCTCCATAGTCTCCATAGGGATTAACCCTGTGATTGTAATTAGGCTATGTGGTTAGTGGTAGCATATCTCCATAGTCTCTCTAGGGATTAACCCTGTGATTGTAATTAGCCTATGTGGTTAGTGGTAGCATATCTCCATAGTCTCCATAGGGATTAACCCTGTGATTGTAATTAGCCTATGTGGTCATTGGTAGCATATGTCCATAGTCTCCGTAGGGATTAACCCTGTGATTGTAATTAGGCTATGTGGTTAGTGGTAGCATATCTCCATAGTCTCCGTAGGGATTAACCCTGTGATTGTAATTAGCCTATGTGGTTAGTGGTAGCATATCTCCATAGTCTCCATAGGGATTAACCCTGTGATTGTAATTAGCCTATGTGGTCAGTGGTAGCATATCTGCATAGTCTCCATAGAGATTAACCCTGTGATTGTAATTAGGCTATGTGGTTAGTGGTAGCATATCTCCATATTCTCCCTAGGGATTAACCCTGTGATTGTAATTAGCCTATGTGGTTAGTGGTAGCATATCTCCATAGTCTCCATATCTCCATAGTCTCCATAAGGATTAACCCTGTGATTGTAATTAGCCTATGTGGTTAGTGGTAGCATATCTCCATAGTCTCCATAGGGATTAACCCTGTGATTGTAATTAGCCTATGTGGTCAGTGGTAGCATATCTCCATAGTCTCCATAGGGATTAACCCTGTGATTGTAATTAGCCTATGTGGTTAGTGGTAGCATATCTCCATAGTCTCCATGGGGATTAACCCTGTGATTGTAATTAGTCTATGTGGTTAGTGGTAGCATATCTCCATAGTCTCCCTAGGGATTAACCCTGTGATTGTAATTAGCCTATGTGGTTAGTGGTAGCATATCTCCATAGTCTCCATATGGATTAACTCTGTGATTGTAATTAGCCTATGTGGTTAGTGGTAGCATATCTACATAGTCTCCCTAGGGATTAACCCTGTGATTGTAATTAGCCTATGTGGTTAGTGGTAGCATATATCCATAGTCTCCATAGGGATTAACCCTGTGATTGTAATTAGGCTATGTGGATTTTGGTAGCATATCTCCATAGTCTCCATAGGGATTAACCCTGTGATTGTAATTAGCCTATGTGGTTAGTGGTAGCATATCTCCATAGTCTCCATAGGGATTAACCCTTTGATTGTAATTAGCCTATGTGGTTAGTGGTAGCATATCTCCATAGTCTCCCTAGGGATTAACCCTGTGATTGTAATTAGCCTATGTGGTTAGTGGTAGCATATCTCCATAATCTCCATAAGGATTAACCCTGTGATTGTAATTAGCCTATGTGGTTTGTGGTAGCATATCTCCATAGTCTCCCTAGGGATTAACCCTGTGATTGTAATTAGCCTAAGTGGTTAGTGGTAGCATATCTCCATAGTCTCCATGGGGATTAACCCTGTGATTGTAATTAGCCTATGTGGTTAGTGGTAGCATATCTCCATAGTCTCCATAGGGATTAACCCTGTGATTGTAATTAGCCTATGTGGTTAGTGGTAGCATATCTCCATCGTCTCCATGGGGATTAACCCTGTGATTGTAATTAGCCTATGTGGTTAGTGGTAGCATATCTCCATAGTCTCCATGGGGATTAACCCTGTGATTGTAATTAGCCTATGTGATTAGTGGTAGCATATCTCCATAGTCTCCATATCTCCATAGTCTCCATAAGGATTAACCCTGTGATTGTAATTAGCCTATGTGGTTAGTGGTAGCATATCTCCATAGTCTCCCTAGGGATTAACCCTGTGATTGTAATTAGCCTATGTGGTTTGTGGTAGCATATCTCCATAGTCTCCGTAGGGATTAACCCTGTGATTGTAATTAGCCTATGTGGTTAGTGGTAGCATATCTCCATAGTCTCCATGGGGATTAACCCTGTGATTGTAATTAGCCTATGTGGTTAGTGGTAGCATATCTCCATAGTCTCCATGGGGATTAACCCTGTGATTGTAATTAGCCTATGTGGTTAGTGGTAGCATATCTCCATAGTCTCCCTAGGGATTAACCCTGTGATTGTAATTAGCCTATGTGGTTAGTGGTAGCATATCTCCATAGTCTCCATGGGGATTAACCCTGTGATTGTAATTAGCCTATGTGGTTAGTGGTAGCATATCTCCATAGTCTCCATAGGGATTAACCCTGTGATTGTAATTAGCCTATGTGGTTAGTGGTAGCATATCTCCATAGTCTCCATGGGGATCAACCTTGTGATTGTAATTAGCCTATGTGGTTGGTGGTAGCATATCTCCATAGTCTCCATAGGGATTAACCATGTGATTGTGATTAGCCTATGTGGTTAGTGGTAGCATATCTCCATAGTCTCCCTAGGGATTAACCCTGTGATTGTAATTAGCATATGTGGTTAGTGGTAGCATATCTCCATAGTCTCCATAGGGATTAACCCTGTGATTGTAATTAGCCTATGTGGTTAGTGGTAGCATATCTCCATAGTCTCCATAAGGATTAACCCGGTGATTGTAATTAGGCTATGTGGTTAGTGGTAGCATATCTCCATAGTCTCCCTAGGGATTAACCCTGTGATTGTAATTAGCCTATGTGGTTAGTGGTAGCATATCTCCATAGTCTCTGTAGGGATTAACCCTGTGAATGTAATTAGCCTATGTGGTTAGTGGTGGCATATCTCCATAGTCTCCATATCTCCATAGTCTCCATAAGGATTAACCCTGTGATTGTAATTAGCCTATGTGGTTAGTGGTAGCATATCTCCATAGTCTCCCTAGGGATTAACCCTGTGATTGTAGTTAGCCTATGTGGTTAGTGGTAGCATATCTCCATAGTCTCCGTAGGGATTAACCCTGTGATTGTAATTAGCCTATGTGGTTAGTGGTAGCATATCTCCATAGTCTCCATAGGGATTAACCCTGTGATTGTAATTAGCCTATGTGGTTAGTGGTAGCATATCTCCATAGTCTCCATAAGGATTAACCCGGTGATTGTAATTAGGCTATGTGGTTAGTGGTAGCATATCTCCATAGTCTCCCTAGGGATTAACCCTGTGATTGTAATTAGCCTATGTGGTTAGTGGTAGCATATCTCCATAGTCTCCATAGGGATTAACCCTGTGATTGTAATTAGCCTATGTGGTTAGTGGTAGCATATCTCCATAGTCTCCATAGGGATTAACTCTGCGATTGTAATTAGCCTATGTGATTAGTGGTAGCATATCTCCATAGTCTCCATAGGGATTAACTCTGCGATTGTAATTAGCCTATGTGGTTAGTAGTAGCATATCTCCATAGTCTCCATAGGGATTAACCCTGTGATTGTAATTAGCCTATGTGGTTAGTGGTAGCATATCTCCATAGTCTCCATATCTCCATAGTCTCCCTAGGGATGAACCCTGTGACTGTGATTAGCCTATGTGGTCAGTGGTCGTATAAAAATAGTTTTATTTATTTTAAAATCCACGTATTATTTAGATAAATACATGTATAGGTGTTAGAATTGGTGTCATGCTTTGTTTGAAACATCTGGGTATATATTATTGGGAGGGCATAACCAGGGTAACATATCTCCAGCGGTGATGTATGGGAACTGATGACAGCGACCAACTTGATAAGATACACCCGGACGTTGAATAAATAATGGCTCGATGTTGGGTCAACTCCTTATACGCTGGACAAACAATAGTACAACACCATATCGGTCTAATCAGGTTATATTTCAGGTTTGTTCTCATATTTGTTTTAATATTTGTATTCAAGGCATAATTACCCTTCTTGTTAAAGTATAAAGAGCGAGAAAACTGGACTAATTTAAAACCAATTTCTACCGTAATTAACGCCTGGTCTCACCACAGCAAATACAAAACATTTGTATATCATTTATAGAAACACCGGCCCTACGTCTTCGACGTTGGTCCCACAAACATTAGACGTTGACCCTGTGTTGGGTTAATGTTGGGCCATCGTCTGCGACGCAGGCCCAACATTAAACCAGCACAGGGTCAACGTCTCGTGTTATCTGGGTACCAACACGGGAATAGGTGGAGTCGCGGCTCAATTCTGTGAAACCCAATGACCTCGACCTTTTTAGTTCTCACCGAGCTGGCTAATACAATGAAGTATGGGGGAGGGTTCTTATATAACCTTGTTTTCACCGAGTGACGTCACTGCGTTGCACAGAATTGTGATCACAGTCAGCATCCCACCCCACACTTCATTACGTAACTAAATATGGCGATCATAGACATACAAACAGTGATACAGTATTCCAACGAGGCGTTGACTGAACGCTGAGCCAATCTAGTGTCAACGTCGAAGATGATGGACCAATATTTATTTTACGTTGATCAATATCCTTGTTTAATAGGAAATATCTAGAAATATAGGCCCTATATATGTAGCGAGCAATTTGCTGTGACCACCCTGGTAAATGTTTGCTAATCACCAACTTTTTAAGATTCGCCAATTCGCAAAAATGAAAATTACCCGACTAACTGTAATTATATTAGTCTCGTAACGCAAGTTAGGCTAATTAATCGACGTTGGTTAATAAACTTTCAGTATGTTTAATTATATATGAAACTAATCCAAGCAAAATAGACCCTAAGGAATGAAATTTCATTATAATAATAATAATAATAATAATAAAATCTTTATTTAAAGAGGGTAAACCCAATGAGCATTTGCCCATCTTCCTTGGGGCCCTCAAACATTCAAAAATACAAAATACATAATACATAAGTAATAATGAATAAAGTAATAATATATATACACCATAATCAGAAAAGAGTCTTTAAAACATGTATATGTACTGCCGTGCAAAGGCAAAAAGCAGCATCTGCTTACTATACAAGTAAGCATATACTGCCTCTTGCCTCTGCAGAGCAGTGTAAGCTATGTACAAGCAATAATGATAATATATATACAAAATTGAATAACATAGTTGTTGAACAATATATGCTACATTGTATCGGCGAATTACTTAATATTATCTATATTTATTTTCTTCCAAAGTTTTTTTAATGTACAAGTTCTTGAATTTGGTAAATGTTTTTGAAGATTTTATGTTTTCTGGTAAGGCACTCCATATAATTACGCCTGTGTATGATAAGGATTTATGATGTGTTCTAGGAACGAATAATTTTTTATTGGCTGAAGATCTAAGTGAATATTTCGAATGGTCTTTAATATTAGTAAACATAGTCTGTATATTACCATTAACTGCTTGATAGACAAGACTAACCTGCTTAAATTTTACTATTTCATTAAACGGTAACCATTTTAGCTCTTGAAACATTTGTTTACTTGGGGTAAGGGGAGGTGCTTCTAATATTAATCTTGCTGCTTTCTTTTGGATTTTAATGATTTTAGTCTGATTTTCTTTCGAGCAGATACCCCAAACTGAGCTAC
Organism: Flabesymbios commensalis; assembly: GCA_964017125.1. Taxonomy (NCBI): domain Eukaryota; kingdom Metazoa; phylum Annelida; class Polychaeta; order Terebellida; family Flabelligeridae; genus Flabesymbios; species Flabesymbios commensalis. The sequence goes on from OZ024909.1 coordinate 85,346,788, forward strand.
AATATTCAATGAGTGGTTTAACATAATAATCATAATATTTAATCCTGGTTTCTAATGGCAAGTATTTTCTAATCGTTCTGAACAGGAATAAACGGTAGGAGGTACGCTTTCTGACCTGAGCGACCTGCATAGTCCAGGAGAGAGTATTGTCTACATTAACCCCTAGTAGTTTTGTACTGTTTACTTCATCAATTATAGTTTTACCTATTTTTACATTTGCTGAATTGCAATTAGTATTTATCTGAACAGATTTCTCTCTATTAGATATAAATAAGGTTTTAGTTTTTTCATTATTACTAGTATCGGTAATAAGTTTCAATAAAGCAAAATCGACAATAATAACGCAACATTAGTAAACCTTGCGATAGCAGGGGTGAGTTCTGTGAAATTAATATAAGCGTGTTCGAAAGCATATACATTCACGGCCGTATTCACAAAGCAATTTTAAAACTGGTTTAACAAAACTACTGATGTAAACAGTGTTAAACCGTATGCACAAAACACTGGTTTAAACCGGGCAGTTTATCGACCGAAAGTTAAACCTGCTCAGGGGGTAGTTTAAGCACTGGTTTAACATGGAGTGGGATGAGCATTATAATGATAATGAATGTAAATATATGAAATGGAAGAGAATGGGATAACAAATACACAGACTGATTATTTATTATAAATGCATTTTTCTTTCGTTGATTGGTAAGCATTTATTTGAATTGAATAATCAATGATAAAAGATATAAAACACGGATCTGAGAGGTAAAACCATTTGGCGTAAATAGTATTGTCATTATATATTTCGTTTAATGCGTATTATTAACTGAAGGCATTTTACTATTGTATTCGGGCATGGTCATATTTTGACATAATCATACATAATATTACTTGCATCTTTTCTCATTTTACTACTATATTCGTGCATGTTCATATTTTGACATAATCATACATAGTATCACTTGCATCTTTTCTCAATTTACTACTATATTCGTGCATGGTCATATTTTGACATAATCATACATAATATTACTTGCATCTTTTCTCATTTTACTATTATATTCGTGCATGGTCATATTTTGACATAATCATACATAATATTACTTGCATCTTTTCTCATTTTACTACTATATTCGAGCATGGTCATATTTTGACATAATCATACATAATATTACTTGCATCGTTTCTCATTTTCTTCAGTTAAAATTCCTCTCATTAGATAAAACACCTGTCTTGGAGTACCTGGGGATTTTGCTGAAATCTTGCTTCTCACATGTCGCAATCATTGAACAGGTGAATGTAGCGAAAGTGAAATTTATCAAATTGTTGTCACATAGACTCTGATCTAGAGTTTGTCCAAAGTCTCAATGTATTCACATCCACCGGGTTCGTTAGAAATACAGAAAACTGTGTAAAGGTAGAATTGTATTGTATCATGCATACATCATTAAATGCATAATAATATTTTTTGGGGGGATAGGAGGGTGGGTGGGGTAAATACTATTCTACTTATTTTTTGGATTTTTTTACACCTTGAAGCGCCTGAGGTGTCCCCCTAATTCAAATAATAATATATTTATCTCTCACTATATAATCAGTGATTATATGAGCTTAGAGGCGAAATAGAAACCAATCTTGGTGAATCGCGATGGAAAAAAGGTGATTTGCAGATATGCAAAATATCTGTAGAATCAGCCTAATAAAACATCTGTGCATAGAATTTTTAAACATGAAAAAATCCGTAAAATACGGGTCAAACCTAATTTATACACGACTACAAGCTGTGTTAAAATCATTTTGTACTACCATTTAGGCCCACCATATTACATTTTGTTTGTTTTCAGTCACTTTTATAATTCAACATAAATATGGGCATTCACTGTTTATTCACTGTTTAAGGTATGGGCATATACATATTACGGAATAGGCCAACTATGTATACAACATGAGCCTGGAAGCCTACGTACAGATAAAGGACGTCTTGACTAGCTATTTTTTGTCTTTCATGGGACGCACACATTCAGTGCTGACCCCTGGTGATTAGCTCATTTATCAGCATTATCTGTGTCATCAGTACCCGTATATCTGTTGCTGACCCGCAAACGCCCAAATCTGTGCTGATGTGACGCCCAATGACGGCGTCTGCATCAATGGCACCCGATTTCGCTTAAATGTGGCTCATATTGCGGCATCACTCTGTGCCGACTAGTACATAATATGGCTCATATTGTGGCATCACTCTGTGCCGACTAGTACATAATATGGCTCATATTGTGGCATCACTCTGTGCCGACTAGTACATAATATGGCTCATATTGCGGCATCACTCTGTGCCGACTAGTACATAATATGGCTCATATTGCGGCATCACTCTGTGCCGACTAGTACATAATATGGCTCATATTGCGGCATCACTCTGTGCCGACTAGTACATAATATGGCTCATATTGCGGCATCACTCTGTGCTGACTAGTACATAATATGGCTCATATTGCGGCATCACTCTGTGCCGACTAGTACATAATATGGCTCATATTGCGGCATCACTCTGTGCCGACTAGTACATAATATGGCTCATATTGCGGCATCACTCTGTGCCGACTAGTACATAATATGGCTCATATTGCGACATCACTCTGTGCCGACTAGTACATAATACGACCCCCTTTTGCGCAGTGTGCATTTCATGTTCTACTTACAATATGAAAGGTATAGTCAACTGTCAAAATAAATTGGACAATGGTGTCCCCAGAATGCAACAGTGGCCACTGGACATTCCACAATGACATATCACCCCACATCCACAGTTATCAGCCAAGATAATAATACTATATGCATTTCATACACATCGCCGCATTAAGAGCAAATTCCCAAATCATATAAACTCTATATACTTGAGCGACATCTATGAGGAAATAATTCACCAATTCTCTTATGTGGGCTTTGTGTTGAGACTCAAACGGTTGTGTTACCATGGGGGTCTGGAAACAGTTGACTCACATTTGACACAGTTGACAGCACATTGACAGTGAGAGCTTTCCCAGCCAACACGGCACACTCACCAAATGTTGGTTTAATGTCGGCCAACGTCGCAAACGTTGGTCTATCATTATTAGAACATTGGGCCAATTTCTCGTTGGAATAGTATCTTGTAATCAGTTCAGTCGCTGATATTAATGATGTCAAAGTGTACTAATGTAGGCCTACACCTGACCGTCCCACGCATGCCCATTTCGCAGCTGTATGAATCTTGAAGATTTATTTTTAGATATAATTCTGCTGAGTGGCGGGATTATTCAGTTTTTCAAGCAAGAGCGAATTTGCTCAGTACCCAGCAAACAGGAGACGTTGAACCAATGCTGCTGTAATGTTGGGCCAGCGTCGCAGAAGATGGGCCAACATCACATCAATATTGTGTGTATGCATCGTGTTTCCGCAGGGGCCTCGCAAAATATTGATCCTTCCCAGCGGCACAGGAAGTTGAATTAATGTTGGTTAACCGTTGTCCACCGTCTACGACGTTGGACCAACGTCTAATCCGACATTGATTCAACCTATTGTGCCTGCTGGGTTTATTACACAGCAAACACAAAACATTTTTTATCACATTTTATCACAAATTTTATAAAAATGTTATGTGTTTGCTGGGTACGTAATGAAGCCCTATTCCCAACAAACTCAACCCTTTAAAACATTGGTTCAATGATGGCTCAGCGTTGTAGAGGGTGGGCCAACATTAGGCCAGCATTGGCTCAAAGTCATTATTCCCATGCTGATTCTACATTAACCATTCAATCCCTAAGAACGTCTGTAATCGTTTGAAATATGTTTTAGTAGGCAATTATTGGAATTGAGTGTGTGCATAAACATCAAGTTATGAAAATAGTATTACTTTTCATCCACTTGAAGCTGTGAGTCGCGGTGGCGAGACACCAATTCAAGTGAGTCAACATTGGTTGTTAATTAACCCTCTAAGCCCTCACGACGCATTAAAGCATCATTTCACATCCCTGAAAACAGAGGTAATTTTCCAACAACTAAGGATTTTAGAACGAAAATTTCCATGGAATTGGTTTACCAATACATGGCACTTTTCTTTACTTTTTCACCCACATCAAATCATCTTCATCCGCGAGAATTGCGACAGCAATTCGCGGCTTGTAGTGGATGAAGATGACAATGTAAAGTCAGGCTTGAAAGGGGGAATGTATGCATTTATATTACTCTACATAATATTGTATGTCATAGAAAAAATAAAACATTATATCTGAAAACGGTGATGAAATGAGATCTACAATTTTGTACGAGGCATGCTCAGTTAACAACAAAATGTATGATCCCTTCTGGTTATGACCGTTCACAGTCCACACGTGTCTTTATATTCATTTCTAACCACTGTTTTCTTGGGCCTGAATTAAAATACTTCTCAAAAACATTGATTAAAAAAACGATCTTTTTCAGATATAAATTGATATTTCAGACTATTTCAGGGGGATGAATTTTGTCGAGTTATAGTAAAGGTATTTTAGATTTACTACAATGTTTACATATGATAATTCAATGTGCCATAGGCATATCAATAAACGAATCAATCAATTCAAAATGTAGACTTATTATCTGGGATAATGTGTGTTTTGCTTGCCGAATTGACGGCCACATCCCAGCTAACACATACTTATAACGGCGTTTAATAATGGTCCAGCGTCTCAGACGATAAACCAACGATAAAAGCAAAGCGTCCCGTGTTTTCTGGGGTATGAAATAGCAGCAACCATGAGACGTTGGCCCAACGTTGGCTTACTGTTGGGCCAACGTCGTAGACGGTGGGCCAACAGCAAACCAACGTTGAGTCAACGGCTCATCGATCAGGTCACATCCTGTTATTTGAAATAACACAGAATAGAAGACGTGGACAGAAATTTAAATATTCACCAACACTACTGAAAAAACATGGCGTTTGTTATAGGGGCTCCCAAGGATGTGTGGAGTGTGCGTGTTTGTGTGTGTGTGTGTTGGGGGGGGGGGGGACACTCTGTGACCAGACTGGAAACTAGAGCCGGCCAACGATTCAGCTTCTGTCAAGTTCTCCATGGATCACCAGGAAATGCCCAATTACTGAAAGAAGAAGAATGTTTTTTTAGACAAGCGCCGTTTCTTATCTTCCCCAATTGGACACATATAAGCTACAGTCTTTGGCTCGTTTGTGGGTAGGATCATTCTTGGACCTCATTATTGTGAAGGTAGGACTGAACCTTAACAATGTTCACGACAATTTGTATGATTTTGTTTAGACTTTGTAAGAAAGGATTGTTATGGAATTATAGTCTCCAACACATCACTTTCATTTCCCACTGGACAACACTTTTAGCATTCATTTACAATGTAATATTTGTATGTTGCGTGTAATCAAAAAATGAACGGAATTGGAACAAGGTTCGGCCATTTTGTAAAATTGTACAAATGGCAAACTTCAGAACTCACTGAAGGAGCTTCTGTAAACACAAGACGTTGAACCAATGCTGGTTTAATGCTGGCCAAACGTCGGAACTCAAGTGGCCCAGCAAACACGACACAAGGAACGTGTTGATTGTCATGCAGGCGCGCATGACTTTAGAGAAGCGTATTGTGAGCGACAGGTCATCTAGTAGATTTACATTACAATCTATGCAAATATTGGCATTGATCGATAATAAGGATGTTGAATTTGTAAACATTTTTACTATTGTAATTTCCGAAATAAACTTTTTTTGTCAGACCATCGTTCATCATATCAGATCTATTCCGTTATGCAAAGACAAACAGCAGTATCTGCTTACTTGTGAAGTTAGCAGATACTGCTGTTTGTCTTTGACTTTGAATGCTGTAAGGGCGACTGAGGCAAACAACATAAACGCCATCTAAGACGAGCAGGGATAAAATATGGAGAATCGATGCCATAAACCAGAACTGGACGACCTCAAACATCAACCAGTGTGCTGATATACTGCCAGGAAAAGACAAACAGTAACTGCTAACTTGTAAAGTAAGCATATACTGCTGTTCACCTTAGCAGCCCATGCACAGGCAAAGAACCCGCTTACTTTACAAGTAAGCAGTTACTGCTGTTTGTCGTTGTACGTCAGTAGTGTGTACAATACATCATTACACAGCCATCTGTGGTCAGCCTGACCTTGACAGACGATGATAATGTAATCAGGGAAGACGACCAAGGACACATCACGTCCATCTAACATTTCTGCGCAGATAGAGACCAGATGACATGAACCAGATCTGAACGACCGCAATTCTAACCATTGTCACCCTATAGACTTACTGTCGCAAAGGCAAACAACAGTAACTGCTTACTTGAGAGGGTAAGCAGTTACTGCTGTTTGTCTTTGACTTTTTAAATGATGTAAGGGCGACAAAGACAAATACCAGTAGCTGCATCAAGGAATGCGACCAAGGACAAATTACTTCTATCTGATATCTGTAGATCACATAGATGACGTTAACGAGACCTAAGCGACCACTGCCCTGATATACAGCCAGAATAAAAAGACAAACAGCTGTAACCTTTATAGATGATGTGATGGCGACAAACAGCAGTGACTGAACCAGGGAAGAGAACCAGGGACAAATCATGTCTATCTGACATGTGGATCTTAGAGACCTGATGACATCAACCAGATCTGAAATATTAGCTACCCGACCGGCGGTCGCGGTCAATGATTTTTTTTCGCATCTTGCGGGCGGGGGCCCTAGGGTAGTGGTTAGCACCGCCGCCTTTCACGCTAGAGTTCGGGGTTCGGTTCCCGGTCTCGGCGGTTTGAAATAAACAAAAAAAATTCTGCCCCATCCACGTGTAAAACTCAGTATTGTGGGGAGTCTCCGTGACCGAGAGGTAGCGTGCTCGGCCGCAGACCGCCAGCTCTCGAATTTAGAATCCTGTGTCTGGAGGACAGTGTCATCTCATTCATCTCACCATCCTCAGGAGGTTCCGGAGAGTTATTGTTGATCAAGTACAGACCAATTATCATGGTGGGTGTATGTGCTATAATCAGTCAGGTGTGACCGAGCCGTTGATTATGAGGGATCTTCGTAGTGTGGTCAGATGTGTTTTAAGTCAGTTAAAACCCTCGGAGCTCTACATTCTTAGCTGTGGAAAAGGCCACGGCCTTCGGCCTCTGCCTTTTCCACAGCTAAGAATGTAGAGCTCCTCGGGCTTTATCCTATACATAATACGTTGAAAAGTGTTGGAAGGTCATTATATCAACACATAATAATGGTGATGTCACACTTGGCTGGACTGAGACACGGACGTCACCGGACAATGCCACGGGAGATGCGCAGGCTATAATACGCTGAGAAGTGATGGAAGGTCACTATATCCACACATAATAATGACGATGTCACACTTGGCTGGACTGAGGGTCTGAGACACGGACGTCACCAGACAACGCCACGGAAGATCCGCAGGCTATAATACGCTGAGAAGTGATGGTAAGTCACTATATCCACACATAATAATGACGATGTCACACTTGGCTGGACTGAGAAACGGACGTCACCGGACAACGCCACGGAAGATCCGCAGGCGATAATACGCTGAGAAGTAATGGAAAGTCACTATATCCACACATAATAATGACGATGTCACACTTGGCAGGAATGCGACACGGGCGTCACCGGACAACGCCACGGAAAAACTGTAATTTTCAACAACTTGAAGTTGTGGGTCGCGGTAGCTTTATGGATTTACTTGTTTATTGCACCTGTCAGATTGTACATTGTTAACCAAATATATTAAATTGAATTGCAAATAAATGTAAACCTACGTCTCCGGACAACGCACCAAAGATCCACAGGATCTAATATGGAGGGATAACGAACACATTCAGGACGAATCGCTGACGAACGTAACGAACATCGTCAAACATGAAGCGTATCTGTCGAACAACAACAGAGTATAAAACGAACATTGACATAGGCCTACACCAACGGATGTGTTGTCTGGTGTTGTTTGTTTCTCAGTGCGGCCCAGTGTAACAGAGCCATAGAGTGTGACTACTCTCCAGCATAACATGGGAATCGTCCCTGGGTAATATATCGCCTGAATAAATCCGCTTGTTATTCTTGCGGCAGCTGGCTTACCAGCAGACACAAAAATCAATGTTGGTTTAACGTTGGTACAGTGTCTAAAACAGTGGACTAACGTCAAACCAACATTGATTCAACGTCTTGTGTCTGCTGGCTTACCAGTCTTAATCTCTGCGTTTTTGTGATTTAGGCGATGTACTTTCATTTGTCCATGTGGCATTGAACTCCGACCTGGTTTAGTTGCAGAGATGGCCCAAACCACACGGATTTGTTTGCCTCGCCTGTTATGTCTTTTTACATGTTCTAGTCAGAGATAACTAAATATATCTATTGCTCTACTTTGTGCTTTAGCATACATGCGAATAATTAATGAGATATATTTATTGTCTATCCAATTAACTATATTAGGTGTATAATTATTTTTTTCCATGCATTTATATGTATGGTTGAAAGCAATCGGAATATTCAAGGCAATTTTTAAGAAAATCTAAATATTTCCCAATAAAAATAAATAAAGTTCAGACGACTTCATCACCCCCCCCCCCCCCCCTCCCCTGAGAGGGTGGTTTATTTTCTGTTCTGCTCTGTTTTGCTTTCTATAGCATATGTCGAGCTAAATATGGTCGGTTAATTGATTTTGAGCGGAGGAAATGGGGGCACCGGCTGCGCCCCCCTCTGGAGACGCCACTGGTCATATTGACACAATTCTGGTACCTGACATGACATTCTGAATCAAATTATTGCAATAATATGAAATTTCTCAGAGTTATTATACCAGTGGTTAATCATTAGCTGAATCCACAATTTGAGGGAGCTAAAATTACTTACATTTTTTAATTTTTTTTTTGGATTTTAGATCTACAGTTTCTTTGTTGAATAATAAAATAATTGTATACCCCCCCCCCCATCTAAGCCTGTTTTGATTTCTAGAATACATACTGTGATTTATCAGTGAGTGTGTTCTAGCCATTCGGACCAATTATTTAAATATAGCAAACCCACAATATGGTATTTGATGCGCCAATAGAAAAAAATATGGTTGGGATTAGATAGCAAGTAAGTTTAATACACATTTTAATGTGGTTCTGGTTTAATAGCTCGCCCAGCAAACATGACACTTTAAACCTAAGTTGGCTTAATGTTGGGCTGACGTCGAAGACGATGTCCAACTTTAACCCAGTTTAGGTCTGTGTTTGCAATAAATGTGACGTCTAAACTGGTAGATGATGTAAACCATTAGTTACTTTATGACTGTTGTGTCTAGATAAAACTATGTCATCATCCGCAATACATGTTTAGAAAAATTATTTCAGAAAGAATAAAAAAGAAACAAAAAACATGAATAAGAAAGAATAAAATAGAACGAAGCCTATGAATCCAGCTACTTCCCCATGAAATGTACGTGTATCTTTATACATACGATACAATCAATTCAGCATTTATATTATTACTCGATCAACTCATCTTAATTGTTTTGTGTGATATTAGCCAGGACCAATATATGTGATTGTCTCACAGAGAACAGAATGTGACATATAACACCCCACACACTTATCGATACACAGATGTACTTTAAAATGTACACAGGTAAAGTGTGTGATTGTGTAGTTACATAGATGCCATCAGAAGGTGTGAATTATAATCAGTATACATGTAACATCACAGCAGATACAAGACGGTGAATCAATGTTAGATTAACGTTGGTCCAGCGTCGTAGACGGTGGATAAACGTTAATATAACATTGATTCAACGTCTTGGGTCTTCTGGGATATCCCCTCACAACAGACTTAATCATCGACGTTTATCCTTAGTTTAAAATGATTCCCTTTTAAGATTTATTACATATGTTCGTGTAAAAAGCAAGGTATAGTATTCTATAACTGTACATGAATATCTCACATACATGACTCATGGCAACAGTAGTTAGTTAATGAAATGCATGGTGATGACCAGCATCACACTATTCGCCAGGATAATCCCTGAAGTTCCACCATTACCTTCCGTCACCTCACCCTCATCACCTTTATTTATCTTTAATGTATCAGTTGCGTTGACTAGTTTTTCAGCTAATGGTTTCCTCTCCCCACTTTTTTGTTTCTTGTCGACCTGTTTACCAGTGACACTCTTGATCGTTGTAAAACCTTTTGTGGAGATGGTAGACGTTGTTTGTTGTGTTGAAGGTTCAGATTCATCAAACGGACAAGGTGACACTTCACTTACTTTCTTCCAAAGAGTTTTACTATTTTCGGCTCTAATTTGAGCCATCACACATCTATGCTCTCTAAGTGTTTGACTTATTTTATTTCCCATTAACATGCTAGCTGAGGCAGCCGTAATGTCTTTTCTCTGTTCTGCAAAAAACAAAACAATGTTTAAGAAAATTAGCATCAAAGACGGACTGCGATGAAAGTAAATACTACCTTTATGACAATAACACGTACGAGCGCCGTACTAACGAGTTCCGAAAAAAAGCTTTGTAAGTCAGCTGTAAGAAAAAACCTTTTAATTTTCCACTCTTAAACTCGTAGAAAGGTCTTGGAAATGTCTAAAAACGCTATGAACCCTACACGAAACCCCCTAATGGATGGTGTATTGCAAGGGCTAACGTGAGAAAACCTGTTGTTCGCAGACAAATCTTTAGGTGGATTGCCAGCAGTGTAACCTGGTTCCAACGTTCAACAGCGGTGCCAATGCAGTTCTCGTATCGGAGCAGGCACTGCCAGTGCAGTGTCTCTATAATACAGGCACTGATGTTGGTGTGGTAGCCTTAAAACAACCGTGTTTGTCACATGACACAACGTGACAAGGCTGTATACATTTTTCCATCAATTAAGAAATCCTAATTTATTTTCATACTTACCAAATCCCCCCATTGTGGTTAGCCTCTCTTCTTCTTTATTATTATATATGATAGACATCTTTGTTCTACCATTCGTAGCTTTGTCAACGTAATCACACCCTCCTCGTTTTATCAAAGCTATCAGTTGGCCTTCTTTATGTTTCGTAGTCAGCGGGCTGCATCCAGCTCCTTTATCATCTGATGGTATTTCAGTTAACCAGCCCCATTGGTCGGAAGCAACGTGGTCTTTAGCAAAATCCACGCGTCCTTCTAGTATTCTATATTGTGAAGGTGTTGACAGACGGACACGTGCCACAGCTTGTGGTCGATGTTCTTGGTCACGTCCCCCCATTCCAGGCCAGCCTCGCTTACTTTGCACTGTTAAAAAGCTATGCGCCATTAGCCACAATATGTTGCTTAAGGACAATCTGATCATTGTGAAAATAAAAACTTTCAGATGTCAAACTGTGACGGGGAATGTGAACAGCAGAGTTTATATGACAGTTTATATGACAGCTGTTCACACCGAGCTGACTGGGGAAAAAAAGAAATGTCGTCTGCAGTTTGATTTTGAATGAGATCGTTGGACACCAGGCATAGAGAGAGAGAGTCGTGGTCACCTTGCCTGAAATAACCACAACGGACGCAATATGGGAGGAAGTGGTTTTGCATTTCTCTGAAATGACAGAGCGACAGATTGTATTTGTCTGGTTTAATTTTCAATCAATGTGTGTGAACTTTAGAATGAGCTGGGGGGGGGGGGGATATCAATCAGTGTAACTTTAGAATGATGTCCTTATGATGTCTTAATTACTCACGATTTTGAAAATGACTTCCACATGTATGGATATATGATTTAGCTGATTGCGTCTTAGACAGTGGACAAACGTTAATAAAACATTGGTTCAACGTCTAGTGTCTGCTGGGATATTGCTGGGATTTATTTTCTGCTCTGTTCTGTTTTGCATTCTATTCTGTGGAACGCAGTGACGTCACTCGGTGAAAACAAAGTTATATAACACCCCCTTCCCCCCATACTTTATTCTGTGAAACGCAGTGACGTCATTCGGTGAAAACAAGGTTATATAAGAACCCTCCCCCATACTTATTGTATTAGCCAGCTCGGTGAAAACAAAGTAGGTCGAGGTCATTGAGTTTCACAGAATAGCATATGTCAGGCTAAAGATTGATTTTGAGGGGCCGGCTGTGCCCCATCTGGATCCGCCACTGTTAAAGCAGCTCCTTGGGATGACATCAATTTTCGTTTTTAATCCCGTACTGAAGTAGTGTATCCCACGGATCTTGTTTTCATTTTTTTCAGAATTTTCATATATTTACAAATATTTTTAATCAACATTTCTATGAAACCAGAAGTAACCCAAACAAACTATTTGTATACCTGAAGGACGATTGAATGTTTTCACAGCATTGGACCACATGCTGATGCCATCGGCCCAGCGTTGGGTGGACTATCAGTGCTGCAGATGTGTCCTCCCGTGTCCTGACTATAAGACACCAATTAGAGGCGACTGCTCTGTAGTTACGGTCTGACACGTGGGAATATGTGATGTAAAGTGCTGAATATTGCTGACTTGTTTTGTTTACATCGCAATATACGACCTGGAAATACAACTATTTCACTCTTTTTCGGTGCTTTAAAATTGTTTTTTGACTTTTTTGTATGTTCAGTTAGGATCAGTAGGCTATATAGCTTCATATAAATTAAATTTTCAAAATTGACAACATTGAAAATGTCTCATCCCAAGTGGTCCCTTTAATATTGATACATTTCTGGTTCTTGAAATGACATTCTGAATCAAATCATCATTCAAATCATTGCAATAATATGACGTTTCTCAGAGTTATTATACCAGTGGTTCATCGTTAGCTGCATCCACAACTTGAGGGTGCTAAACATATTCACATTTTATTTCTTTAAATTTTAGATCTAAAGTTTCTTTGTTGATAAATCAAATAATTGTTTAAGCCCCCCCCCCCCCTCTAAACCTGTTTTGATTTCTAGAATACATACTATGATTTATCAGTGAGTGTGTTCTAGCCATTCGGACCAATTATTTAAATATAGCAAACCCACAATATGGTATTTGATGCGCCAATAGAAAAAAATATGGTTGGGATTAGATAGCAAGTAAGTTCTGGTTTAATAGCTCGCCCAGCAAACATGACACTTTAAACCTAAGTTGGCTTAATGTTGGGCCGACGTCGAAGACGATGTCCAACTTTAACCCAGTTTAGGTCTGTGTTTGCAATAAATGTGACGTCTAAACTCGTAGATGATGTCAACCATTAGTTACTTTATGACTGTTGTGTCTAGATAATGTCATCATCCGCAATACACCTTTAGAAAAATTATTTCAGAAAGAATAAAAAAGAAACAAAAAACATGAATAAGAAATAATAAAATAGAGCGAAAACTATGAATCCAGCTACTTCCCCATGAAATGTAAAGTATCTTTATACATACGATACAATAAATTCAACATTATATTACCACACAATCGACTCATCCTAGCTGACATACGCGACCTCTCAAACGATAGGACTAATATATGTGATTGTCTCACAGGGAACAGAATGTGACACATAACACCCCACACACTTATCGATACACAGATGAGCTTTAAAATGTACACAGGTAAAGTCTGTGATTGTGTAGTTACATAGATGCCTTCAGAAGGTGTGAATTATAATCAGTATAGGGCCTACATGTACCATCACAGCAGATACAAGACGGTGAATCAATGTTGGTTAAACGTTGATCCAGCGTCGTAGACGGTGACAAACTTTAATATAACATTGATTCAACGTCTTGGGTCTTCTGGGATATCACTTCACAACAGACTTAATCATCGACGTTTATCTTCAGTTTAAAATGATTCCCTTTTAAAAGTTATTACATATGTTCGTGTAAAAAGCAAGGTATAGTATTCTATGACTGTACATGAATATCTCACATACATGACTCCTGGCAACAGTAGTTATTTAATGAAATGCATGGTGATGACCAGCATTACACTATTCGCCTGGATAATCCTTGAAGTTCCACCATTACCTTCCGTCACCTCACCCTCATCACCTTTATTTATCTTTGATGGATCAGTTGCGTTGACTAGTTTTTCAGCTAATGGTTTCCTCCCCCCACTTTTTTGTTTCTTGTCGACCTGTTTACCAGTGACACTCTTGATCGTTGTAAAGCCTTTTGTGGAGATGGTAGACGTAGTTTGTTGTGTTGAAGGTTCAGATTTATTTCAGACTTTTTTCCATCAATTAAGAATTTATAATTCATTTTCATTCTTACCAAATCCCGCCATTGTGGTTAGCCTCTCTTCTTCTTTATTATTATATATGATAGACATCTTTGTTCCACCATTCGTAGCTTTGTCAACGTAATCACACCCTCCTCGTTTAATTAATGCTATCAGTTGGCCTTCTTTATGTTTCGTAGTCAGCGGGCTACATCCAGCTCCTTTATCATCTGATGGTATTTCAGTTAACCAGCCCCATTGGTCGGAAGCAATGTGGTCTTTTGCAAAATCCACGCGTGTTTCTAGTATTCTATATTGTGAAGGTGTTGACAGACGGACACGTGCCACAGCTTGTGGTCGATGTTCTTGGTCACGTCCCCCCATTCCAGGCCAACCTCGCTTACTTTGCACTGTTAAAAAGCTATTCGCCATTAGCCACAATATGTTGCTTAAGGACAATCTGATCATTGTGAAGATGAAAACTTTCAGATGTCAAACTGTGACGGGGAATGTGAGTTTATATGACAGCTGTTAATACCGAGCTGACTGGGAAAAAACGAAATGTTGTCTGCAGTTCGACTTTGAATGAAATCTTTGAACATCAGGCAGAGAGAGAGAGACAGATTAGTGTTCACCTGGCTTTAAATAATCACAACGGACACAAGATGGGAGGGGGTGGTTTTGCATTTCTGTGAAATGACAGAGCGACTGATCGTGTTTGTCTGGTTTAATGTTCAATCAGTGTGTGTGAACTCTAGAATGAGCTGGGGGGGGGGGGGGTTATCAATCAGTGTAACTTTAGAATATATCCTTATAATGTTTTAACTCTTTAAGTGCTTCATTACTACTTAACATTTTCCTTTCATTTGAAGTTGTCATTGCTCAAGCAATTGCCAACTTCAAATGAAAGGAAAATACCTCCTCACTTAAAAATTAAACCTGCTAAATTTCACAATGGGGGCTTTACTCAAGATTTATACATGCATATTTGTTCAATTTCTGTCAAATTTCAGTTGTGGAAAAACAGTATGAATGCGCTTAAAAGCGTCGCCCGCACTCAAAGGGTTAATTACTCACGATTTTGATAATAACTTCCACATGTATGGATATATGAATCAGCTGATTGCGTCTTAGATGGTGGACAAACGTTAATAGAACATTGGTTCAACGTCTTGTGTCTGCTGGGATATCCCCTCACAAACTTAACACTACTGTATTAAATATTACCATGTAAACAGCAAGGTAATATATGACTATACATGAAAATCTCACATACATGACCCATGGCAACTGTAGTTAGTTTATAAAATGCATTGTGATGACCAGCATTACACTATTCGTCAGGATAATCCCTGAAGTTCCACCATTACCTTCCTTCACCTCACCCTCATCACCTTTATTTATCTTTAATGTATCAGTTGCGTTGACTAGTTTTTCAGCTAATGGTTTCCTCTCCCCACTTTTTGTTTCTTGTCGACCTGTTTACCAGTGACACTCTTGATCGTTGTAAAGCCTTTTGTGGAGATGGTGGACGTAGTTTGTTGTGTTGAAAGTTCAGATTCATCAAACGGACAAGGTGACACTTCACTTACTTTCTTCCAAAGAGTTTTACTATTTTCGGGTCTAATTTGAGCCATCACACATCTATGCTCTCTAAGTGTTTGACTTATTTTATTTCCCATTAACATGCTAGCTGAGGCAGCCGTAATGTCTTTTCTCTGTTCTGCAAAAAACAAAACAATGTTTAAGAAAATTAGCATCAAAGACGGACTGCGATAAAAGTAAATATTTTCTCTGTGACAATAACACGTACAAGCGCCGTACTAACGAGTTCCGAAAAAAAGCTTTGTAAGTCAGCTGTAAGAAAAAAACCTTTTAATTTTTCCCTCTTAAACTCGTAGAAAGGTCTTGGAAATGTCTAAGAACGCTATGAACCCTACACGAAACCCCCTAATGAATGGTGTATTGCAAGGGCTAACGTGAGAAAACCTGTTGTTCGCAGACAAATCTTTAGGTGGATTGCCAGCAGTGTAACCTGGTTCCAACGTTCAACAGCGGTGCCAATGCAGTTCTCGTATCGGAGCAGGCACTGCCAGTGCAGTGTCTCTATAATACAGGCACTGATGTTGGTGTGGTAGCCTTGAAACAACCGTGTTTGACTGTTGAAGATGCATAATATATGTTATTTATTATGCGACCCAAAACAAATTATGTGTTTACATTTTATTGTCACATGACACAACGTGACAAGGTTGTATACATTTTTCCATCAATTAAGAAATCCTAATTTATTTTCATACTTACCAAATTCCCCCATTGTGGTTAGCCTCTCTTCTTCTTTATTATTATATATGATAGACATCTTTGTTCCACCATTCGTAGCTTTGTCAACGTAATCACACCCTCCTCGTTTTATCAAAGCTATCAGCTGACCTTCTTTATGTTTTGTAGTCAGCGGGCTACATCCAGCTCCTTTAGCATCTGATGGTATTTCAGTTAACCAGCCCCATTGGTCGGAAGCAACGTGGTCTTTAGCAAAATCCACGCGTCCTTCTAGTATTCTATATTGTGAAAATGTTGACAGACGGACACATGCCACAGCTTGTGGTCGCTGTTCTTGGTCACATCCTCCCATTCCAGGCCAACCTCGCTCACTTTCCACTTTTAAAATGTTGTTCGCCATTAGCCACAATATGGTGATTAAAGAAAGTCTGATCATTGTGAAAACGAAGACTTTCTGATTCCAAACTTTGACGGGGAATATGAGCAGCAGGGTTTATATCACAGCTTTTAACACCAAGCTGACTTTGAAAAAGAGAAATGTGGTTCGCAGTGTGATTTTAAGTGATATCCTCGGCCAAGAGGCTTATAGAGAGAGAGAGTCGTGGTCACCGGGCTTTAAATAACCCCAACGGACGCAAGATAGGAGGGAGTGGTTTTGTATTTCTGTGAAATCTCAGAACGACAGATCGTGTTTGTCTGGTTTTTATTTTTACTCAATATGTGTGAACTCTAGAATGAGATGATGGGGGGGGGGGGGGGGGAGGAAATTATCAAACGGTATAACTTTAGAATGATATCCTTATGATGTTTTAATTACTCACGATTTTGATAATGACTTCCACATGGGGTTCAAACCCCACTCTGACATTCAAGTTTCAACGAAACAAAGTGTTTCTTCCGTGGCCTGCAACCTCATTCTTTTCATTATCATTTACATGATTTGGCTATATATTCAGTCGTGATCTGTATCCCATCACAAATTTATCAAATGAAAAGGCAGAACATTTTTACCGAAGCTTGAGGTCATTATTCAGCGACCAAAGTCAGACCGTCTGTAATGAAAATCTTTATTTAGAAACCAAACCCATTACAAGGTCATTAATCAGCGACCAAACCGATTAGAAGGTCATTATTCAGCGACCAAACTCATTAGAATGGCATTAATCAGCGACCAAACACATTATAAGGGCATTAATCAGCGATCAAATCCATTATAATGAAAGTCACTCTTCAGGGATCAAGCTCAATAGAAGGTCATTATTCAGCGACCAAACCCATTATAAGGACATTAATCAGCAATCAAATCCATTAAAACGAAGGTCACCATTCAGGGATCAATCTTATTGGAAGGTCATTATTCAGCGACCAAACGCTATCACAGGTTTTGTTTAATGTCAATTTATAGTGGTGGTGTTATGATGGTTTGTTCTGTAATATCTTGTAATAACTTTTAAAATATTTGTTTCATGTACGATCTTGACCCAGCTAACATGATTTATCAAGCTAATGCTGGTGTGATGTTGGAACACTGTCTGCATCGCTGGCCCCGTATCAAACATTGGATCGATGTATTGTGTTTGCTGGGTATTTATTTGTGAGATTGAAGAACATTTATTATTGTAATCGACAAATGTAGCGCTTAAATGATTCCAACTTATCACATACCCTACACAAAATGAATAAAATATTTTATAGTTTTTACTGTCAATCTGAACATTTCACCGATGCATCAGGGCAAGTTAACAATCTGAGCAATGTCTGTGAGCGCAAGCGAGCTGTAACAATGTTAAGTAATAAGTAGTTAAATTTGGGTTTTAGTAAATAAGGGTGGAATAAACATGCTTTCCTGAAATATTTACCAGGTGCAGACCTGGTGCAGACGGTACTGCTGACAAGTACTAATTATCACACAGGATGCACCAGTGTTGAGGACGCCTGTAGAAGTCGATTCCAATAAATGAAATGAATGAATCAGGCTTTAGACCACCTTTGTGCACATATAGGCTAAACTGGGCCAGGAGAACCTCCTGAGGATGATGAGATGATTGAGATGACACTGTCCTCCAGACACAGGATTCGAAATTCGAGCCCTGGCGGTCTGAGGCCGAGCACGCTACCTCTCGGTCACGGAGGCTCCTCACAATACTAACTCTCACACGTGGATGGGGAAGAAACATTCTTTGTTTCTTTCAAACCGCCGAGACCGGGAACCGAACCCGGAACTCTGGCGTGAAAGGCAGCGGTGCTAACCACTACCCTAGGGCCCCCGCCCCGATTCCAAGAAACAACCCAGGAATATCAATGTATACAAAAGTAAGGATTCTGATTGGTGTAGGCGACATTGCACAACAGGAAATAACCGCACCCATCCGGATCCACTATAAAGTCAAAGGCGCACCCAACCTTCAGGGAGAAATTGGGATGAAATTGGTAGAAATTCTGAAAAGACGTTCTGGGTTTGGGTAACATTTCGGGTTTGGCTAACTTTAATGGGAGTTGCTTCGGTATCTAGCACATTGTAGATCTGAACAACAGCGAAATTATATGACAAATTTCACAACGAGAGAGTACTAACAACAGTGTACTGAGACATTGAACGTTTTTTATGCTTAATATATATTTATATAAATTTAAGACTTTACTTATTTAACCCACAAGTGTTGTGTCTCCCACAGAGAACATTTGGACACGCCACGATAGTTGGTGAGCGTGTCAACGTCGGGACAACGGGGATGTGTGACAACGAGTCGTCACATCGGTGCAGTGATCCAGATACAAGCTACTGTGCTCATTCATACAGTGGTGTGCATGACCAAAGTTGGTGTCACGTATAGCACTTGTTACATTGGAGCCATTACCAGGATTGCGTCTCGGTTATAGTTCCAGTTACAGAGCCACATAGGAGCGAATCTGAACATTAATAACATTTAGAATCCATGTTTCCAATATAATCATGATAATTAAATAAATCTGATATGGAAACTAAATAACTGAAACTAGTTAATATTTGTTTTTATGATATCTGAATTTGTCTTCACATTTTGATATTTACAGCCTTCATAGCCTTCTTATTTGACCTTCCAGCAATAGCAGTTAAGGGAGGAATTCAAGTCAAGGAGCTGGTAAGTCCTGCAAGACGTGGTACGTTTGCAAATGAGATCATTACCGAAAAACAACAGCAGGTGGATCGGGGCATATATATACAGAGAGTGGGAGAGAGAGGGGGGAGGGGGACAGAGGGAAAAGGTGTAATGGTAGATCTATGGTGACCACCAGGCGTGGTGAGAAGCAAGACCAAAATGATGACATAGTCTGTACTCAGCTGGCCAGCTATAGCGGAACATTGGCCCAACGCCTGCAACGTTAGCCCAATGGTACACCATAACTGGATAGACACTAGTCTAATCCCCCATTTCCATAAAGGACAAGGCCGGAGCTGGTCGCTTTGTCAGCTGACAGAGTTTTTTACATGGCTGACTGATTGTTAACACATACAGTGGGGGATCGACTTTACACGTTAAGACGTCAAAAATCTGACGTCTATAAACGTCAGATTATGAATTCTGAAGTCAGAGGATTGTTATTTCTTACAGCGCGGGGATGGACTTTAGACGTTTAGCCGTTTAAAATTGGACGTCTGTAAACGTCTGATTATGACGTCTAAAGTCATGTGATTGTTAAACCTTGCGATCGAGTTAATACGTCAGAATGTGACGTCTGTAGACGTCGGATTCTAACGTCTAAAGTCGATCCCAGAACTGAAAAAATAAAATTTATAAATTGGTCGTAGACCCATAACATAGGTATCCGAATGAAGCGGAAAGAAGTAAACTAAGGCTTTAAAGATGATTTGAATTTTAAAAAACCTTTGGTATCTTTGGTTTATATAAATATACTTCATCGCTTTAACCCTTACAGCGCGGGGATCGACTTTAGACGTCGGAATCTGACGGCTGTAGACGTCAGATTCTGACATATAAGGTCGATCGCTGCACTGAAAGAAGAAAATATTTAAAATGATCGTAGATCAATAACATAGGTATTCAAATGAAGAGCAAAGAACTAACTAAGACATTTATGATGATTTTAAATTTAAAAACTCTGCTATCTCCAGAATATATACCACATTAATGGGACCGGATCCCATGCTACATTCTAATGTAACCTACAACCACATTAATGGGATCAGATCCCATGCTACATTCTGATGTAACCTACAACCACATTAATGGGATCAGATCCCATGCTACATTCTGATGTAACCTACAACCACATTAATGGGATCAGATCCCATGCTACATTCTGATGTAACCTACAACCACATTAATGGGAGCAGATACAATGCTACATTCTGATGTAACCTACAACCACATTAATGGGATCAGATCCCATGCTACATTCTGATGTAACCTACAACCACATTAATGGGATCAAATCCCATGCTACATTCTGATGTAACCTACAACCACATTAATGGGATCAGATCCCATGCTATATTCTGATGTAACCTACAACCACATTAATGGGATCAAATCCCATGCTACATTCTGATGTAACCTACAACCACACCAATGGGATCGGATCCAATGCTACATTCTGATGCAACCTACAACCACAATTTACATTTACAAACGGGATCCAGAGGAATTATTTTTTAAATGTATTTGAATAGAATATATTCTCATGTACATAACAATAAATTTCACACATATCTAGATATTTACTTTTGATTTATTTTTTCTAATTCTTACTTGTTTTAATAATAATAATGAGTTTATTGAATACATATGCATATACATTTCTGTACATAAATATAAAAATTAAACCTTCATGTTAATGATATATTTAATTGAATATAATAATAAAAATATACAAAATGCATATGCGGTATCTAGGAGAATAGCTAAACAGATATTAAATATTCCTTTTTTGGTAGCCATCAACCTAATCTTTCTAATCTTTCGTAAATATGCTTAAAATCACGTTGTAAAATGTCGCAACTCAGTTTAAAAGTAACCTACAATTGGAGCAAACACAACATAAAAACATGGAACAACATAGCGTTGTTTATTGAATATAATTAATCAAATAAACATGCAGAATTTGATCTGTGTCTTTCAAAAACGATTTAAAGTTTACATCTCTTCTGACATTTTGTGGCAGAGAGCTCCATAAGTAAACTATACGGTTAAAATAATTTTTTCTAAAAAGCTTGGTTCTACAAAAAGGGACTTTCATGAGAAATCCTCCATCTGTCGAGCTGCGGGTACAACGGTCAATGCTGTTTGAAAAAAAATACATATTTTCTCTTCAGTCAATCTAATATCTATTATCTGGTTTAACCTTAACTCTAAGAGGCCGCCATTCACGTGATCGCCTAGTCACATGGAGAGGGGAAAAACAAAAATATATGACGTAGGATCAGCGGGGCTCGAACCCGGAACGTATGCATGTCTGGCATGGCAGTCAGGCATTCTACCAATGCCTCACAATGCGCCACACCCCCTCCCTTTCTGCCGTGTGTAATTCAAAGAGTCCTTTTATAACCTGATCCGTATTCTATGTCAGTCCTTTATTCAGATAGATGTCTCGAGGTCAGTCATGTGGGTCAGTCACGTGACACCTAACAGCCAATCAGACTGTATAATAAACATAACAATCCCGTAAATGTGACTTTCCAAGGTCAACCCGTTATTCAAATTTTCCAATTATCCTGCATATTTCTTTGATCACGCAATGATGAAAGATAATAAATACGATATATCCACAAATTAGAATTTTCTCACGTGATCCACAAGAGGTAGATTAAAATAATCGGGGAAACACACAAGGTTACAGCATCTAGATTACAATACTTGGAACAGCACACAAGATATCATAGGTTACAATACGTGGGGCAACACATAAGGTAGCATAGGTTACAATACGTGGGGCAACACATAAGGTAGCATAGGTTACAATAATCGGGGCAACACACAAGATATCATAGGTTACAATACTTGGAACAACACACAAGGTAGCATCTAGGTTACAATACTTGGGGCAACACACAAGACAACATAGGTTACAATACTCGGGGCAACACACAAGGTTGCATCTAGGTTGCAATACTTGGGGCAACACACAAGACAACATCTAGGTTACAATACTCGGGGCAACACACAAGATAGCATAGGTTACACTACTTGGGGCAACTCGCAATGTAGCATCTAGGTTACAATACTTGGGGCAACACACAAGGTAGCATAGGTTACAATACGTGGAACAACACACATGATAACATCTAGGTTACAATACTTGGGGCAACACACAAGATAGCATCTATGTTACAATACTCGGGGCAACACACAAGACAACATCTAGGTTACAATACTTGGGGCAACACACAAGATAGCATAGGTTACAATACATGGAACAACACACAAGGTAGCTACTAGGTTACAATACATGGAACAAAAACACAAGGTAGCATAGATTACAATACTTGGGGGCAACACACAAGGTAGGATCTAGGTTACAATACTTGGGGCAAGACACAAGACAGCATAGGTTACAATACTTGGAGCAACACATAAAATAGCTTCTAGGTTACAATACTTGGGGCAGCACACAAGGTAGCATCTAGGTTACAATTCTTGGAACAACACACAAGGTAGCATCTAAGTTACAATACTTGTGGCAACACACAAGATAGCATAGGTTGCAATACTTGGAATGACACACAAGGTAGCATCTAGGCTACAATACTTGGGGCAACACACAAGACAACATCTAGGTTACAATACTTGGGGCAACACACAAGGTAGCATAGGTTACAATACATGGAACAACACACAAGGTAGCATCTAGGTTACAATACTTGGGGGAACACACAATATAGCATAGGTTACAATACTTGGGGCAACACACAAGCCAACATAGGTTACAATACTCGGGGCAACACACAAGATAGCATAGGTTACAATACTTGGGGTAACACACAAGACAACATCTAGGTTACAATACTTGGGGCAGCACACAAGATAGCATAGGTTACAATACATGGAGCAACACACAAGGTAGCATCTAGGTTACAATACTTGGGGCAACACACAAGATAGCATAGGTTACAATACTTGGGGCAACACACAAGACAACATCTAGGTTACAATACTTGGGGTAACACACAAGGCACCATAGGTTGCAATACTTTGAACAACACACAAGACAGCATAGGTTGAAATACACAAGGTGGCATATAGGTTACAATACTTGGGACATAACACCAGACAGTATAGGTTACAATACTTGGGGCAACACACAAGATAGCATCCAGGTTACAATACTTGGGGCATAACACAAGACAGCACAGGTTACAATACTTGGGACAACACACAAGGTGGCATCTAGGTTACAATATTACGGACAACACACAATATAGCATAGGTTACAATACTTAGGGCAACACACAAGATAGTATCTAGGTTATAGTATTTGGGACAACACATATGGTAGCATCTAGGTTACAGTACTCGGGGCAACACACAAGGTAGCATCCAGGTTACAATACTTGGGGGCAACACACAAGGTAGCATCCAGGTTACAATACTTGGGGGCAACACACAAGGTAGCATCTAGGTTACAATACTCGGGGTAACACACAAGGTAGCATAGCTTAAAATACTTTGGGCAAAACACAAGATAGCGTAGGTTACAATACTTTGAGCAACACACAACGTATTATCTGAAACATATTATGTAAAATATCAGGCTCAATTATCATCACAATATAACTTATTGAGACGTACATAAACGTCTCAAGTGACAGTCACGCCTAGCCTTGTAATTTTGACCTTCAAATAAGAACATTTTTTATGTTGAGAGACAAAGTCAAAGAATAAAAAGCCTTTTGAGTTTTTTGTACTCCTTAGGTCACATCATAAAAAACAAGCTTGAACAAACCAATCTTTTGTAAGAAAAATTGTTATAAAATATCTGGTTCAGGCTTGCTTACAAAGTATAAAATCAGTGTGCATGATATACATAATAAAAATGAAAGTATCAGACACTGACTTTTAGAAACTACATACCACTATGAAATTAATGACTAAAATGTCCGTATAACAAAATATATTTAACAAAACACAGTTTGTTAAGTTTGTTGATCTCCATTATAAATTAAAAATGCACATATAATTTTTTATTAAACTAATTCTTAAAATTGACAAAAATTAAGTTTACGTTTTTTCTACACTAAATGTCTTCGCAGGTGAGGCCGATAAGCCATTTGGCAAATGAGACATGTTAAAATTTGCCAAATCCCACCAATGAAAGAAATATGAGAATTAAAACTGGTACATTTGATTATGTCTGTATTTGAATTGTACAAAAGTTTTATTTTTTTAATTATTTATTTGAAGTGTTTATTAACATACGCACAAACGCTTACAATAAATAACATCATTAAATAAGAACATTAAATATAAGGTTATTTAAAAAAATAAACATTGTTTTCAAAATAATAAACATTACCAGTGACCAATTCAGGAATTATATATTATATTGGGCCAATACCACACCAAAGTACACACGGTCTCCTGCCCATTTGAATCAGTTTGTATTGGGCCAATACTGGGCCAGTATCGTGATCATCAGGTTATTTCTGAACGAGAAGAAAACGAGATATTTCAGCCGAGGGAGTTCCCTTCTCTGACCCAGTATTCCCATTGGCTCGTAAATATGACGTCATATAACCAAGGCGTGATACTTCCGGTGAGGGACTCCTCAGAAAATCATCAACTTTGAAGGTCGACGTTCTGTGGCCAGTGACCTCTGGCGGACGGTGAACCTACTATGGAAAACAAAAACGAACAGCAGTAACTGCTGACTTCATAAGTAAGTAGTTAGTGGATTTAGCCTTTGGGACATTTTACTGGTATCTTCAAGACGTATACAATCTTAGTTCCTGTTATCATAGTTATTTCTCTGTAAAGAAGCCTATAAAGTGATTGGTAATAATTGATGCTTGAGTCAAGCTATTATATAGTATAACAATGACTTTTGGACATCTTACTGTTAATAATACAACTGACACAATATTAATGCTTGTATAGTGATCATACTTATTTCTCTGTATAACCCTATAATATGAGTGATAAGATATGATGGTTAAGTCGAGCTATTTTACAGTCATAATGATGATTCTTTATCTATTTTACAGTGTTTATGGCTTTTTTCCCCAGCATACACGATACGTTCGCCCAATGCTGGGGTAATGTTGGCCCACCGTCTGCGATGCTGACCCAACATCAACCCAGCATTAGGCGGACGTATCGTGTTTGCTGGTGTGAGTTTTGGTCTCTGATCCTTCCATGAGGTATAAAAGCAAATTGCAGTAACCGCCTATTTTAACTTTAAGCAGTTACTTCTGTTTGCCTCTATAAAACACTAATCAAATATGTAATGATACTCATAAGGTAGATTTTCCAACGAAACAACTTCACTTGATAAGTCCGGCTGTTTTTCACAGTAAATCAATATTGTGAAAGGCTCAATTTACATCTTTAAGGTTTGGATTTGTCTCAATCACAATAATACAACCTTGTCTTACTTGGCATAAAACACTGGGCCAGCGTTTTAGACGTTTGGCACAAATTCTTGCTAATATAGACTGCTTGCACGAGTTTGCGCGTGAACAGTTTGTCTGATTAAAACAGTTCAGCGCTGGTCACTGTGGCGTGTTGTCATTGAAAAATGTGTAACAGTTGTCTGATTAAAATAGCGCAGCGTTTCTCACAGTGTGGCGTGTTGTTATTGTGAAGAGTGTATTGAGGTGAGATTTGACAATTGAGTGGGGGGGGGGGGGTCTGCAGATTTACGGTTTCTGGCATGCTGAACCGAACCAGAAAACCTCACTATATAAATTTAAACATATATTTTGTAGACATCTGATCCACATTTTACTCCTGTAATACAGGACGCTAAGAACTGCACCTTATACTCCAGGAATGTAATATGTGATAATATATAAGTGATAAATCACCTTGTATTCCTGTAAAACAGGACGCCAAGCACTGCACCTTATACTCCAGGAATGTAATATGTAATAATATATAAGTAATAAATCACCTTATATTCCTGTAAAACAGGACGCCAAGCACTGTACCTTATACTCCAGGAATGTAATATGTAATAATATATAAGCGATAAATCACCTTATATTCCTGTAATACAGGACGCCAAGCACTGCACCTTATACTCCAGGAATGTAATATGTAATAATATATAAGCGATAAATCACCTTATATTCCTGTAATACAGGACGCCAAGCACTGCACCTTATACTCCAGGAATGTAATATGTAATAATATATAAGCAATAAATCACCTTATATTCCTGTAAAACAGGACGCCAAGCACTGCACCTTATACTCCAGGAATGTAATATGTAATAATATATAAGCAATAAATCACCTTATATTCCTGTAAAACAGGACGCCAAGCACTGCACCTTATACTCCAGGAATGTAATATGTAATAATATATAAGCGATAAATCACCTTATATTCCTGTAATACAGGACGCCAAGCACTGCACCTTATACTCCAGGAATGTAATATGTAATAATATATAAGCAATAAATCACCTTATATTCCTGTAAAACAGGACGCCAAGCACTGCACCTTATACTCCAGAAATGTAATATGTAATAATATATAAGCGATAAATCACCTTAAATTCCTGTAAAACAGGACGCCAAGCACTGCACCTTATACTACAGGAATGTAATATGTAATAATATATAAGCAATAAATCACCTTATATTCCTGTAAAACAGGACGCCAAGCACTGTACCTTAAACTCCAGGAATGTAATATGTAATAATATATAAGTAATAAATCACCTTATATTCCTGTAAAACAGGACGCCAAGCACTGTACCTTATACTCCAGGAATGTAATATGTAATAATATATAAGCGATAAATCACCTTAAATTCCTGTAAAACAGGACGCCAAGCACTGTACCTTATACTACAGGAATGTAATATGTAATAATATATAAGCAATAAATCACCTTATATTCCTGTAAAACAGGACGCCAAGCACTGTACCTTATACTCCAGGAATGTAATATGTAATAATATATAAGCGATAAATCACCTTAAATTCCTGTAAAACAGGACGCCAAGCACTGCACCTTATACTACAGGAATGTAATATGTAATAATATATAAGCAATAAATCACCTTATATTCCTGTAAAACAGGACGCCAAGCACTGTACCTTAAACTCCAGGAATGTAATATGTAATAATATATAAGTAATAAATCACCTTATATTCCTGTAAAACAGGACGCCAAGCACTGTACCTTATACTCCAGGAATGTAATATGTAATAATATATAAGCGATAAATCACCTTAAATTCCTGTAAAACAGGACGCCAAGCACTACACCTTATACTCCAGGAATGTAATATGTAATAATATATAAGTAATAAATCACCTTACGCCAAGCACTGCACCTTATACTCCAGGAATGTAATATGTAATAATATATAAGCAATAAATCACCTTATATTCCTGTAAAACAGGACGCCAAGCACTGCACCTTATACTCCAGGAATGTAATATGTAATAATATATAAGCGATAAATCACCTTATATTCCTGTAATACAGGACGCCAAGCACTGCACCTTATACTCCAGGAATGTAATATGTAATAATATATAAGCAATAAATCACCTTATATTCCTGTAAAACTGGACGCCAAGCACTGCACCTTATACTACAGGAATGTAATATGTAATAATATATAAGCAATAAATCACCTTATATTCCTGTAAAACAGGACGCCAAGCACTGCACCTTATACTCCAGGAATGTAATATGTAATAATATATAAGCAATAAAGCAACGTCAGATGCTTCCACCATCACACACATTCTGACCTCAGAGATTATATCTCTGATACCACACGCTCATTTCGCCGTATGCACGCATGGCGATTGACCAGATTTATCAGCCGTTAGTGAGCGTTACCACGTGATTTTATAACCATTCCTATAACCACGGAACTATTTTGGTGTTCACTTCAACTCATTACTTATCCTTTTTTCAATATTTAATTTGATCTTAGAGTTTGTCACAGGTAAGGGCTATTTATTCTGTTTAGTAGTGGATAAATTGAACCAGCACAATTCGCATGTCATTCAGTAATTTATATTTGCCAGTGTTTTGAAGCCGATTGTAAATTCTGTCAGAAAAACGTAAACATGGACCTTCTCACAGCAGCGCGTAGGCAGAAAAAGTAATCCATTGAATGTTTTCTATTTCTATGTGAATATAAACTCATATGTGGCGGAGTAGTGGTGTTTTATATTTGCGATATATATTCAGGACACTGAAGCGTGTTTATAAGCCTATAGTTGTTATATCAACAAAACTGCTCAAAATGAGCAGTTTTTGTCGAAACATGACGTGTGGTTACAGAGAGAGAGCGGGGTTGACCTGAGCGACATCTATGTGTGGAGAATGCATCACACATACACGACTTTTTAATTAAAGCGACACAATCATGCCAAAATCGTCATTTTGATTTTGACTCCTTGATGTATCATATGTCCATAATATGTCAACATGTCCATAGACCAGAATTGCATACGTTTTATTTTTAATTTTGTGTTGCGCGTTTACCGATAAATAAGGACAGCATTTAATTTCGGACTACCATTTTCAAAATAAGAAATACATAAAAAACTAATAAATGGGGATTTCGGTGCACTTTTTACGTTGCCACAGCAACCCAAAATTTAAAAGACTCCCACATTTCTAGCTTATGAACATGTTCACATATGTTCACATATTATCTAGAGGCGAAAATACACTTTTAGCTTTTGCATGATTTTTACCTCATTGTGTCGCTTCATTATTGCTCTCCATAAGGAATTGACAAACAGTCATCACATTTCCATGTTTGCGGATTTCCATATAAATGGCTGGATATAAATCCGTCCACGATGACGTCCTGATCCAGACTTAACATTTGTATTGCTATAGAGCAGTAAATATATGGTTTTAGGTCTGTTTCAGACCAAATCAATGTCCCTCACATTGATCAAACTATTTACTATATAGTGGAATTTCGGGATTCAAGCTGACCGAAATCAATGGTTTAAAGAGCTCATAATTCGCAATTTACTACATGGGTCAAATGTTGTTTTGGAGACGGGACGGTATTGATAGGTTGTATCTTGTATAAAATATTACAACTAAATATTTTTCATAATTTTTCTGTTCTGTTAGAAGTAGATGACCCAATAAAAGTGTAGAAATAAAAAAAAGGTTAGGGATAAATAAAACCATTTCAAGCAGCGAAATATGTGACGGTGACAGGACGGAAAGATAGAAGTCACTTTAAATGACATGTCTTACATAGTCGTTTTTTCCATCGCCTCTGTTTATCATAATTTTTTAAAATATCAACCATTTATAACATTCACCTCTGTAGTACAAAATGCAAATATAATTGGATGAAAGTAGTGCAAAGTAGAAAAGTGGGAGATCATTAAAAATAAAATGCGCTGGTGACGGGACAAAAAGTTACAGGACGGCAGATTTTTTCTGAATGTCTAACTTATGCTTGCTCTTCCCAAAATTGTCATTTTTTGCTTAAGTCACTACTAATAATATAACAAAGCAAGAATAATAATAAAAAACTGCTTTAATTCGTTTTAAAAAGTTCTATTAGGCCCAAATAGTTTTCAATCATTTCATCTGGGCATATGCCCACTAGATGCCACAAAATGTATAGCAAGTCATCTAAATTAGGTTAAAAAAATTATGTTTCCATGAAAGTACTCCCGAACTCATTGTGGTGATGCTTATTGAATACCCTGGAACATGCGGTACATGCTGTAAGAATAAATATATTTAGAGTGCCATTGAAAATAGGATTTAGATGCTGCTAGAAGTGTCTGGCTTTGTCTCTCGCCAATAAAAGGTCGTTCTTTAGGGTGAAGAAATGAAACTAGGATATCTGAACTCAAATACAGTCTTATTCTGTTAATTATCGAGCGTGTAAATTTGACTATCCCGCACTCAGTTTGCAATGCAAATACTATTAGTACAACCGTTCAATTCAAACAAAAAAGCAGATACCGGTACCTGAAGGGGTATTTTAACATAAAAGAGCAGATAGTTACATTTAGCATGTTTATGAGTTTGGAACATTTCTACATTAATTAGCATATTCTTTGAAAAAAAAAATTGCCAGCGGTTTTAACCTGAATTGCTGTAAATTTTGGAATTCAATATACCGGTAACCTTTTGTTGCACCAAATACGGTAGCTTACGTTATTTTATTATAATTTTCGATATATCGTACTTGGTGTTGGATATACATGTATCGAATAGAATTGATAACAAGAGCACACTCAACAATAGCCCGCCGCCATTATTGAACCTAATAAGTTACTAATTTAAAGTTATGTAATAAAAAAAAATTCAGCCGTTGGCGTTATCGAATTTGTCCTAGAACTGCTTACTAGTAACATGCATAACAAATTTGCGCAGGATAAATTAAAATCTGTTCAAGTTATCGCGCCCACAAGGTCAAATCATTGAAGTAAAATGTAAAAAATCGCAATAAATCGGACATTTTGAATTTTTTTCAGCAATTATTGAACTTGTCTGAGAACTGGTCATTTGTAACATGCACAACAAATTTGGGAAGGATACATTAAAAAATTGTCAAGTTATTGCGCCCACAAGGGCAAATTGTTGAGGTAAAAAGCAAAAAATCCCATTAAAGCGGACATCCTAATTTTTTTTCAGCCATTATCGAACTTGTCCGAGAACTGTTTATTAGTAACAGGCAAAAACTTTTCAAGTAATCGCGCCCACAAGGTCAAATTATTGACGTAAAATGCGAAAAATTGCAATAAAGCTGCATTTTGGATTTTTTATAGCCATTATTTACCTTGTCCCAGAACTGGTCATTTGAAACATGCATAACAAATTTGGGAAAGATACATGAAAAACTTTTCAAGTTATCGCGCCCACAAGGTCAAATTATTAAAGTAAAGTGAAAAGCAAAAAATCGCGATAAATCGACCATCTGGAATTTTTTTCAGCCATTATCGAAATTGTCTGAGAACCGCTTATCAGTAACAGGCATTACAAATTTGCACAGGATACATGGCATTTTTTTCAAGTTATCGCATCCACAAGGTCAAATTATTGAAGTAAAATGCGAAAAATTGTAATAAATTGCCCATTTTGAATTTTTTCAGACACTATTGAACTTGTCCGAAAACTGGTCAGAACAAATTTGGAAAGGATACACGAGAAACGTTTCAAGTTATCGTGCCCACAAGTAAATGTTAACGCCGACGCTGATGACTTCGAACTTCAATGCCCACCTATTTTAATTAAAATTAAAATGCGGGCTAAAAAATCAATAGGCCTACTTAAGATGTGAAGGATAATCGACTCATAAGCTCCTAGGACTTTCTGGACGATTTGGTGGAAATATTGTTTTGAAATTGGGCATGGGGCATACGTATCCTCTGTTGGCATTTTCTGTTTTCTTTTATAATCACAGATAGTCTAGTTATATTACTTGGTTTTAAAGAGTGAAATTGCTTCCACGTGTATAATGCACCATCATTGTGTGAATCCAAACTTTTTTTTTCAATTGTTCTACATATTAATTGCAAAGTTTCAAATTTATGTACATGTATTTAGGAAAAATAATTACAAGTGGCTACCAGTCAAGCCATTGATTAAAATTGACTATTGTGAAATTTTGATGGGGTACCTTTTAGGTTTTGAAGAAAATATACCCACTAATATTTGAAAGATACATTGAATATTCTTTTGCTACCTTTTAAAATAGCCAAAATGTTGAGTTATTTGTAAATTCCCTTTGAAAATTTATATACATACACCTTCAATTATTTATACAAAAATATATTTTCTGCTAATAGTTTTGACAATGGTCATATCATATTTACCAGTACATTTGCATGCAGCTGGTACGGGACTCTAAATCCCAAATGACATAATGTGTGCCTGAAATAAGCTGTATAGCTCTATAGTCATCAAATACTATGAGCTATTGTGGCTATGTTACACTTGATCATAAAATGAAATTACAAATATAAATTTCGGTCCTGTCACCAAATTCGGTCCTGTCACCAAAGGAGGCATATGTTATAGATGATTTCATTAAACACCAGTGAGAATTTATTTACTGTATACTATGGTCCTGCATAATATTCAAAATTTTTAGAATCAATAGTACCTTTACATATGCCGAGCGTGGAAAAACAACACTCCAAAAGTGACGGGACGGAATTTTCAATCAAAATGTCGATAGAATCCTCGGAAAAATCAAAATTTATGATTATCTTTAATTATTATTATAATGGTACTTGGAATGTGTTTTAATATTGAAAAATTGGTATTTCAAATATTATTTGAACGACAGCAGTGGATGAAAACAATTTTCCGTCCCGTCACCAAGCATTTTGCATTTTTCAAAACTTATCAGCTATTGCAAAGCAACTAAGAGTATTCAAGTGAAAGTTTACCCTGTGTATGTCTATTATTGATATAAAGATTGATAGACATGTGGCGGCAATTTAGTTTTTCACTTTGTTTTTGGATTTGACCCACATATCAAATGCTCCAACGTTTAAACTACATACTATTTGGTCTTTAAATTCTCAGGGTAGATGTCGTAAGACTAGGAAATCATGCTTGCCAAATTTCATCACAATCAGATGATTATTGCGTGAACAATTAGCGTAAAACATGCAATGCAAACATGACAGATTTAAAGTGACAATTATTTTATTCATTTTATACATTGATTTTTGATATGTTTATCTTTCAAAAATAAACATCTTCAGAAGCACAAAGGC
The DNA here is from genome assembly GCA_964017125.1 of Flabesymbios commensalis. Lineage (NCBI taxonomy): Eukaryota > Metazoa > Annelida > Polychaeta > Terebellida > Flabelligeridae > Flabesymbios > Flabesymbios commensalis. The sequence goes on from OZ024909.1 coordinate 85,380,150, forward strand.
TGTCTATGCTCGCCTGCTTCATTGTTACATGAGGACATTTTCACGACCTGTGGAAAACGTGTTATTATGTAATAATAATGCTTAATAATAATAATAACAACGTATAATCACATTTTCGTGATTACATTGAATATAATAAGTTTTTATATTTTAAAGTTTGCATACGTTTTTGATCGTGTTTTTGTTCTTATTGATAATAGTCAATACCTTTATTCGGCATGACACAAGACATGCTAGGTAAGCGCATGTGATACATTAATAAATTGCCACATTGATTAATAAGATTTCACAAACTACATTATATACACTAATATAATAAAAATACTGTGATACCATGACTCTGGTACAATTAGCTCTTTACCCGACAAGTTATCTAAATTTATTTTTCATTTGCTTTTTTTTATTATTGCGTCATTATCTTGAATAAAATGAATAAAGCTGACCAAGCAATTTCAGATACAGGAAATCGTCAACAAATTGGCCATTTCTTCAGGGCAGGTGTCTGGAGTCAGAGTCACATCTGGTTCTCCTTGATGGACAATGGCTCCATGACATGTTGGCACTCCACACACGTAATGTGACATGAGAGAAATCTAATCAGATTCCTCAACACGTCTGGTGAGCGCTTGGTCAACAACACAACGACGTGAGAGCGCTTTGTCATGGCGGCATTGGTGGCACCTAGTGCTCTTATGTCAGAGCATACTATCAGTTCAAACATATGGTATTGATCAATTAAAGCTATACAGGATTGCAATACATTGGCAATAATTTATTGACAATTGATTTCCATAATTGACTTAGAATGAGATAAAGCAAATCCGATGCTCAAGACGTCTGGTTGATGCTGTGGCCCCTGTTTTGACACTGACATGAATCGGTATGCCGCAAAAACAGATAGGATTTAGCATCTCGACCATGTTGTTGCTAAACATATTTATTTGTTGTTGTAAGTATTCAATAACAGAATGACTCCTGCCTTTTTCAACTGTTTTCATCAAGCTATTCTGCAGCTGGTTCTGCAGTGCACGATATCTGATTTGTTTTTAGATAAATCATATGGAAATAGAACTTGCTGAATTTGTCAACGATAAATTCAGTTGGTGAAACTGGGTCTATATATGTGTGTTAGTCAACATCCATGTATAAGTAGTTAACAGCAAGTGGAGCAGTAGTGCAGTGATAATCATTGTATTAGGTTTAAGCCTATATCCATTCATACGCGTGGAGCACACCATGCTTCATATTATTGGTGTTAGTGAACATCCATGTTGTAAGTAGTCGGCCGTACAGTGGCAAGCATTTAATTAGATTTATATCCTTTCCTATGGCGTGGAACACCATACTTTTTTCTAGTTGTTATTTAATAGCAGTATGTGTTCAGCGGCTGTCCTCTTACAATGGCCATGCTTCACCAGTAACACCTTGTAATTTAATGATGTGGAAACAGCACACTTTTTTCTAGTTGTTATTTAATAGCAGTATGTTTTTAGCGGCTGTCCTCTTACAATGGCCATGCTTCACCAGTAACACCCTGTTAAGCCTCCGTGTAAGTCTGCAGCAACAGCTTCTTCTCAGGCGAGGAAATTACTTTCAGGGATTGTTTTTTTATGCAATATTTCCGGAAAGTGTCGCTATAATGCCTTTTGGTTTCCACTTTGCATTAGGTCTAATGATCCCACGCACAAAGTGTAGGGTTGACTTTAATATCTTGTCTCGACAGCCATATTACGCGGAAAGTTTCATTAAGTCTCCATGAGCAGTCATCAGTAAAACTGAAAAATTAACGTCCCAGCGAAAAAAAAATCAGGGTGTTGTGACTGTAGGGCATTTAGCTCATAGTATTAATGTTTTATTTTAAAGAATGTATATTTAATAAATTATGTAGCACCGATATCTATCACTAATAAATATTGACTAAATGACGCTGCTGGCTAAAATCGGTATGCTACTGGAAGGTCCATAGTCGGGAAATAACTTCATAATATGTCGGTCGGTGTATGCCCAGATAAATTATATTATATAATTATATTATATTGTTTTATTACAACGAATTCGAACGAGATGTTGAATGTCTTACGATATTTGGAACGGAAAAACGAAGGCGTAATATCATCACGTAACATCATACTCTATGTTATAAAAAACAACGAAGACCTGATTGCAAATAACGTAGCTCACTTATTTTATGACCTCAAAATGTAAATGTAAACGTAACATTTTTTTAATCATTTTATTATCACTGAGGGGATTATTTGCGCCATAGGATTATACCAGGTTATGCCGAAAATGACAGGTTTATCATCAGTAAAATAGCAATCAGTGATTAGGAGAACACTAGATGATTTCAATCCATCATAAATGAACTATCAGGCACTTCTTGTCTCTAAATGATATCGGTGCTAATCATGTTGTTAGTTCCAAATTGGCTTATTCTAGTATATTTTTTTATTGTCTCATATACTGCACAACATAGCTCTTAACACTAGAACATGGTGATGATGGAATTGCACTGCAATCAATCAATTAATCAATCAATCAATCAATCAATCAAACAATCAATCAATCAATCAATCAATCAATCAATCAATCAATCAATCAATCAATCAATCAATCAATCAATCAATCAATCAATCAATCAATCAATCAATCAATCAATCAATCAATCAATCAATCAATCAATCAATCAATCAATCAATCAATCAATCAATCAATCAATCAATCAATTAATCAGCCGAGATGTTCTTGGTTAAAATCATTAGTTTTTTTCAACCTCAATCGCTAAGCATACATCATGATACACATAATCTCTAAATGGCTCTAAACCTTTTGAAATCCAGCTTCGCGTTATTCTACCACATAGTTTAAATACAATTTATTCAGTACAAAATCCATAAAACATCACAGAAGGAAGTTCTGAAACTAAGTTTGAGATATTGCGTATGTGTGGTATTTTATAATACCAGATAATTATGGTGGGAATTACACTAGCAGTCAGGGCTATTGTCGCCCCAAGGTCTATTAAAAATATCTGACAGATAAAATCTGTTATTCATTATTATTTCACAATGAAAATTATCACTGCTGCGTGATGTGGGGATTATATGGTTAATAAAAATGTATTGCTGAGTGCTGGGAGGATTAAAGGGTTGATGAAAATAAATCACTGGGTGGTGGAAATCAAAGGGTGATAATACTGAATAACCGGGTACTGGGGATCAAAGGGTTAATACAAATGAGTTAATTGGTGCTGTGGGGATTAAATGGTCAGTGGTACCTTAAATATTCACTTTATTTTCTGACACGTTTGTTGTGGTACTTTAAATATTCACTTTATTTTCTGACACGTTTGTTGTGGTGCTTTAAATATTCACTTTATTTTCTGACACGTTTGTTGTGGTACTTTAAATATTCACTTTATTTTCTGACACGTTTGTTGTGGTACTTTAAATATTCACTTTATTTTCTGACACGTTTGTTGTGGTACTTTAAATATTCACTTTATTTTCTGACACGTTTGTTGTGGTGCTTTAAACATTCACTTTTTTTTCTGACACGTTCTTTGTGGTACTTTAAATATTCACTTTATTTTCTGACCCGTCTGTTGTGGTACTTTAAATATTCACTTTATTTTCTGACACGTTTGTTGTGGTACTTTAAATATTCACTATATTTTCTGACACGTTTGGTGTGGTACTTTAAATTTTCACTTTATTTTCTGACACGTTTGTTGTGGTACTTCAAATATTCACTTTATTTTCTGACACGCTTGGTGTGGTACTTTGAATATTCACTTTATTTTCTGACACATTTGTTGTGGTACTTTAAATATTCACTTTATTTTCTGACACGTTTGGTGTGGTACTTTAAATATTCATTTTATTTTCTGACACGTTTGGTGAGGTACATTAAATATACACTTTATTTTCGAACACGTTTGTTGTGGTACTTTAAATATTCACTTTATTTTCGGACACGTTTGTTGTGGTACTTTAAATATACACTTTATTTTCTGACACGTTTGTAAATGTACTTTAAATATTCACTTTATTTTCTGACACGTTTCTTTGGGTACTTTAAATATTCACTTTATTTTCTGACACGTTTTGGTGTGGTACTTTAAATATTCAGTTTATTTTCTGACACGTTTGTTGTGGTACTTTGAATATTCACTTTATTTTCTGTCACGTTTGTTGTGGTCCTTTAAATGTTCACTTTATTTTCTGACACGTTTGTTGTGGTACTTTAAATATTCATTTTATTTTCTGACACGTTTGTTGTGGTACTTTAAATATTCACTTTATTTTCTGACACGTTTGGTGTGGTACTTTAAATATTCACTTTATTTTCTGAGACGTTTGTTGTGGTACTTTAAATATTCACTTTATTTTCTGACACGTTTGGTGTGGTACTTTAAATGTTCACTTTATTTTCTGACACGTTATTTGTGGTACTTTAAATAGTCACTGTATTTTCTGACACGTTTGTTGTGGTACTTTAAATATTCACCTTATTTTCTGACACGTTTGGTGTGGTACTTTAAATATTCACTTTATTTTCTGACACGTTTGTTGTGGTACTTTAAATATTCACTTTATTTTCTGACACGTTTGTTGTGGTACTTTAAATATTCACTTTATTTTCTGACATGTTTGTTGTGGTACTTTAAATATTCACTCTATTTTCTGACACGTTTGTTGTGGTACTTTAAATATTCACTCTATTTTCTGACACCTTATTTGTGGTACTTTAAATATTCACTTTATTTTCTGACACGTTTGGTGTGGTACTTTAAATATTCACTTTATTTTCTGACACGTTTGTTGTGGTACTTTCACTTTATTTCTCTAAATACTAGTATAACAGTCATTAACCCTTAGAGTGCTAAAATAAAAAAAATAATATTTTTACCCACTTGAAGTTGTGTCTCGCTACCGCGACTCACAACTTCAAGTGGGTGAAAATTACTCATATTTGTGTACTTTAAGACCAAACATTTACAAATGTTGATATTTAAGTGCCCATTTCGTTCCCAATAACAGTGATTTGATCGACTAATAAACTAGAATAAATGCGAGAGTCTAGTTGTTTGAGGGTTATTATTAGCATGAAAACAACTGACCCCAGTGACCCAGAGATCAATGCTTTGTTCAAAGAGTCCACTTGACGCTGAATCTGAAGGTAAATACATCACGTAAAAGGGTATATTTTGATTCAGTGGCCATCATACATGATTTATTATCTCCCTCGTTCATCATAGCGACGTCTTCATATAACAATCTTAAGTGGAACAGTGGAAACTTCATAACAATAGTATGACATTGATTGATGAATTAGTGAGATGCTATTTAGTCTTATTTAATCTAAAGAAAGCTATATTTTGTGCAGGATATTTACCATAAAATTTTACATTCTTCATTGAAGTTGCTATAACCAATATTCAATTGTTGCTTGTTTATTTGAATTCCAACTGTCCATCGCTATTTTTATTTAACTGATGCGACTTTATACTATATTTTCTTTGTTAAATGGCCTCGTGTTACCTGAATGTGTCCTTACTTATATTTTCGCCATTTACATTATCTTACACAATAAATTAAAAATGTATCAATTAGATTTTCTAGAATTATGATTATAAGTTATAATCCTTAACTTAGGTGTTATTTCTATTTTTCGTTTATTTGATACAATCTTCAGCTTTAAATCACGCAAAATAGTTTATTGATAAAGATACACACAACTCCCACATTGAATTAGAACAGCACGATTCACAGCTCGACACATGTAATAGAGGCTGATGTAGCGCTGCTTAGGAGAAGCATCCAGCGTGC